>LOEQ01000078.1:770924-788420 GCA_001685075.1 Bramus lutescens
TATATATATATATATATATAATAGCAATTCATAACAGTGGCAAAATTACAGTTATAAAGTAGAAATGAAAGTAATTTTATGGTTGAGAGTCACCATAACGTGAGAACTTTATTAAAGAGTCACAGCATTAGGAAGGTTGAGAAGCACCATTCTAGACAGTTCCTCTTCCCAGGCAAGCGTTGAAAGCTGACTATCACACAAAGCCACTGAGTGCAAGGCTGACTTGTTTGGCCTTTCTTAGATCTTCCAGGTGTTTGGATTATAAGGAGCTGTGAGTGGATCAAAGTTATGGGCTCTGGAATCCGAATGATGGACCCCGAATCTCAGTGCTGTCACCATTTATGCATGGGACCTTGAGTCAGTCACTTTACATCTCCTATCTTTGGGGTTGGCGCGGGAACAGCTGAGCTGCTGCCTATTGTATTAAATAGCACAGGCCTAATGTACAGTGAGCCCCGGCTGAATGTCTGATGAGCTCTCACAATGACTAAAGGAGGGAGCCTGGGCTTCATTTTCTCTCCATCAGGCAAGTAAGAGCAGTGGATGTTGAGGAGCCAGAGGGTAGTTCTTCATTCACAGGACTGTCCTCACTTCCCCAGGCAGGAAGGCTGATCCCCTTCTGGCCATCAGACCACAATAGGTGGTTATTGCTGGGTTTAAGGCAGGGAACCTTGGATGCCAGGTAAAATCCAGAGAGTGACAATGAATGGGAGCACTAGAGGAACTAGACATTTATGGAATTGATTACAAGTAGGAAGTCCATAATTCTTTCTCCAACTAAATGGACCTTGCCATCCCACTGTGCTTCCCAAGGTCCTCTTGTGAACCAGAAGGTAGTGGCAGGCACAGACCAGTCATATGAATGGGCCTAACACAGATCTTTCGAAAGCCATCTAAAGGTGGTACACAGGGCTCGATTGGTAGAGTGCTTGCATAGCACGCATGAAGCCTTGGATTCCATCTTCAGCACTGCAGAAAACTGGGTACAGTGAGGCAAGCCTGCCATCCCAGACACTGGGAGGTGGGGGCAGAAGTGTCTTAGACATGCAAGGTCACAAGCTGGTAAATGGGCTCATGGGTAAAGGTTTTGATGGGAACATAAATCTGCAGCCACTTTGGGAGGCTGCCAAGCAGCATCTCTGAAGCTGAACATGCAGGGACCCTATGATGTGTCAATTTTGCCCCAAGACGTGGTACCAAAGGACTTTTACTAGTGTTGTGGTTTGAAAGAAAATGGTCCCCTAGGGAATGGTGCTATTAGGAGGCGTGGCCCTCTTGGAAGAAATGTGTCACGGTGGGGGTGGGCTTTGAGGTCTTTTTCTCAAGCTTCACTCAGTGTGACAGTCAGCGGACTTCCTGCTGCCTGCCGGAGCAATATTCTTGCCAGCACTCTCAGCTCCATCTGCCTCCACACTGCCATGCTCCCCTGCCTGATCCTAATGGACTGAACGTCTGAAACTGCAAGCGAGCCACCTTCAACGTAATGTTTTTCTTTGTAAGAGTTGCCATGGTCACGGTGCCGCTTCACAACAACAGTAAACCCTAACTGAGACAACTAGACTGCCTTACACTCTACTGTGTGTGGTAACTCCAAATCAGAAACTACTAGATGCCCATGAGCAAAGGAGAAAGAATCATGAAATTGTGGCATCTTCACAGGATGTCACCATGAGAATGAGGGCTCTTTACTTTGCAGGTAGCAATATGAGTATATCTCCCCAAAATAATGCTGGGCAGTTTGTTTATTTTTTTGGGGGGGTGTCATTTAATTTAAAAGCAGTTCAGAAAAACAGATGAGGCTACCCGGGACCTGAGGAAGGTCCCAGAGTAAGAGAAAGCTGAAGTCTCACCTTGAAGGGTGGGGAGTGGCAGGTGCATGAGTGGACCTGGGTTTGTTCAGCTCCTGATCTGGTGCCATATAAACGGTGTGTAACTGTTTGTAATGATTAATGTGTGTTTAACTTAGGATATATATACACATATATACTTTGCTATTGGACACCAACAAACATTTTAAAATCCCAAATACATAAGTAGCAAAAACTAAAAAGGATTTTGGAATAAAATCATGAAACCTTTCTAAAAGTTAGGACGTAAGACTGAATTAAGTGAGACAGACCATGTTCTTGAATGCGAAAATGAAATGTAACATGATGTGAGCTCACATATAAATTTCATGCAAATTCAATGAAAATCCCAACCTATTTTTTAACAAGCTGATCCTTATGTATATGGAAGAGTGAGATGCTCAAAAAGAGCCGTGATCCTCTGATTTTTAAAAAAGTTAAGCGCAAGGACTGTAAAACTGGCTCAGCAGTTAAGAGTACCGGCTGTGCTTCCAGAGGATGCAGGTTCAACCCCAGCACCCAGATGGTGGTTCATCACTGTCTATAACTCCAGTTCCAGTGGATTGACACCCTCTTCTGGTCCCCGTGGGCACTGCATACATGTAGTGCACAAAACATACATACAGGCAAAATACTCATACACATAAAATAAACAATTGCAAAAATTTTAAGAGTGAAGCACACTCCATGAGCCAGATGGTGTACTTGCTATATTGGATACCAGGATTTATTATTATCTATTATGGGTAAGACAGTGTGCCATCAACATGGGGATGAAACAAGAGCAAGCACTCAGAAATGAGCCCTCACAAGTGTGGCAACTGCCAGACCCAGCAGGTCTATCACGCCAGGCCTATTGCTTATCCATATGGGAGAAAGTGAAGTTAGTTTCCTATCCTAAATGATTCCCAAAAACCAATTCCAGATGGAATAAAGGCTTAAGTATAGAAAGAAAACTGTGACACCATTGGAAGACAATATAAGAGATTATATCTATGATCTCAGGCTGGGGAAAGAGCTCTTAAACAAAACACAATAAGTACTAGCCACAAGGACAACATTGAGCAATTTAATTATGTTAAAATTAAAGATTTTTTTTTCTTGTAAAACTACCATATGACCTAGCCTGGGTCCACTCCTGGGCATATTCCTAAAGGGCTCTACATCCTACCCCAGGGACATTTCCTCATCCATGTTCATTGCTGCTCTATTCACAATAGCCAGGAAATGAAACCAGCCTAGATGCCCATCGACTGATGGGTGGATAATGAAAATGTGGTACAGATGCACAATGGAATTTTATCCAGCTATAAAGAAAAGCAGAATTACGAAAGTTGTAGGAGAGTGGATGGGTCTGGAAATTATTACATTAAGTGAGGTGACCCAGGCTCGGAAGGACAAATACCATATGTTCTCTCTCATATGTAGATCCCAGTTTTTAATGTTTATGTATGTATATATGTGGGAGAAAGTGGGTACGGGTCATGGAACTAGAAAGGGGACCAAGAGAAGACAAAGGGAGATGCTGAGGGAGGGAGGAGGGCAAATGGACACAGGTGACGTGAAAGCAGAGAAGAGGCTGTGGAATGGAAGGGGGCAAAGTGAACCGGGTGGGGAGAAAGACCAACAAAAGTAAATTGCATTAGGAAATGCAGTAAAATACTTTGCATATTAATATTAAAATATTTTTATATTATGAGTTTTTTATTCTTCAAAAGACAGCATTTTAAAATTTTCGTAAATGGGAGAAGGTGATTGCATATAAATAACTAAGAAGATTGGATAGCCAGTAGCCAGCCACTCAGGGAAACCAGAATCTTCACGGTCTATCCACAGATAAAAATCTTGAATCTTGCTCCTTATAGGGATGGCACAGTCTTCATTTGATCAACAACGATTTATCAAGTGCTACTGTGAAGAAAGCCCCAGGCTGGGTGCTAGGAACCCAACACTGATAAGAGGTGGCAAGACCTAACTGATAACCACAGCGGTAAACGGAGGTTGCAAGTTGTGGAGCCCAGCACAGGTGTGGACAAATGGGTGAGTAGATACGGAATACAAAGTTTGCTGTGTAAATGAAGCCAGGGCTCCCATCACTACCAGCCAGCATTGCTCTGGTCAAGCTGTCTTTCTCCCCTCTTCTGTGATTGGCCAGCGCCTTCCCCATCTGACTTTCACTTTCTTCCTTTGGATCATGCAACCAGGATGTGACTCAGTCTTGCTGATGTGGGAACCAACTAGTTTTTGCTTATTCCTGCCCTTATGGAAGCGCTTAGGATACTTCTGTAGCTGTGGCAGCATGGTGTGAGAGTGGTCTGATGGGGAGATGGGATTCATAACCAAACAGGGGCACATGGTCCTGTGTGGACAGCAAGATGCTCAGGGAGATGGGAGATGTGGCCTTCTTCATAGCAAGGTCTGAACCTCTCCAGAGCTGATCTCTCTCTCTCTCTCTCTCTCTCTCTCTCTCTCTCTCATATGTGTGTGTGCTGAATACATGTATGGGGGTGCACTCTCACATGTGTGTGTGTGTGGAGGTGAGAAGTTAATACCCAGTGTTTATTTTTATTGTTTTCTACCTTACTTTTTTTGTTTTGTTTTATATTTCAAGACAGGATTTCTCTGTGTAGTCCTGGCTGTCCTAGAACTTACTCTGTAGACCAAGCTGGCCTTGAACTGAGAGATCCACCCTTATTGTCTCTACCTCCAGAGTGCTGGGATTGAAGGTGTGTACAACCCTCACCAAGTTCTACATTACTGTTTTGAGATAGGCTCTCTGAATAAACCTGGAACTTAGTGTTTTGGCTAGACAATTGGCCAGTGAGTCCCTAGAAACTGTCTGTCTCTGCATCTCCCTCCTTTAGGCACTGGGGTTATAGGCATATACTGCCATATCTGGTTTTTATGTGGGTGCTGGGGATTTGAACGCGGGTCCTCATGCTTGCAGAGTGAGTACTTAGCCACTTCTCCGGTCCCTATCTTTCTGTACTTATGTTTCGTACCCTGTTTTCTGAGTCATTGGTCTGGAATTCACCAAGAAAGTCTGGCTGGCTTGCCTGGGTGCCCCCGGGATCTGCCTGTCTTCATCTCCTCAGGCCTGGGGTTGCAATGCAAGCTGCCATGTGTATTAAAATGTGGGTGCTCAGGGGTCAGACTGAGGTTCTCATGCTTACAAGACAACTACTAACACAGAACTATCTCTTCAGCCGAAGTGGTCATTTCTAAGAGTAACTCCGTCTGATTCACCTGGAACTGGAGAAAGAGGATATCCGTGTTGAGAGGGCACCGTGTAAGCTGGTCAGGGAAGATTAAGAGGATACTAGTAAGGCAGGTGTAGGAAGCTGCCAGGATGAGCATCAAGACTGAACTGGTTGTAGATCTTGGGGCAATGTATAAGGGTTAGGGTGAGGCTTCTGGCTCACATAGCTACCCAGGGACTTTAGCTGGGGCTCTGCCATTGGGAAAATTCATTAACCTGGGCAGAATTTGTAAATGTACTCAGGGGAGTGAACCTGTGCCCAGGGTTTACCTTGAGATGACCTCTGAACGATTCTTCCTGATGGTGCTAAGCCTCAGTAGGTGTCAGTTGCTGTCATTATCCTTACTGTCATGGTTCAGAGAGTGGGTGTGTTCTCTGCAAACAGGTAAG
This sequence comes from Bramus lutescens, assembly GCA_001685075.1. Classification (NCBI taxonomy): domain Eukaryota; kingdom Metazoa; phylum Chordata; class Mammalia; order Rodentia; family Cricetidae; genus Bramus; species Bramus lutescens. The sequence goes on from LOEQ01000078.1 coordinate 776,421, forward strand.
GCAATACCCTAGAAAACGGAGTAACAGCAGGAATGTTGCCTAGGTTAGAGTACTGCCCTCAGTTCCCAGCACTAGTAAGACTATATTTTTGCTAGGCATGGTGATACCATCTGCAATCCCAGCTCTCAAGGCTTGAAGCAGGGGGATTGTAAGTTCAAAGCCAGTCTGGGTTACATCATGAGACCACATCTCAATAAACATAAGGGCAGAGTCTGTGACTCAGTGGCCAGGTTGTCAATAGCTCAGCATATGGAACTCCTGGACTGGATCTCAAGCACTCCAAACAAACAAAATTTAGAACAATTGGCATGCTAATGGTGGTGGAAACTGAGGCATAAGGTAGGGAGGAGAGTGTGGTAGCTGGTTGCTGAGGGATCTTCCAAGTTCAAGCACAAAGGTGGTCTGGGAGCCTATAGCAGGACTGGGGGAGGGGAGATGAACTTCCATCTAAAGAGCTCTAAGCGTGCTTGCAGAGGCCAGAGAGATGCTGCAACCTGCTGAAGGGGTTCCCACCTCACTTTCTGAGATTCCCTGGTCATCTGTGATGAATAATACAAGGAGGCTCCTGCCATCTTGAAGCAGGCACCCTATGGAGAAGGAGACTCAAGATCCCTCAGCAACCAGCTACCACACTCTCCTCCCTACCTCATGCCTCAGTTTCCACCATTAGCATGCCAATTGTTCCATATTTTGTTTGTTTGGAGTGCTTGGGATCCAGTCCAGGAGTTCCACATGCTGCACATGTGACCCCTGAGCTTTCATCCCATCTAGAGAGCTCAGGGCCCTTACCTGTGGAGCTGTGGGGGTGGGGCTGGGGAAATGTTGGTAAAGTGCTTGCCAGACAAGCATGAGGGTCTGAGTTTGGATGCCCAACCTTCACATTGAACAACAACTATAACCAAAACAGCCTGGTGTAGCTGTGTGTGCCTGGAATCCCAGCACCAAAGAGGCAGAGTTGGACTGGAGTTCACTGGCCTGCCTGTGGAGATGACTTGGTAAACTCTGGGTTCCGTGAAGGACCCTGCCTCAAAAATTAAGGTGGATAGGAAGACACTTGACATCAACCTCTGGCCTTCACGTGCGTGTACATTTAAATTTCTGTTGTACACACATGTGAACACACACATATGAACACACACACATGAACACACACACTATACACATTCACACACATCCAAAATTAGCAAATCAAATAAATAAAAATTTTGGGTGGGCAAGTACTTGATGTCTGAAGATTTGATCTTTTGTGATCTCTGTAAACAAATCCCACCCAGTCTGACCTTTCTACTCAGGCTCCAAAGATGTTGGTGGCAACATTCCAGATATTTTATTTGGTTGGAGTTCACCCCCACAGTTTTGCCTCTTTAAGGCCTGAAAGTTAACAAGGCAGTTCTTGTCTCTGGTTCTGAATTTCAGAACTAATGTTTTTTTTAAAACCTCTTTAAATGTAAATTGACTCTAGACTAACCCACAGGCAGTCATATAGGGTCGGGAAGAGGGGCCTCTTGGCCTTCAATGGGTGGCTGAGGATAGAGGTCTGGATCAACCAGTCACCATCCACTTGGTCTCAATAAAAAAAAACCTCCCAACTCTGTAGCCTTGGCTTTATCCTGAACGCAGCAGGTGACCGGCTCCTTACAAGGCAGAAGGCCAGAGGAAGTGCCGTCCTGGCGGACGTGAGCTTGTCAAAATCACATAGCTATCCTGTTTTTGTTTGGTGTTGGCCTTGGTCATCACAGATCTTCATTTCCAGGGCTGGGACACCCAGGGTCAAAATGGGGCAACAGATTTTCCAAAGCCACACAACCGTGACCAAGCCTGACTCCTTGAAACCATTCTTAACACTGCTCGGGCACATGAAGACTTGACCTACCGCGTGTGTCTCTCAGACCTAGGGAAGCCGGGTTCATTTTTGCAATGGGGAGCCCTTCTTTGACATCTCAGCAACTCTGCCTTCCTGACACAAAGGAGAGCCCCTCCCCCATCAGTAATAACCATGTCCCCAGAAAGGCAAGCAAGGCTGTGTGGCTGCTGACCACAGTCACCATCAGGCCCATTCCAGTAGCTACTTCAGAAGCTGCAACCTAGGCCTATAATTTGCAGGTTGGGTCTCGACCAAAAGCAATTCTACCCCTGGATCAGTCACCCCATTGGTCTTAGCCTATTAATTCTTGGCTCCTTGCATGGCAGATTTGCCTCCTCTGTCTCACTGTGCTCTCCAGAGCTTCTCTGACCAGAAGAACTCAGATACCCCCTGCCTTCCTCTCGCCCCTAGCCTTGCTCTGGTCTCTGCCATCAATCACTAACCTTCCTGGCTCCCTCCTGGCAGCTGAATCATGCATTTCTTCTCCTCCAGAGGGCCTGGGCTGGGCTTTCTGCCACACAATCTGACAATCTATGCAGATAACTGCAGGGCACTCTACCACAAAAAATGGGAAAATGGCCCAGAAATAGGAGAAGTTGCCTCCTTCCCCTATCCCTCTACCATTTTCCAAAGTGCTCCTGCAAAGGCAGCAGAAGGCGGCTCTTGAAGAAGGCAGAGCCTTTGCCCTACCTCCAGGGACTGCTTCGCTCTTACCTAGGCCAAGAAGTCAGGCCTCTCTTCTTGGGTTGACCCCAGTGAACTCCAGAAAATACCAAGGACTTGAGAACTAAGGGAAAGCTGCTTCTAAAGGCCTTGGCCTCTGTCGTCATCGTCTAGATGGCCATGGCTATGTGCCACACAGGTGCCTCCCCTAGTTCCCCTGAAAGCCAGACTTTTCTTTCCAAATACAAATCTGTCACAGTTCCTCTGTTTGTGATCTTTGGCTCCTTACTGCTCTCAGAGGGGCAGTTCCTCTGCTTCTCGGCTGCCTGATAGGGCCATGTCACCATCTTCTCCTGGACTTCATGCCAGCCCTGTCTTCTCTAGCTGTGACCTTCCCACCACAGGGCCCCTCTGCCAGAATGATCTTCCTGTTAGTGGCCTAGGAGACATCTGCTCATCTCCAGCCTTCAGTTTGTGTAACCCAGTCTCAGTCACGGTCCCCTGAGCCCTGCCCATCACAGTAGAGTCACAGTGTAATTGAGTCTCTGCTGAGGAGCTGACTGAAGTCTGTCTCCTCCTCCAGAGCATGGAGTTCACTGCCTTTGTGTGCTCTTGTATCCTTGGCACCTAGCATCTTGCATGGGTCTCTAGTCAGGTCACCAGGCAACATCTGTAGACCAGAGGGAAGCAAGGGCAGTCTCCCCTCAGCCAAATCCCTATGACTCCAGGTCCCCCACTGGAAATTCCCAGAGTTCCCAGGGGAAGACTCGACAGAGTAGAGGTGCAGATACTTCATACTCTGTGCAAGTGTGTAAAAGACATGCATGTCTCTTCACAAAGCACATCTGCCACACTGACCCTATCTATATGTAGGTCATCCATAGCCAAACTCTCACCAGTGCTCATGTGTTTCTCCCTATCCCCAAGTCCTCCCCTCAGCCCTGGCTGCCAGTCACTAGCCTCAGAGTGTTCATTCCAAGGCAAGCCACTTCTGGGATAGAAAGTTTCAAAAACCCAGGTGCTGAGGTCACAGGTGGAATCCTGGGCTGTCCAGGTTCATCGTTAATTGAGTTTAACTTAGCGTCTCAGTTTTCCCTTCTTTTAAAAAAGAACGCTGGTGGTTTCCACCGTGTAGGATTGTGGGTAATTGGCTGTAAAGTACGTGTAATGCATTTAGCGCTGTACATGTACAGGTTCAACTGCCAATGGCCATTAGCGCGGCTAAAACCCAGGTTTGGCTCTCCTCTGAGCAGTCCTCTGGGTTACTGCTCAGATCCAGGACAAGATTCCCTTCCGTCCCCAAAGGGCAAGCTCACTCCTTGACGCTACCTGGAAAACTGTACAGCTTAAGAAATGTTTATTTTTAAATGTGTATGTACAAATCTGTGTTCCTCTGTGTGTGTGTGTGTGTGTGTGTGTGTAGGCCAGAGGGCAATCTCTCATGTACATCTCATTGTTTTTGAGATAGGGTCTCTCAGTGGCCTGGAGCATGCTGACTGAGCTAGGCTACCTGGTCAGGAAGTCCCAGGGATCGACCTGCCTTTGCCTCCCCAGTGCTGAGATTACAAGTACACACAACCATGAGATGGTTTATGAAATATTAGTCCTGGGGCTCATATTCTGGTCCTCATGCCTACAGGACAAGTCATTTACTAACTGTGCCAGTCCCTCGCCACCCCAGCTCAACTTAGTAAGGATTGTGAGGTCATTAGAAAGCAGGGTTGGATATAACGCTTCACCAGGTAACAAGTCGAGCCCCTAGACCCCTTCTGAGCGTGTTTTCTCTCTGCACCCCACCTCTGGTGCTGCTACTCCACCCTCTTCCCAGGAGTTCGATTCTGGCCCGAATGTGTCCACTGTCAGGGAAAAAACCTGGTGTTCTCCCACACCAGTTCTCCGCAATGATGGAGCAGTTGTGACCGTGTGTACGGTGTGTGCACAAATGTGAAAAGGCATGGTCACATGTGTGTGTCCAGGAGCATGTGCACAGATGTGAGCCTGCATATGGAGGCCAGAGGTTCACATGGACTATTCCTTCAACACTTTCCCCTTTATCTACTGAGACTGTGTCTCCTGCTAAGCCCAAAGCTTACCAGTTCTGCTAGTCTTGCTTGCCAGGCAGCTTGTCAGGGACCTTTTACCTCCTGGGTGCTGGGATTTTAGGGAGGCTGCTACAGCCACTTGGTTTTGATGTGGATTCTGGGTGGTCATGCGGACACAGAAATACCTTATCCACAGAGCCACCTTCTATCTCCAGGGGCCCAGATATTTTTTATTATAATTATTAAATGATTGTTTATTTTATGTAGCTAGGTGTTTTGTGTGCATGTATGTCTGTCCATGGTGCTTGCAGAGGTCTAAGAAGGGATTGGATCCTCTGGAACTGGAGTTACAGACATCTGTGAGCCGCCATGGGGATGCTGGGTGGGAGTGGAACGCTGGGCCTTGAGGAAGAGCAGTCAGTGCTCTTAACTGTAGAGCCCACTTCTCCAGTCCCAGGTGGCCACATCTTAATGGATGTTTTCCTTCTGGGGCTCTCTGGGGCTCCCCAAGCCAGCAGCTGCTGGTTGCAGCTTCTCTTTCTAGCTGTACAGGGTGCTCATGCTGAGAGGAAAAGATAGAGAACTCTCTCCAGTGTTTAAGCAAATCCGAAGCAGGGAAAGGGGAAGATGTGTGTCTTCCAAATGCTGGGCTGAGTTCAGCAGCTCTGGAGAAAGGTTCCCCATATTCTCCTCCTCAGAAGAGTCCTTAAACACCCACCCACTTCCTTTACAAAACACCCCTCAGTTTGTTCTGGGTCTCAGCCTTCTCAATAACTTCACACCATGCTGCTCTGTTTCTTCTCGGCTGTCTGTCTGTGGTTTCCTTTTCATAGGTCTTTTTCCAGCTCAGGAGATTACCCAACACCACCAACCATCTCTGCCATCCACTCTTAGCCCCCTTCAGGTCACAGCTGGCCACATCCCCTGTCATTTACAGATGGGAGCTCTGATGTCCTGATATGTGAGTGCCTCGTGCTTCTCACACATCTGGGGAGCAGTTAAAAGCCCACATCATGGGCTTCCTCCCAGGACTGACACCTGGCCTCTGGAGAGAGGGGAATCGCAGTGCACAGCAGGCATCTCAAAGCTGGGGTGCACCTGGTGAACTCACGGACTGTGTACACCCCATTGTTCAGACTCCTCTGATGGATGTGACTAACAAGGCCAGAGTCTTATGGAGGTGGTGGTGGGGAGAAGAAGGTTTAGTTTGGTCTGATTTGGGTTTCTTTGGTGAAAGGAAGCTGCTTACCAGGTAATAAATGATCCCTTTCTGGAGCCCCTGGGGTTGAACTTAGGCCAGTTACTCAGCCAGACTGTAAATTTCTTAACGTTCCTTGAGGGCTCACCCTGATATGTTCCATTCATCGGGCCAGAGGCTAGTATCTGTTCCCATTAGATTTTAACCACATAAAGATGATCCAAGGATCTGGAGAGATGGCTCAGCAGTCAAAAGTTCATATTGTTCTTGCAGAGGACCCGTCTTTGGTTCCCAGCATCCACAAAGAGTCACTCACAACCGTCCAGCTTCAGGGAGTCCAGCACCCTCTTCCGGCCTCCTCAGGAGCCTGCAATCATGTGTACATACTCATACACATGCACAAATTCATAGAATTTTAAAAATTAAATCATGCTGGGTGCGATGGCTGCTCATGCCTTTAACGGCAGCACTTGGGAGGTCTACAAAGTGAGTTCCAGGCTAGCTAGGGTTATAAAATCTGAGCCTGCATGTTTTTTCTCAGAGACTTCCTAGCCCTGCTCATGCTGTCTGGGCTGGACCCAACTTTAGAGCTCACTTTCCCAGGCATCAGATTCCCCTCCCCACTCTGACATCACTTCCTCTGGCTTTTCTCTACTCCCCAAACTTTTGTCATTTCCAGCCTCCAGGCTAACAAGTCACTGCATTAAGTCCTTGTCCACTCTAGGCTGCCACAAGATCTAGCCTGTCCCTTCTACAGTCCCCATGATTCTCCACACCCCTCACCCATCCTCCACTTTGGGGCTCCCCAAGTGCTTCACATGAGCCATCTATTTGCTAATATCAATACCCTATTACATTTCATCTTGTACCCAGCCCATTTCCTGAACGTTCCCTTTTCCCCCTGCTGGTGTCTCCTTTTCTTTGTCCTTGTGGGATCATTCCTTTTCTATGAGGAAACAAGCTCCACGCTCTGGTCACTGAAACATTCAGGACCTGGCTCTAAGGCTCATGGGAGGCACAAGTGAGTGAGTCATGGGGTCTGGAGCTCATATGGAGGAAAGGGATGTCACATGAACAGTCACACATGTGTAGACACAGGTCCACATGTGCATCCCACCCCTCTCACATACACATGCACAGACAGTCCTGCACACATGATCACTGCCTTCCTGGAGCTCATGTGTGAGCTCACACACACACACACACACAGTCACCTCCTTTCCGTGGTGCACTGAGACTGTAGTGCATGAATGAGGTCAGGGGTAGGGCAATAGTGGCCATAGTGTCTGCCAGGGATATCTCCAGCCTGGAAGCCAATGGGGGGATGAGCAGGCAGACACCTGGGCAGATCACAGACCTTCTAGTCCAGCTGGTGGCTTGCCGTTATGAATGGAACTTGTCACAGTACCTGAGTAATAGCAGCAGCCATGGGGCACAGAAATGGCTTTTGGCCTCCTCAAGACTACAAAACACATTTTTGAGGTTAGACTTTTTTTTTTTTGTATTCCAGGAAGTCATTTTTAACCAAAGCAACAGAGTTTGGTGATGTGTCATTTTGGACAATCATGGTTTCTGCACATCATGCTTCTGGAGTCAAAGCCTCTTCTCTCAAGTAAACATTTACCTTGCATTCTCTCCATGCGAGGCACTGCTCTGGCTGCTGAGAGCCCAGTGGGAATCAAAATGAGCCCCTCCCCCCAGACCCGACGGCATTGAGATATATAGCAGGGAACTGAATCCAGCACTCTTGGTTGCCTTTGTTTACCTTGTTCCCCAGGACAGAGGCAGTAGATCAGGTTGCCCCTGCTCTCCTGACAATGAGCTGGGGAGGACACAGACATGGTTACCTTCAGATCTCCTGCTGGCCCGTGTCATTGCTAAAGTCCCTGTTCTGTTTCTTTCTCTGTCCTAATACTATTGCTTCTTGTCTGCGGCTCCCTGCACGCACACACCCCCGTGGAATTTTCTGCTTGCACAGCTCCGTTCGACAAATGTGCTGTGCCAGCTGTATGCAGGGCAGCATGCTGGGCACTAGGTCACAAAAATGAATGAAAGAACAGCCTCAGTGCTGCTGATGGTACTGCTGACTCAGAGAAGCAGAGGGCTGGGCTGGGGTGGGACAGGCACAGGTGCTTGGAAGGAGTCAGAGCAGGGCCCAAGGAAGAGGAAGGTTGGTACTTCACATTGATGGGGAGATATGCCCAGGACAGGGCCAGCTCCATTGTGCCTGCTGTGGTCCTAGAACGCAGTAGACATTCACGAAATGGGTGCTGGGTGAGTGACTCTATAGGGCAAGGCTGAACTGTTGGCCTGTGTGGTGAGCACTTAATCAGTGAGCCATCACTCCAGCCTTAAAGGGTGCCCTCTCCAAATCCCATGTTTTGGGAGCCATTCAGTAGTGTGTGTTCCAGTGGTTTATGTCTGTGTTCTTGGCCCACCATTTTATCAACATATATATCACCTTTGAACCCAATGTTCATCTCTTAGGATGAGAACTCTGATGCTTACCTTTTCCCATCCCATTGTTCTGCCTGTCCTGCATAGATAGCTCCGACACAGGGCCCACACGCACCCGAATCCTACACTCATCCTTCCCTACTAGAATTAAGAATAAAATTTCCAGTTGGGCGTGGTGGTGCACACCTTTAATTCCAGCACTTGAGGCAGAGGCAGGTGGATCTCAGTGAGTTCCAGGCCAGCCTGATCACATAGTGAGTTCCAGGACAGCCAGAGCTACACAGTGAGACCCTGTCTCAAAAAAAACTATATTATTTTTCCCTTGTACACATGACTACATACATGTGCATGTATATGATACATGAGTGCTTACATGTGAGATCATTTGACACAACACTCTTGAGGGACGAATGGTTTCTTCTGCATATGTTTTCACCTGCACAGTTTCATCTGTGACACTATAGTCCTTGTGAATTTCTGTAACCATAGTGGGCTTTACTCCTTTAAGAATGTAAATATATGGGGCTGGAGAGATGGCTCAGTGGTTAAGAGCACTGACTGCTCTTCAAGAGGACCCGGGTTCAATTCCCAGCACCCACATGGCAGCTCACAGCTGTCTAAGATCCAGTTCCAGGGGATCTGACACCTTCACACCAATGCACATAAAATAAAAGTTAAAAAAAAGAATGTAAATATATGCTCAGTGCTTAAAAATCAATCTGCAGGACTCCCATACCAACAATTAAAGGAGAAATATCACATAACAACATCTTCTGATGGAGAAGAGGCTCCTGAAAAATCCGAGCCTTATTTGTGATAAAAAAAAATCTCAGAATAAGTTCAGAGTTCCCTCTTGAATGTGAGAAAGCCCACAGTCGCCTCACATTTGATGATGCAAAGATTTCTCAGGTAAGTGAGAACAGAGCAAGGCTGTCTGCCCACTCTTCCCACCAGCAGGGCAAGCAGAAAAGGCAAGCCTTAGAAGCGGGAGGCAAAGCTGTCACCATTAGATGGTGGTCATTCACATGGGAAACCTCTCAATAGCCCACAGAGATGGGAAGATAAGGTCCAGAACTAATAAACGAATTCCATAATGTGGCAGGGTATTAGATAAACATACAAAATTGACTGTGTTTCCATATCCTAGGTACAAAAACACAGGAGAAAAAAAAGGCTGGGTGTAGGAGCACACACCTTTAATCCCAGCACTTGGGGAGCAGAGACAGGCAGAGCTCTGTGAGCTCAAGGCCAGCCTGGTCTACAGAGTGAGTTCCAGGACAGCCAGGGCTTCACAGAGAAACCCTGTCTAGGAAAAAAAAAACCAAAAGGCATTTACTCATAAGTAAAATAGGTACAAATTTACCAAAACAGGTACAGGGAATACCATGCTCCTCACCAGCATTCCTTCAGGTTTTGTAGGTAGTCCTGGCCATGCCTAGCTGGAGCTAGAACATATTTAGCTTTTCTGAGTGAATGGCTCTACAAAACACTTAGGAAAGGAACCTAGGAGCTAAATAGATCCAGAGGTCAGAGTTTGTAGATTGGGAGACTCAAGATCCCCTTAAGTTGATGTGTAGGTTTAAACACAAAGTCTATTCAAGTTCCAGGAAAATATTTTATAGGCACAGACAAGTTTGCTTTAAATATATATATATATATATATATACATATGTGTATGTGTGTGTGGCTGGAGAAAGGGCTCAGGCTGCCATTGCAAAGGTCTTGAATATGGCTCCCAGTACGCAAATCAGGTGGCTCACAACTGCCAGTAACTGCCATTCCAGAGGTTCTAATGTCCTCTTTGGGCTTCTGTTAGCGCCTGCACTTAAGTACACAGACCTCTACAAAAGCAAACACACATACACATAGTTAAAGATAATAAAATAAACCTTTAAAAATTACATAGAAAGGCAAAGGAACTAGAATGCCTAAGTGATTGTGAAAAGAAAGCTAAGTTGGGAGAAGTCAGTCCACATAAGCTCAAGACTCACTGAACGATAGAGCCGTAACAGCCAAGACTGTGGTACAGGCAGGAGGGTTAGAGACCAGGCAGCAAACACAGACAGCTCAGAAACAGATCCACACAGACAGGCCCAGCTGATTTTTCAGAAAGGTGCAACAGTAATCCGTGGAGAACGGACAGCCTGTCCAGTGGATGGTGCCAGAGGGACAGCGTCTGCTGGGGGCTTTTAGGGAAGCTCACACCTTGCACAGAAATGTCAGACTTCAATGTGAGGCCTCAACACGTTTAGTAAAAAAGGACAGGGGAAAATTTTTGTGGTCTGAGGCTGACGGGGGCTCTCAAACTTGACACCAGAAGCATGACCCATAAAAGGAAAAATGCACAAGTTTGACCTCATTCGAATTAAAAACGTTTGCACTGAAAAATACTCTGTTAAGTGGATGAAAAACAAACCAGAAACAGAGAGAGAAAAACAGTGCATACCATGGGGCTGACAGGGGCTGGAATTTAGACTAGAATTTAAAGTGCAACCGTAAGAAGAAAAAGCAACAAGTCAATTAGGAAAAGGGGAAACATGTGCACAGACATCTCATCCAGAGGTCACCTAGGTGACAAGCCAGCCCACACAGAAATGTCCATCTCATCAACCATGATGGGAATGCTCAATGAAACTACCCCAAAATATGACCTCACAACCCACAGGATGGTACCAATTAAACAATAGTGACAGTGCCTAGAGACTGGACAGTGCATATCTATCTGGTAAAAATGAAATAGGAGGGCTGAGGATGGGGCTCAGATAGAATGTTGGCCTGGCATGCACTAAGTCCTGAGCTCAGTCAGCACCACAGGGGTGTGGACGCCTGTAATCTCAGCAACTGGGAGGTGGAGACAGGAAGATCAGAGCGCAAGGTCACTCGGCTATACAGTGAGTGTAAGAATAGTCTTAGGTACGCGACATTCTGTCAGAAAGTGGGAGGGGATGAGAGAGAAGATGGGAGGGAAGGAAAGGGAAGGGGAGAGGAGAGGTAGGAAGAGAAGGGGAGGGCAGAGGAGGAAAGGGATGGGAGGGGAAGGAGAGGGGAAGGGAAGGGAGCAGATGGAAGGGAAAGGGAGAATGCAGGGGACTCTACCCTGGAATGAAGGCTGGGAGTGTCTTTGAAAACATGCAGCTAACATATGACCCAGCAGTTCTCTGCATTCCTGGGCATTTATCCCAGAGAAATGAAGGCTTCCACTCAAGAACTGGATGTGAATTTTATGTGTAATAACTCCAAACTGGAAACAGTCGAGACATCCTCTATAAGGACCAAGGTTAAGCTTTGGTACATTCATGGCATGGATTACTACCTAACCACGAGAAAGAAATAAGCATGACTACATGGGACAAGTGACTGAATCTTTGGAGAATGATATTGAGTGAAAGAAGTCAAATTCAGAGAGTGATATACTGAGAGATTCCATTTGTAGTCATCTTCAAATGACAGAGTATAGAAACGCAGACCTGTGACTGTCCAGGACATAACGGGGACAAGGAAAAAAGATGATGTGTCTATGAGGACATCATGTGAGGTACTTGCAGATGGACATGTCCTGTATCTTAACTATATAATGCCAGAATCCTGCTTGTGGTGTCCGACTAAGATTGTACAGGATGCTAGCTGTGATGTCCTACTGTGACTGTACAGGATGCTAGCTGTGATGTCCTACTGTGACTGTATAAGATGCTAGCTGTGATGTCCTACTGTGACTGTATAGGATGCTAGCTGTGATGTCCTACTGTGATGTACAGGATGCTAGCTGTGATGTCCTA
>LOEQ01000078.1:836765-854312 GCA_001685075.1 Bramus lutescens
ATTTTTCCAGCTTCTTTATGTAGTCATTTAGTGCTATGAACTTTCCTCTTAACATTGCTTTCATTGTGTCCCATAAATTTGTGTATGTTGTGTGGTCATTTTCACTGAATTTTATGAAGTCTTTAATTTCTCCCTTTATGTCTTCCTTGACCCGATGCTTCAGGTAAGCATTGTTTAATTTCCATGTGTCTGTGGGCTTTCTGGAATTAGTGTTGATGTTGAATATTAATTTTAAGCCATGGTGATCCGATAAGATACATGGGGTTATTCCACCTTTTTTGTATCTGTTGAAATTTGTTTTGTTACCTAGTATCTGGTCAATTTTTGAGAAGGTTCCATGAGGTGCTGAGAAGAAGGTATATTCTTTTATGTTTGGATGGAATATTCTATAGATGTCTATTAGGTCTATTTGAGTCATAACATCTGTTAGTTCTCTTATTTCTCTGTTCATTTTCTGTCTGACAGACCTGTCCACTGGAGAGAGTGGGGTGTTGAAGTCTCCCACTATTAGTGTGTGGGGTTCAATGTGTAATTTAAGCTTTAGAAGTGTTTCCTTTACATATGAGGATGCCCTTGTATTCGGGACATAGATGTTGAGTATTGAGATTTCCTCTTGATGGATTTTTCTTGTGACTAATATGTAATGCCTTTCTTTGTCTCTTTTGATTGATTTTAGTTTGAAGTCTATTTTGTTAGATATTAGGAAAATTTTTTCTCAACCCTTTACTCTGGGGAAATGTCTGTCTTTGAGTTTGAGGTGTGTTTCTTGTATGCAGCAGAAGGATGGATTCTGTTTTTGTATCCAATCTGTTAGACTGTGTCTTTTTATAGATGAGTTGAGTCCATTTATATTAAGGGACATTAATGACCAGTGATTTCTGTCTCCTGTTGTTTTAGTTTTCATTGTTGGTGATGTTATTTTGTGTTTTTTCCTTCTTTGGGATTTGCTGCTGTGAGATCATCTTTTTTTGTGTGTTTTTGTTAATGTAGCCAACTTCCTTGTATTGGAGTTTTCCTTCTAGTACTTTCTGTAGTTCTGGGTTTGTCACTAGGTATTAGTTAAATCTGGTTCTGTCATGGAATATCTTGTTTTGTCCTATGGTGATTGAAAGTTTTGCTGGGTATAGTAGTCTGTGCTGGCCGCTGTGGTCTCTTAATGTTTGTATAACACTTGACCAGGACCTTCTGGCTTTCATAGTTTTCATTGAGAAGTCAGGTATAAATCTGATAGGTCTGCCTTTATATGTTACTTGGTCTTTTTCCTTTGCCACTCAATTATAAGAAAGAAATAAGACATACAAATCACAAAACTAAATTATGCGGCAAGGGGATTTTTTTTTATCCAGTCTATTTGGTGTTCTCTAAGCTTCTTGTATCTTCATAGAAATATCTTTCTTTAGTTTGGGAAAGTTTTGTTAAATATATTTTCTGTGCTTTTGAGTTGAACTTCTTCTCCTTCTTCTATACCTATCATTCTTACATTTGGTCTTTTCATGGTGTCCCACATTTCCTAGATATTTTGTATTAAGCTTTTGTTAGATTTAAGGTATTCTTTGACTTATGAGTCTATTTTCTTTATTGTATCATCAGTGCTTGAGATTCTCTCTTCCATCTCTTGTATTCTGTTGTTTATGCTTGCATTTGTGGTTGCTGATAGTTTTTTTTCATGATTTCTGTTTCTATAATTCCCTTGGCATGTGTTTTCTTTATTGTCTCTATTTCAGTTTTCAAGTCTTGAATAATTTCTTTCATGTTTGATTGCTTTTTTCTTTCTTTTTTTTTTTAAGGGATTTGTTGATGCCTTCCAATTTTTTGTTTGTCTTTTCCTCCATTTCTTTGAGGGAATTTTTCATTTCCTCATTAAGGGCCTCAAACATTAGCTTAAAGTTATTTTTAGGTCATTTTTGTCTGTTTCATCTGTATTTGGTTGTTCAAGTCTTGCTGTTGTAGGGCCACTAGTTTTTACTGGTGTCATGTTGGTCTTTGTGGTAGTGTGTCTGTTCTTACCTTGTCTACCCATCTTTTCCTCTGATTGTTGTAGTTGAGGCTGTCTGTGACTCTGGTGATCAATCTTCCAGGTGCCAGTAGATCCAAAGCTCAGATGATTGCTCCTCGTGGTGCAGTCAGGGCCACAGTTTCAGTCACCCTGTTGGTCACTCCATGTTCCTGGATGTCTCTGGGTGCTCCCAGGGTTTGCTCTGCAATACCAGGGGTCATTTGGACCTGCTCCCACAGAAATTGCTTACTTGGAGCTCTTTCTGCTGAGGTTGTTGCCTTAGGCCTGCTCTGGCAGAGGTTGCTGGAACAGGCCTGCTCCAGTGGCAGTCACTAGATGGGGCCTGCTACCTCAGAGGTTGCTAATTCTCATCCAATCTGGCAGAGGTCTCTGGTTCGAGCTGCTTCCTCAGAGGTGGCTCCCTTGTATCTACTCCTGGTCCTGCAGAGTTCTCTGACTTGAGTCTACTCCCTCCGTCATCGTCGCTCCCTTGTACCTGCTCCTGTGGAGTTTGCTGCCTCAGCCCTGCTCTGGCAGAGGTCGCTTGCTCAGGCCTGTTTCTATAGATGTCCCTGGCCTGCGCCCACTCCTTCCACAGAGGTTCCTGGCTTGGACGCAGTCCTGTAAAGGTCTCTGTCTCTGGCCTACTCCCTCAGTGGTTGCTCCCTTTTACCTGCTCCTGTGTAGTTCACTGCCTCTTAATGACTTTTTCTTATTTTATGTTCATTGATGTTTTGCCTGCTTGTGTGTCTCTATGAGGGTGTCAGATCCCCTGGAAGTGGAGTAACAGACAGTTTTGAGCTAACATGTGGGTACTTGGAATTGAACCTTGGTTTTTGGAAGAGCAGCCTGTATCACAATTAATAAAAACCCAGAGACAGATAAAGGTCAGAAAAGCAAAACAGTCAACCACTGGCTCTTACCTCTACCTCAGTCCGAAATAGCGATCCTGCCTCCAGAAATCTCAGAATGAGACTGTGCCTGAGAGCTGTCTCCTCCCATCTTGTAATCCTCTCTTGGGCTGGGATTAAAGGCATGCACCACTACTGCATGGTTTGTATGTCATCACTACCTAGTCTGTAAGGCTGACCAGTGGGGCTGTTTTACTCTCTAATCTTCAGGCAAGCTTTGTTTATTAAAATACAAATGAAATGCACTACAGCAACCAGTGCTCCTAACCAACCCCCTGCTTTAAACTCCTGAGTGGGTTACAGGCACACATAACCATACCCTATTTACTGCTGGAATGTTGTTGAGATGCACCTTGTGGGCTGGCCTGTGGTCAGTGCCGATGCGGAGCGTGCCTTTTCCATCCCTTAACATGGAGATTCTCTGGGCCCTGGCTTTGGGTTGACTCGTCTTAAGCTCTGATTTTTATAATTAAAAAAAAATTGTGGTTTAGAAAGACAGGTCAGCAGCTAAGAACACTCACTGCTCTTGCAGAGAACCTGAGTTGCTTCCTAGCAGGTGGCTCACAACTCTCAGGATTGGAATTCTAGGCATTTGATAACCTCTTCTGGCCTCCATGGACACCTGCCCACCTTTACTTACACACACACACACACACACACACACACACACACCTAATTAAAAAATGAATATTTAAAAAGGTTGAGTATTGGCATTTTCTTTGTGTGTTTTATTAAAAATAGATTCTTCTCTCATACAGTGCATCTTGATCACAGTTTCCCCTCTCTCCACTCCACCCAGCTCCCCCACCCCTCCCTTCTCCCAGGTCCACTCCCCACTCCATCTCCCTTCAGAAAGGAGCAGGCCTCCAAGAGACAATGCCCAAACACAACAAAAACAAACATACTAAGACAAGGCAAAAGCCTCATATGGAGTCTAGACAAGGCAACCCAACAGGAGGAAACACATCCCAAGATCAGGCCAGAGAGCCAGAGACACACCTGCTCCCACAGTTAGGAGTCCCACAAAAACACCAATCTGGCAGCTACAACATGTACTCAGAGGCCCTGGTGCAGACCCACGTAGGCCCTGTTCTTGCCACTCTAGTCTCCGTGAGCCTATATGCACCTGCGTATAGTCATAAAGTCATGGGCTGTGTGCTCCTAGTGCCCTCCATCCCCTCTGACTCCTATAACCTTTCTGCCTCCTCTTCCTCAGGATTCCCTAAGCTCCAAGGGGAGGGACCAATGGAGACCTCCCACTTAGATTCTTCCTGAATAATGTCTGACTGTGGGTCTCTGCATCTGCTCCCATCTGTCACCATGGGAAGCCTCTCAGATGCTGACTGGACAAAGTACTGATCTACGAGTACAGCAGAATATCTTTAGCAATCACTTCAATGATTTTTTTTTTTAGACCAGCATTGTTGGGTTCTACCCTAGATCGCTGAGCTATCTATTCATTCTTCGGTTCCTGGCCTTCTGAACAGGGTCTGGACACGGGCCCTCTCTCCAGGTGAGGACCTAGAGTTAAATCAGAAATGCGTTGGCCACTCTCACAAGTTCGGCTCCACCACAGCCCCAGCACATCTTGCAGGCAAGGCAGTTTGTAGGTCAAAGATTATGTGACTGGGTTGGTGTCCCCATTTTTCTTTTAGTAGCCTGCACAACACCTCCTGCACCAAAGAGACGAGAGCCTAGGGGTGAAGGCTCCATACAGGAACCAGCTCAACCTCTCCACATCCAATGAGTTGTGTGGATGGTACTGTCCTCAGCAATGGGGCCCCAGTGTGCTGGTATTTCTATACTAGTTCAATTTAACATTTAAATTCAGTCCTTACCAGCAACATAGTTCTAAAATCATCTATTTTCAAAACCCTCATCTTTTAAATTGAATATTTGACTCACCTACACCTAGAGTATTTCTCTGACTTGCTTGGTCTTATATTTATTATTTTTACTAATCATTTTTTACTTTTCCCACACATTTTATTGCCCTTCTTTTTGCCTTTTTAAAAATTAATATTTGTTTTCATTATTCCATCTTCTCCCTTACCATATCAGGCTTTTAAAAATCTTTTATTGCTTGACAATCTCAGACACTTCTATAATGAATCATATCAGATTCCTACCTCTCTAGGGACCTCTCTAGATTACATGTTGTAAGTTCTTAGACAATGCAGGAATCGTGGAATTTTTTTGCTCCATTTATTCCTCATCCTCTTGTTTTATTAGCACCATCCAGTTTAGTCTTACATATATTTTCAACTTCACATTGCATTAATGACTTGTAAAGCTGATATATTTGTTTCTACTTACACATTTAACCCTCTGTGGTTCATTTCCACCTACACTTCCTTCTTTCTACATCTCACATAATGTTACTTTTGCTGAAGACCTCATTTTAGTGTTTGTACAAAGGCAGATCTGCAGTTGAAGAATTCTCTTGGTTCTTTTCTGTCTGAAAGCGATTTCATTTTGGTCAAACTCTCAGAAGACATTTTTGCTTGCTATGGAATTCTACTTGTCAAGAATTTTTGTTTTAGAAGCTTGTAGATAACTATCTTACTGTTTTCTAGCTTTCTTTTTTTCCTTGTGCTTCTGAAGAAAAATATCTTTCAACACCAGAGTCTAGAATATTCACTTTGTCTTTGGTTACACAGATTTACTGTGGTGTTTCTGGGTGGAACTCACTTTCTATTAAACACACTTGGACTTTATAACATCTTTAGCTTGATGCAGTGTAGTTGGTGGGAAATTCTTATTCATTATTTTTGTATCTCTTAAGATATCGCTTCCCCATTCTTTTCTTCTTCCAAGATTCCAATTTCATGCATATTTGGGCTTTTCTCCATTGCCATATGTTTCTCATTCTTTTTTAAAGTACAACGTAGCGAGCCTTATTCAGTTGTGCCAACCTCTGTTGAGTTGTTTGTTAATTTTGTGAATGACAATTTCAGCTATTTGGGGTCTATTTGTTTTTTTATAGAGTGAGTTCTTATGTAAAACCATATGCTTTGCTTTATCTAGCTATGAGAATATTAATTGCAATGACTTTAAAGTCATTATCTCATGACCCTAACATCTAGGTCACCTGTGTCTTTGGTCTTCCTGTTGTTTTTCCAGGAAGCTGTAACTTAATATGCCTAGCTCTTTTTGTTTTATTTTGTTTTTTTAATTGAATCATGAAGAGTGCATATTAAATTTGGTGGAGGTCTTGGAAGATGTCATTGTCTTCATAAGATCCACCCTGCTTGCCGGAAGCAAATAGTGTAATTCTGCCCATTCCTCCACCCGCTGACAGGAAGCTGATTCCAAACTTCTTCTGAGACCCTCCTTGCTCTCCTCTGAGCAATCTCCCCTCCCACATGGTAGCCCTCCTGAGGTTCCAATTGTAGGTAATATTTCCTGGATCCTTCATCCTCTGGAAATCCTAAATTGAAATTGTGTTTCCCAAGGGCCACGGGCAGTTTGGGGGATACCTTTATTTAGCTTCGTAGCCTCTCACCCACATGGCTAAGAACTGGAAATGCCTCCAGGAGAAGACAGCCATGGGTCACTCCCTTCTCCCTTCTGCCATTCTGTTGACTCTTGCCCCCTCCAACCGTAGCTGCCTTAGAAGCCTAAAACTGTCTTTCTTTACTCTGTGTGGCAGCCTCTGGCTCCTCTGCATCTTTGTGGTGACCTCCCCCTGCATCCTGCACAAAGTGTCCCGGGGGAAAGTGATGACCAAGATTAGGTACCTTTCAAAGAGCTTTTCTCCCCTTCCCTAATCTTGGCCCTTTGAACAGTAGCTACCTTGGCAACCCTACAAGTCATAAGTGAGAACGTTGAAAGTAAGTTGGGCATTGTGCTGCACGTCCTTAATCCCAGCACTCAGGGGGCAGAGGCAGGCAGATCTCTGTGAGTTTAAGGCCAGTCTGGTCTACAGAGCAAGTTCCTGGACAACCAGAACTACACAGGGAAATTCTGTATTAAAAAAATAAAAAAAAGGAAACTAAAATGCATCATATAGCCTTTGAAGCGGATCTCTTAGGTCTGACATCAGCCATCTCATCTTAGCCACATGCAGAATCATAACTCTTGACTGCTTAAGATAATTATTTTAAGAATTTTTAAAGTAATAGAACCTATCATTTTCCCTAATCCCTTTTGTGTGTCTGTGAGGGAATAAGCAGTTAAATCCCAAGTGGTTTCGTGCTTTTTGCTGAGAGGTCTTGAGCCTGTATCCCAATGGTTATTTAACAAACGAGCAACATCTATACGTGCATCTCCTTCCCTTACTTATGTGTTCCCATGTATGAGCATATGTGGGTGGACACATTTGTTTTGTTTTTTTGAGACAGGGTCCCAACTGTGTAGATCAGGCTGGCCGAGAACTCATGGAGAGCTACTGACCCCTGCCTCCCGAGTCAAGATTAAAGGTGTGCACCACCACACCCGGTTCACATTTGTACTTTTTAAAACAGCAGTTCTAAGCATTATCTTTTCTGAATCGCATCCAATAGGGATTGTTTTTTCTCTTTTGCATATTAAAATTTACTCCACCAAGAAATGAAATAGATTGTTCTTGTACTTGCTAACTAGTGACATTTTAATTCTTCTGGCTTGAAATCTAATCACCGTGCATGCTTCTTCTTTTCTTATTTGTGTGTTCATGTATGTGCATCTATGGGTTGATATGCACATGTGTGCACATGTAAAGGGGCAGAGTTGATATTAGGTGCTTTGATTTCCTTAGACTGTACCTGTACGTGTGTTGTTGCTGGTTGTTTGTTTTCTTGCTTGCTTTTTGAGAAATTATTAAGCTAGAGTGACCAGGCAAACTCTCTGCCTTCCTGGCTCTGAGGTCACAAATGCCCATCATCACAGTCAGCTACTTTTACATGGGTGCTGGGAATCTGAACTCAGGTCCTAGGCTTGCCCAGCAAGCACTTTGATGGTAGACTGAGCCATCACCCCAGCCCCACATACTCCTTTCTTTAAATCATTATCTTTCAAAGCCAGAGCTTCTTCCTGAATCTTCCACAGGTCTCCCCTAAGGTCTGCGTATGCGGTGGGTACTCTAAGACAGCCTGCTGAGTTGATTTATGTCACATTACAGTTGTTCATAGGCAGGTGCTCCCAGCCTGACCCTGGCTCTCAATTGTTGCATCAGACTCTATTTTAAAAAGAAAATGAAAATAATAAATCAAATTCTAGTGCCAAAAGGAATCCACTGGAATGGACGAGGAATGCAACAGGAATTCAGCAAAACTCTTACTCTGTATTTATTCTGCTCTCTCTTATAGTTAGGCCCATCTGGGTGTCAGTAAGATCAGATAAATAACTACCCCTTGTTATCCCACTAACAACCCCCCCCCCAAACAACTAAAGCAGAGTGACATCCTGTGACAGTTGATGAGACCAATTATGTTCTAAAATGGCAGGCATCTAAACCGAAGTCATTTCTAGAAGAAACTGATCAAGATTCCAAAGGTAGTGGTGGGGAACTCCACTTGCACTCTTGGTCAGAGAGCCAACCTTAAATTATCTCTAAACCAGGCAGGAAGAATTACAGATGTTTTGGAGCAAATTATTGGTGAGCTTGTCAAAATCCAGGGAAGGATGGCTTCCTCTATCTGTATCACAGGAGGCCACAACACCAAGCAGAGCACAGTGTAGCCCTTGCCTGGGAATACCCAGCAGAACCCAATGCATCCCTTGCTGGGCCTTCCAGAGTTTGGAGACTGTAATTTTAAGTCATTTAAGAGGTCTAACTACAACTTCTGTTACTTGTTGACTCAGTAAAGATTGCCAAGCTTCTGTCTCAAGTGAACGTCTGTTCCCAGCTCGGAACTGGGAGTCCAGGGTGGGGTCAAAATTGTCAATGCTGTTTACAGAATAGTTTGCTAAGGAGATGCTCAGATAGTAAAATGCTTGCATTGCACAAGGGCCTGGACTAGAACCCATGCATAAGCAGTCAGGCATGATGATGTATGTCTGTGATTCCAGCACTGGGGAGGCAGAGACAAGGTCGATCCCTGGGCCTCACTGGCCAGTTAGCCAAATCAGGCAGTGAGAGACCCTGTCTCATGCACATGTACACTCAAAGTTTAACTTAATTTTATCTTTCCTGAGATTTGTGTGTACATAAACACATACATATAGCAAAATGCATCCCTCTAAATTGGACCACGTCAGAGTTTTAACAAATACACACTTATGAAAAATATGAAACTCAAGATATACAACAATTCTTTTTTAAATGTTAACTTTTCTTTTTCTTTTACTTGTATGGTGGGGAGTGGGCATGCATGCAGCAGTATCCGGGCACAGAGGCCAGAGCAGGATGTCTTCCTCTATTACACTCCCCCTCAGGACCTTCAGGAAGGGTCCATCACTGTTTAGCTTGGCTGGGTGGCCTGGAAGCTCTGGGGACCTGTCTGCCTCTGTCCTCCAATGTTTGGTTACAGGCACACAGCCACAGTTGGCTTTTTACATGACTGTTTGGGATTCAAACTCGGGTCCTTAGGCTTGCAAGGCAGGTGCTCTTATCCACTGACCCAGAACAATTCTTCACCCTCCTTGCTTACGCTGTGCTCTGATCTGCTAGTCCTGAAGCCCACCACGACATGCATGTGGAGGTCAGAAGATAATTCGCAGGAGTCAATTCCTTGCTTCCACAGTGTGGGTTCTGGGAGTTAGATTGAGGTTGTAGGACTTTGCAGCAGTGCCTTTACCCATGGCCACCTCACCAGTCCAAGATTATTGTTTAATTGTCATGTATCTTTCATGAATACCTTTTGGAATCCACTAGTGATTTGTTTTGGTGGAAACTTAAATGATGAATCCACTTTTTAAATATGAACGTGTTATATTTGAGTTTCTAATTTCAGTTTCAACTTCTATTTTGCTCAAATTTCACAAAACTCTCAAGAGAAATAACAAAATAACAGACATAGAAAATGACATTATTCCTTCATAAACTCATGCAATTACATCCTTTAAAGCTAGGTGGCTAGGGTGTGGTAGGGCACGCTTGCAATCCCAGCACTTAGGTAATGGAGCAGGAGTTCAAGGTTATCCCTGGCTACATACCGAGAGTTCTAGGCTAGCCTGGTTACAGGAGACACACTATCACAAATCCAATGAAGCCCGTGGCCAGGGCCCATGCGGTGGCTCAGCAGAAAAAACGCGCTTTCTCTGAAAGCCTGGAAATCTGGGTTTAATTCCTGGAACCCACAGTGGATTAGAGATACCTGAGTCCCAAAGGTTGTGCTCTGACCTCCATGTGAACTCTGTAACTGGAGGTTTCTCTCCTGCCCACCAATTCCCAAATAACTACTCTGAGGCTTAATATTAATTACAAATTGTTTGGTGATGACTCGGGCTTCTTCTGGCTAGCTTTGCATATAAATTAACCCATTTCTAATAATCTGTGTATAGCCATATGCCCCATGGCTTACCGGTAATGTTCTGGCATCTTACTCCTCCAATGGCTGCTGGCATCTCTTGACTCTGCCTTCTTTCCCCCATCTCTCTGCTTGGATTTCCTGCCTAGCTATATCCTCTCTGGCTATTGGCCAGATCAGCTTCTTTATTAACCAATGGTAACAAGACATAGTCACAGCATACAGAGGGCATCCCACATCAGGCTCCCATTGATCTCCACCCCTAGCAGTTAACTATTGAATATTAATACAACATTGCATTCTTGGGATAAACCCTACTTTTATGTGGTGTCTTAGCCCTTAAAACATTGTTAGTTATGCTTTTTATATTTTGCAAGGATTGTTGAGTATACATTCTCATTTGTACATGTCCTACAACACAATAATAATAATAGTAATACATTCTTAAAACTTTTTTTAAAAGATTTATTTATTATGTATTCAGTGTTCTGCCTGCATGTATCCTTGCAGGCCAGAAGAGGGCACCAAATCTCACTACAGATGGTTGTGAACACATGTGGTTGCTGGGAATTGAACTCAGGACCTCTGGAAGAACAGGAAAAGCTCTTAACCACTGAGCCGTCTCTCCAGCCCCATTCTTAAAACTTTTAAGAGCTACTACCTAAAGCAAACTTAAAAGGCAGAATCAGTGTAGAATGCCTGAATCTCCAAGCTCATCAGTTGTTTTTCTCTGTCTTAGCCCCTCTGAGATACTCTCTGACTTCTGAAATTTTAATCTTTTGTGATTTATTCTTTAAGTCAAGCGTTGTTTTAAAGAGTATTGTTTCATTTCCATATATTGTGTTTCTGTTGTTGATTTGTGGCTTAATTTTGTTTTCATCAGAAAAAGTTACTCTGGGTTCAATTCTTTAAAGTAAATTCTCTGTGTGTGTGTGTGTGTGTTTGTGTGTGTGTGTGTGTGCGTGTGTAAATAGTGTGCTCTTGCTGAGAAAGAAAGCTTAACAAATGTCAGTAAACTGAAGTGGCCACACGGGGTCACTCAGTCTTTATTCTTACTGAGGTATTGATCTCTTACCCCAGCCATAGTTGAGAGGATTATTGAAATCTCAGAAGTAACTGTAGACCTGTTTGTATCCTCAGAGCTTTATCATTTTCCTTTGTGACCCTTGAAGCTATTGTTAGAAATAATATATATATTTAGAAAAAATATTTTGAAACAGGATCTCATTTATAGCCCTGACTAGCCTAGAACTCTCTCTGCAGACCAGGCTACTCTCAAACTCACAGAGCCCCACCTGCCTCTGCCTCCTGAGTGCTGAGATTGAAAGTGTTTGCCCCTAAGCCTGGCCCATATTTAGAACTTTAAAATTTTCTTGGTGAACCATACGCTTAATTATCATTAAACATTTATTTTATTTCCTCTTTCTCTAGGTTTTTTTCATACTTATACTATCTCACCAATTCTCTTATGGTTATTTTTACATTTCTTACCTACTTCCACCTTCGTGTTTACAAACTACATATGTCTTGTCTTTATAGGTTTCTTGTGAGCAGCAGGCAGTTGGGTCTGCCTTTTCATTTCATCTGACAATCTCTGGTTTTTAAAATGGTAATTAGACCATTCATAATTAATGTAATCAGAGCCATGACTCTTCTATCTTGTTGTTGGTTTCCTATCTGCACTGTCTACTTTTTGAACCTGTCATTGTCACTATTAACACTGCGCTTTTGTTCCCCTTTCCATTCAGGAGCATTGCTCAATATTGATCCAATTATTTTCTAAGTAGCTGACAAAATTTAAAAATATGTTTTCTGACATATTTACCATTGTTCAGTGCTCTTTATTCTTTTTTGATAGATCCAAGTTTTCATCTAGTGTTATTTTATTTCTGCCAGGATCATTTCCTTTTTTTTTTCTTATAGTGTAGCTCTGCCAAGATTGAATTCTGTCAGCTGTCTTTGTCTGCAAAAGTCTTTATTTTGCTTTTGTTTTGGTGGACATTCCACTGAATATAGAATTCTAGTTTGACAGGTTTTTTTTTCCCTTTTACTATTCTGAAGAAGTTTTTCATTCATTCCTAATATACATGACTATGACCAAAGTCTATGGTTTTATTATTTTTTCCTCTTTTTTTATAACAGTTAGAGCAGAATGCCTGTCTGAATTTATTATTTTCTCCTTGGGGTTCATTGAAGTTCTTGGATCTGTGGGTTTATTTTTCATCAGCTTTGGAGAAGTTCTCCTACACATTTTCTCTACACATATAATATTTCTCTACACATTTGTCTGTTCTCCTATGAACCGGTAGCTTTATGTATATCAGTCAGCAAAATGCTGTCCCATAAGTTAAAGAGGCTGTGTTTACTTGCTCAGCCTTCCCATGCATTTCAGTTCAGAAAGGGCCTACTGCTGAATCTTCAAGATTACTGCGTTCTTTCAACTTTCTGTTAACTCCATCAGGATTTTTAAGTTTCACATACTGCATTTTTACTTGTAGAAATCCATGTGACTTTTTAAAAATGTTTTGCATCTTCTCTATGCTCACATTTCCCTTTAAGTCCTTGAACATAGTAAACGTATTTATGAAAGTCATCTAATTTTATTTTAAAATGTTTTATTCTTCTTTATGTATTTATATGATGTATTGTGTAAATGATGTGTCTGTGTACATATTTTTGTGTGAGGCAGCACATGGGCCATGACATGCCCTCTCATGAACTCTATGCCCTCATGTACACAACCTTCCACACATACACATGCATGTATATAAGTAAAACTTTTTTAAATATTAAAGAATGCAATGCTATTGTTTGCCTTGTATTGTGATGTTTCAGCCTGCACATATGTGCTGATTGATCTCACTGCTGATTTAGCTAGATTTAGAATCATCATGAAAACATGCCAATGGATGTGTCTATGGGGGTGTTTCCAGAAAGTTCTAAAGACAAGAGAAGATTCAACCCAAGTTTGAGCAGCACTGTGCCATGGGCTGCAGTTCTAGACTCAGCCTGAGTGTGAGCAGCAACATCCATGGGCTGCAGTTCTAGACTCAGCCCAAGTGTGAGCAGCACCATACCGTGGGCTGCAATTCTAGACTCAGCCTGAGTGTGAGCAACACCGTGCCATGGGCTGCAGTTCTAGACTGAATAAGGAAAGAGGACATGAGCAAAGCACCAAGATTCATCTTTTTATGTTTTATGACTGTGTGCGCAATTTGATAGATACCTCCTGCTTCCAGTGCCTTGCCTAGCTCACCATGGTGGACTGTATCCCCATAGACTGTGAGCAAAGAGAAACATTCTATTAGGCATTTCATCACAGGCTCGCCCACAGGCCAATCTGCTGGGGGCATTTTCTCAGTTGAGGTTCCCTCTTCGAAAAGGACTCCAGCTTGGTCAAGTTGACATAAATTCAGCCAACACATGTGACTTCTAATTCAGCACAAATCCGAACGGTATCTTATCTTGATTCACATCTTTTCAAATTCTCTTCATTTGTCACCTTTGGCACATTGCTAGGAGCAGCCATTTCCACAGCGGACTTCTCAGGTTATTTCCAAACAGATCACCTTTCCCATGTCTGCCCCACTGCTGGGGCATCTCCCCGGAACCCTGAAGCCAACAACCAGATGTATTTCTGAGGCTGAATTTTCCAACTGTAAAATGAGAATTTCCATAGTAATTATTAATGTTATTAATTAAAGTAATAACCTAACCATAAGTTTGCTGGGAAATTAAATGTCAATACATTAATAGGAAGCACACTGTGGGCAGCTAAAATGCTCCAAATATTTATATGTATTATTAATATTTCATACACTAAAAATTCACTGCTCTCTCTGGTCTTCTTGCCATTCACAAATGTGTGAACCCTTGTGGATGTGTTAGCACGTAAGGGAGGGAGGGGCTGCTCTGGCATTGGAAGGGTATTATTAAAATTTAATTTAATTTTTATGGTGTAGAAGTTTTGCCTATATGTATGTTTGTGCATCACATACATGCCAGGTAACCAGGGAGACCAGAAATGAGCATGGATTCCTTAGGATTAGTGTTGCAAACCATTGTGAGCATTCATGTGGGTGCTGGGAATCAAAGCTAGGTCCTCTGGAAGAGCAGCCACTGCTTTCAACTGATGAGAAATCTTTCCAGGCTAGAGGATGATGGAAATGCTTTGAACATTATGTACAGCCAATTTCCATTGCCAGCCCAGCTGCAGGACATGGGAGCTAGAGACTAGGAGTGTCACCTCTGGAGTTCAGAGCTCAGGTAGCAAGGCTGCTGCAGGAGTCTGAAACCTGTCTCCAACACTGGGCTCTAAGAACACTGGTGATCCCAGGGTCAATGTTTTGAAAGAAATTTGGATGATTCTGGAGCAATGGCCTGTAATATTCTGTGACATTTGATTCGGGATTTAGCGATCCTGTACCACTTTATACTCACTGTATTCTGAGAGCTGGACTTGTCATGTGTGATACTGAAAACTCAGCCCCAAAGAAACCCATCTGGTTGCAGTCATTTGGCTGCCAGAACAGGGCAATAGTGACATTGCATAATTTCAGAAATTTGTTCTAGAAAAATTTTGTATGAGTCTGAAAGCCAGTTATGCAAAATGTGTATTGTAATTCTCTGCATATCTTGGCCTCTAGACTCTTGTATACAAGGGTCTCAGAGATCATCCTTTATAGTCTTATATATTTTTGATCGTTTGCTCAAAAGACTCTCATGTGCTCAAGAAGGGTGGGTTTTGTGCTTCCACACCTTGGCTGAGAAGACTCTTATGTGATCTGGAATGTGGCCTTAGGACTGTTAGCTAAGTCCAGAATGCTGGCCCATGAGCCTCTTGTGTGACTCAGATCCCTTGACCTACATGAACTCAGGGCTCAGCCCTGTAGCCAGCGTGACCATGACCCAGGTCTGGAACACTGCCTGCAACAACAAGGGTGCTTTCCATCCAGACTACCAGCCAGCCTCAGCACACCAGTGGCCACGGTTGCCCTTTCATGCCTGCTCTTTCTTGCATTCTTGACTACAGATCACTTGCTGGTGGCTGTACCTCGGCTGCCAGAAATAAAAATCAAATTTCTCAACCATTTCTTCAAACTGTCTGTGCTTGTTGGAAAGTCCTGGCCACACATCAGGTTATCGGGCAGCGGAACATTCATGACATAATCTTCTTGTTTTCTGTTTGGTTTTGTTTTCGAAGTAGGCAGGCTAGGTAGCTTTCAAACTCCCGGTTTTCCTTTCTCTGCCTCCTGAGTGCTGCAGTTCCAGGCATTTGCCACCCGTCACTCCTGGCTCTCACTGTATTCTTACTGGCCCAATGTCTGAACACTGGGAATTTTGCAACACAAGATTCTCTTTAGCAAGGCTCTAGCATTAGATAATGTTCCTCCAAGCCAAGATTCATAAGTGATTTTCACAAGACAGGATTCCAAATTATAAACACCAATAAACCAACGGCATGTAAGCAAAAGTGATGGGTCATCTTCCATAAAATATCCACCTAGAGCAGTGGTTCTCGGCCCTCCTCATATGGCGACCCTTTCCTACAGTTCCTCATGCTGTGGTGACCCCCAACCATAAAATTACCTTCATTGCTACTTCATAACTGTAATCTTGCTTCTGTTATGAATTATAATGTCAATATCTGCGTTTTCTGATGTTTACCAATGGTCTTAGGTAACCCCTGTAAAAGGATTGCTCTCCCCCTAAGGGGGTCATGACCCATAGGTTGAGAACCACTTATCTAGAGGAACTGTACCTTTCTGTCCATTTTCCTTGTGGTGATCTGAATAAGAATGGCCCCCCATAAGCTCATGTATTTTAATGCTTAGTCACCAGAGAATAGCACTATTTGAAAGAATTAGAAGGATTAAGATGTGTGGCTTTGTTAAAGACAATGTGTCACTAGGGGTGGGCTTTGAAGTTTCAAAAGCCCAATCAAGTCCACAGTAACTCTCTCTCTCTTTCCTCTCTGCTATTCATCAGGATGTAGCTCTCAGCTACTGTTCCAGCACCTGCCTGCATGCTGCCATGTTCCCTGACATGATGATAGTGGACTAAACCTCTGAAACTGTAAGCCAGGCAGGCCCCAGTTAAATACTTTCTCTTACAATAATTCCCTTGGTCATGGTGTCTCTTCACAGTAATACAATGGTGACTAAGACACCTTGTTGGCCGTAATGTGTAGCCACTGAACCAGCAAATGGCACAGGCAGAGAAGCCATGGATGGAGGAACATCAAAAACAAGAAGCCTGAGCTTCTGACACTGTGAAATGTCAACTCCTAATCCACGCGATAGGAGAAACCTGAGTGGCCTCAGTCAAGGTCTTTCAGGGTGGACCTCAGCATGTTGCTCACAGGAAAACCTAATCTATCGTTTAAATCCAAGAACAGCGAACAATTCTGAAGATTTGGCCCCAGCCGTCTGGGCAGCATAGCTGATGAATCTTAGGTGATCCACATGTGTTAGTGCACCAGAGTATATGGAGTCAACCTAGGACAGTTTCTCCCCACAAAGAACTACATTTCCCATAATTCACTCAGTGTGGCTCTAAATTCACTTTGCCCAGAAGGGGCACTTATGTGAGAGGTTGAGGGTGCTGTAG
The DNA here is from genome assembly GCA_001685075.1 of Bramus lutescens. NCBI lineage: Eukaryota > Metazoa > Chordata > Mammalia > Rodentia > Cricetidae > Bramus > Bramus lutescens. The sequence goes on from LOEQ01000078.1 coordinate 853,673, forward strand.
GTTCCCTTATCCTTAAGCAGCACAGCAGACTCTGACTATTATGCCTTTTGACATAGGTTGATCAACTCTAGCCTACAGACATACTACTTGTCTGTACAAATCAAGTTTTATTGGGACACAGCTAAGTTTACATAATACCCCATACCTTTTAAACATTAACAGTGAAGTTGAGTAGCTGCTAGTGATCATATGTAGGTTGCAAAGCCTAAAATATTTATATTATCCTTTTTTCCTGAAAGAAAAGTCTACAGGCCCCAGCAGTTTGGGAGCTGCTATGGAGCACACACTTGGAACTTAGTATCGGGTATCTGCAGTCTGGTATGGGGAGAAGAACGTCTGGTACATAGGGTAGGTGCCATGTGGCAGGACAAGGAAGTTTATCTAAGTAGGAAGTCACACACTTGCTTACACTACCCTTGTATAGCTGGAGAAATGCATAAGTTTACTTTTTTCTCTAGTATTAATATGATCTCTTCAAACACTATACGGTGGCTAACAAAAGCAAGAAATTCCACAGTTTGAACTCTCTGTCTCACTGTGCGGTGGTGGCCCACACCTTTAATTCCAGCACTTGGGAGGTAGAGGTAGGCGGATCTCTGTGAGTTCGAGGCTAGCCTGGTCTACAAGAGCTAGTTCCAGG
>LOEQ01000079.1:53347-67910 GCA_001685075.1 Bramus lutescens
AAGTGGTCTCGTGTGCTGTCCCTGCCTGGGACTGGCTGCTCTCAGGACCCACTGCCCCCTACCTGCCACCACTCAGGGGACCTGCAGCATTTCTGCCACTGCTGCTACCAGGGATCCTGCTGCAATTTTTATTTTTCCATTACAAACGGTACCATTTCATAATAAAGACACAAAGGTCTTAGTATGTGTGACTCTCCCCTGTCTTCCATACAGGAGCCAAAAATAAACTCCAGGAAGAATACGTAAGTAGGATAATTTATGAGGTGGGTTTGACGCCTATGTACATAAGAATACATATATGTATTTTAGAACTCAGAACCTGTAATGAAAACAATCCTTTAATTTAAGTGCCCATGAAAGTGCAATGACAATTGTCCTTGGTCAGGCAGAAAAGGAACCTCCAGGGGGGGGAGGAAGATGTGGGAATTTCTAGGCTCATCATACCCTGAAGCTGTGACTTGAAAATCAAATCAAAATTAAAAAAATGCCAACTCATCCAGAAAAATAAGAAATATGCATAAACAGTTGAATAAAAGAGAATGATAACAAATAATCACACGTAAGTATCCATGAGAAAGTGCTCAGCAAAGCTCAGCAGGACACACACAGCACTGATTAAAAAGAAGAAAGAGAAATTAATTAACGTCCAACTCTGAATAAGTTAGGACGAGCATGGCAAAGTGAACTAGAGAAAACTAGATGAGGAATTTTTCAGAAAATTATAAATTTGAAGATACAAAAACAGTAGAAGATGAGTTTTAACTTTAACTCAGAGAAAAGTTTCTTTGGGCTGAATAATTTTTGCAGGAGTGCCGGACCAAACCAGTGTTGAGTGGCCACATACTAGGGGAGGCAAAGAGAATATTAAATGATACGAACTGACCACGTTGGAGGAAGCTGCCAGGGCAAAGCTGGGGCAGATCAAAAAGGAATAAATGAAATGCTTTGTATAATAGCTTGAGATGTCTTTGTGGGGCTCTAAGACTTCGGGGCAAGGGTTCTAAAGAAAAGAGAATAAGAAATATGGGAAGCAGACAGAGAGAAATGTAGGAGGATCAAGGAAGACTGAGCTGTGGGCTAGATCTGCTGTCACTCACATTTACATGTGCTTTGTTGATTCTGTGTTCAATGAGGCTTGAGCACGTCTGTGAGTTCCTAGCTCAGATGCCTGAAAATGCCTGTAAGGGCCCCTATGGACCTAGACACATTAGACAGAGGGCTCTAGCGTGGCTCTACTGGGACACCTTCTCCCTCTGGCTGTTTGTAGTGTGACTCCATTTGTCTTCACAATCGGTCCAGCAGTTTCGAAGGTACAGGTCAGTGTGTGCTAAAGTGGTAGCTCTCCGAGACACTAGCTAGACAGACAAAGCTAAGCTCAGGGGGAGGTAGAAGCTGCACAGAGTGTGCTCATGTATTCATTCAGCAAACACTGCTCCAGTGTTGCTGTGGTTTGGATATGATTTCAGTGCATCCCCTGGAGATCCAAGCACTGAAAGTTTAATCTTCGATGTGGCAGCATGAGCGGCTACAGTCAAACCTTTAAGAGAGAGCGAGGGCTTGGTAGAATTCAGTTAGGTCGCTTGCATTATGCTCTTGATGGGAGTAGGGGAGCTCTAGAGACAATAGAGTTCTCACAAGAAGAGGTTGTTATAAATGACCAGTTACAACTGTCCAGCCATGTGATCACCCACACTACTTCCATGAAGCCATCGCCATGAGCAACCAAACGGAAGGGTCCTCCTCAATCTTAAATTTTCAGCCTCCCGAACCCTTAGTTAAGTATAAAGCTCCTTGTTTCACGCTGCATCACAAATTTTATTAAAGCCATAGAAAACAACAAAACAAGCACTTACCTTGCTCCACCTTCTGCTCCCCCCTCTAAAGGCGGGAGGATCAGGAGCTGAGGGCAACTGGTTACCTCTTTTTATTTCACCAAGTATTTTTTTCCAAACTCTGTGACCCCCCCCCATGTCTTTGTAGTTGAATTATTTATGCCGTCCATCCTGTAGGCTTGATTCTGTCAGTTAGTTGGGGGCTACTGATTCTTCTGTTTAGTTTTCCATTGCTCTGTGTTTTTTGACAGTTCTTGGGTTCCCATTGGCCACCTACTTACCCAATGAGCTTCTCTCCTCGGGACATACAGGTACCAGAACCTGCTCTACTGCCGTCAAGGGAATGTGTTTCCCTGATAGAAGCAGGGTCAGAGGGTACCGACAGACGTTCAATCTTTTTCTACCTCCACCTCCACTAACAACAACAGGGATTGATGGTGACAGCTCCCGCACACCTTCTGAAGATTCTCTGCAGCCTAGATGATAGTCCAGGGAGACCTGCAGAACCCTTTCCACTTAGCTCTGATTTATTAGTCTAACTCCAGACCTCCACCGTCACACGGTTTCATGAAACTCTTTGTGGTGGTCGGGATCTATAAATCAATGATGAGATAGTACTTTCCAACCGGAGGACTGACCTGCCCATGCGCAGCAAGTGTGGTGTGAGCAGCAATCTCCATTTAACACGCCGTTTGCACGGATTAAGTGACTGGAGTGAGGAGTGCCCTTTGTGGTAACCTAACTGTTGCTTTGACAAACTGGACTCCACGGAGATCATAGCAAGGTGGTGCTCTGTGTTTGGACTGACAAATCTAAAATCTTAGATCCTGTACGCAGTCACGACACATCTTTGGGCAGTGTGTGACAATCTGCTGCCTTACTGCAGCAAATAAAATATATATATATATAAATAAAAAATGTATAAATAAAAAAAAATTCTGATACAAGAGTGAACAGAACCTCTATAGGGACAGTGACTTTGAACCTGAAACAGCGCTTGAGAAAAAAACAATGTCCCAACACAATGGCTTAGAAGTTGTCATGGGATTAGGCCCCTCTTCCTGCACAATATCAGAGTCCAGATCCTTCACCTGCAGCCATGTGCACCCTCCTCTCTGAGCCTGCACAAAAGCTGTCATTTTCTGCGGATTCCTTGAGTGACAAAAGCCAGGAAGCACAGTTGAGCATAACTGAAGTAGAGGAAAGGTGTATGCCAACTTTATAGAAAACAGAAAAACCATTAAGCAAATTGTCAGTGCTGACGGCATTCCCAACATGCAACGGGCTTTTCTATTTTCTTCCTATCAGCAGAAAGGCAGAGGAGAAAACTCTCCTGGGACCAAATGGCTCCATAGAAGTGCACCTGGCACACTGCTGGTGGGAATGGAAAATGCCACAGCTGCTACAGAAAGTAGCTTGGCGGGTCTTCAGAAAGTTAGGCACAAAATTGCTATGTGACCCGGTAGCACTACACTTAGATACCCCAAAGTATGAAAGCCAGTATTTAAGCAAATGCACACATGCACACACAAATATAAAAACTAATAAATGCAAATATCTATGTGTGTGTGCATATAAACATGCATGCATAGTCATGTCACATTATTCACAACAGGCGAATAATTGGGACAACCTAAATGTCCACTGATAGATACACATACTGTGGTATATCCATATGGTAGAATATAATTCAACCATAAAAAAGAATGGAGTATTGATACACAATGCAATGTGGGTAGGTTTTAAAGACACTGTACTAAGGGAAAGAACCCCAGCACAAAGATCTCATTCCACTTATATGAAATACCCAGGGCATGGTAATCCACAGAGAGGGGAAACTGAGGACTGGAAAGTGCTGTGGGCCAGAGGAAGGGGGAAGAGAATTAAGCTTCCTTTGTAGAGTGCTGAACACATTTTGGGACTAAGTAGAGAGGATGCTTACACAGCATTACAAATACTGGGGCTAGAGAGACAGCTCAGTGACTTACACACTTGCTTCTCCTGCAGAGGACCCAGATTCAACTCTCAGCACCCACAGGGCAGCTCACAGCTGCCTGTAATGCTAGTAAGTCAATGCTCTCTTCTGGCCTCTGAAGGCACCCATACTCACTTGTGTACAGCACACACACACACACACACAGAGAGAGAGAGAGAGAGAGAGAAACACATACACACAATTTTAAAATGAAAAACAAATTGAAGGGAAATGATAATTTCTGTCTGAACCAGTAAAACAATTTTCTCAAGTAAAACTATTATTAGAGATGTAAAATGAAGTGAGATGCCAAGGGCATCAGAACAGATCACTGATCAACACTTCATTGACAAGAAACCACGACCATATTCCCACCATTGCCACAGATGCCCCGGATTTCGATGGATTGGATTCTGATGAAATGGTACATCCACACACGTCCGTCACCCCTTGTCTTGTTGCTGAGTGGCCAATGGATCCAGGAAATTTGCCCTCAAAGACAGAGGTGAAAGGAAAATCAGTCAGAATCTTTACATCACCCACAGGCCATCGTAACACCTGTTTGCTGTCCGTCCTTCCCAAGAGAGCCATGGAGAGCAAGGAGAATGAGGGGCTCTGAGACAGAAGGTGACACAGACTGGCCTCAGCCTGTCCCAGCTCCTGTCACTGTTCACATACAACTTGAAGCTGCACAAGACCTAAGTTGTTTGGAAGAAGAGAAAAGGGGGGGAGTTGAGAGTTGAGGAAAGGAGAGTAAAGGGGAGGGGAGAGGAGAGGATGGGGAGGAGAGAGGAGAAGACGGGAGGGGAGAGGACGGAGAGGGGAGAGGGAAAGAAAGAGGGACGCTGGGGTCTGCAGACAAGCTGGAACCCAGAGTGAGAGGGGAATCTGGAAGCCCTGAGTGACATTGGTCCTCTGCTGCTTTAGGGTGGGGCTCTCCTGTTGACAACGGCTTGAGCCAGTGTCTCATCACAGCACAGAATCAGGAAAAACAGCTGTCCAGATGGGTTTCTATTCCTCTCTACCTGCAGGCCCTGCCTTTTCTGACCTATCCTGCAAAAGCTGGTACTAATGCAACCACTTTTAATCAGCCTTCCCAGCACTCCAGACACCCAAGAGGACAGCTTAGCCTGCCTACCTTGTCTGCCACATCCTCCCCTGAACATCTGCCCTCTGGTGGTCAATCCCCCATCTTTTGATGCCTCCCATATCGTTACTCTTGGTCTTTCCCCATCTTTGCTGATCCAAACCCCTCATACCAAAGTCACAAGAGCCACAGCAGCACACACGGTGCCATGAACACCATCCAGTATTTGGGGAGATTATATTCTCATGAAATACAGAAATCTGTGGAGCCTCTGCCTGTCTTGGTAACAAATCAAATAGCATCCACCCTGAAATAAGGCATATCTCAGAGCTCCACTCCCAAAACCAACCTGATTTCAGCAATGCAGGTCACAGTGGAAGCACAGATGGGCCATGTCAAATCATCACTTGGCCACCTGAAAATACAAACAAGCTTTGCTTTTCAAGCTGCCCTGAAATAGCTGCCCCCTTTGAAGGTCACTGTAATAAATGAAAAAATACAGGCATCAGCAGGGCCACCCCAGGGTCTGGGACTTCAGGGAAAACTGGCCCTTGTCTCTTCCATCTTCAGCAGTTTTTGACTTTGGCGATGTCACGCCTTCTCCTCCATCATCACAGACCTTCTTCGTATCTTCTTCACTGTATCTGTTAGCCCTGCCCCTCTGGATGTCAGCCATTCACTCCCGCCCACCACCCTGACCCAGCACAATCTCACTTAGTCATTACAAATGCCAACAGTCCATTTCTAGACAAAGTCACCTTCTGAGGCTCCAGATGGACATGGCTTCTGAGGGACAGAGGAAAGGGGGCTCTTTGGTCCAGGAAAGCGGCCAAGGAGGGGGTAGAAAGCAAGATGCGGAGCAGGGATAGAGCTCAGTCAGCAAAGTACTTGCCTAGCACGGATGGAACCCTTGGTTGTATTGCCATTTTTTAATAAGTTGGTCTGGTATCCCAGCACTCAGGGGATGGAGTCAGAAGGATCAAAAATTCAAGGTTATTCCTGACTACACAGCAAGTTCGAGGGCAGCATGAGTGACATGAAACCCTGTCTCAAAAAAAGGACAAAAGTTAAGTAAGGAAGATGACTCCAGCGGCTGAGTCTCCTTGCTTAGGCACTCCCAAGGAGGCTCCCTGCATCTCAACNGTCTCTCCATCTCTTCTCCCTCTGTGGCCCATGACGGTGTGGCTGCCTCCTGCCTCCAGCTGCTTTCTCTGTCCTGAAGAAGTCCCTGTGCCCCTGCTTCCCTCACCTGCCTGCAAAGTTTGCTGAGAGGATATTAAATCAGACTTTCATCTGCTTCATGCCATTCTGATGATTTTGAGCTACTGGGATTTTCAATTTGAAAGGGAATATTTGGATACAGCAATACCCACAGGATAGCGCCGGCATTATCAGCATTAAAGGGCACTCTGAGCATTCTGACGGCAGCAGGGGGAGTCTGTGTACAGACACGCCAGTTAAAGACCTCTAGTCAAAGCAGTAGATGGCCCCAAGTGAGCTGTAGTTATGTGTAGGAGTTTAAATCAGAATTTCAATATAAAATACAGGGCTCCAAGGGTAGAAGGCCTTCTATTCATTCTGCTACCTGCTGATTCAGCTCGGCTCATTTTCATGAGCAAATTCCACACTGAGGGGAAAGAGACGAACACAAACTACAGTCCTCATCAGCCTGGTTTATGGCGTGAGCTTCAGCTATGCGAGCCCAGCCCAGACTCCCTCTGGAACCCACGCGCTTGATTTCAACCATCATGTCTCAAGATAACCCACCGCATCTTCTCTGTGGGGCACATTCCTCCCTTACCCATGTGTTTGTGTGAACATCTGCCTCTGCCTACGGGATGCTGCTGCACTTGCATGAATACCTGTCCCTGCCCACATGACACTATACCAAGAACATCTGACCCCTAGTTGTCATTTTCTATGTATTTGTCCTGAGTCTGATCCCTTTTGTGTTCCACAGACCCTGGTCAGAGTTCTTCCCAGCATCACAACCCGGGAGCCTAGTTCCTAGCAAGACTAGTGAGTCAGGTACAATGAACAGGGAGGGGACTGTGATGTGTCCTTAGGACTCTATTTGGACTATAAAAAACAAGTTCATCATTTGTTAACTGCACGCTGGAGTCAAGGCTTCATCTCTGGACAAGGATAAATCAGTGTGCTGGGAGCATCCGAATCCGATGTCCTCACCACTGACTCAAGGAGACGAAGATCAGCAGACAAAGCCTGGCTGAAGACGAAGGGAAAAGTTCCAAGAAGGAGTACCCATGTGAACGGATCTGGAAGAAAAAGGAAGCTGGACAAAGACAGACAGGAGTCACTGCGGAGTAGATGAGAGCTAGTCAGAGAGACCCTCTCTCATCATAGGGGGGCAGCATTTCACAGACAGGGCCTGGGCTGAGTATAAGGGATACCAAGAGCTGAGAGCTGAGCATCAGCGTTTACCTCGCTCGGCTTCCTGACCACAGACACAATGTCACCAGCTGCCTCTGGCTCCTGCTGCCGTGTTCCCTTGCCATGATGGGCCTCACCCTTGAACTGGGAGCCAGAGCAGACCTCTCCTTCCTTAAGTCACTTTTGTCCAGGATTTTGTCACTGCGGTGACAGAGCAACTGACTTCCATTGGGGGCACAAGGATGGCGTCTTTCTGACTTCCTCTGCTGCTCTGACGAAACCAGCTTAACTGGAAAAGCCTGCAGTTGCACTCAGAGTTCGAGGGTCTGGTCCATCGTGGCAGGGAGGCCATGGCAGCCAGCACTCGGACATCCATCAAAGCGCTTCTGCACTAAGGAAGTCTTTTGCGTGAGCTGGAGCTCTGTTAACATGTCCAGGTCCCCAGCCTCCCACGGTGAAGTGGGTTCTTACCACCTCCATTGTCTAGTCTAGACAATCCCTCACAGCCAGCCCAGAGGCTTGTCTCCTGTTATGTTGGCAGTCATCACTAGCCGTCACAGTCAGTAAAGGCGGGGTCCAGACCCACACCAGCTTTAAGGCCTATTCAGTCACGTGATTCCTTCACAATAGTGCCGCTCATTTCGATGACATTCCTTCTTGAGATCTGGAGCCAAAAGATGCCTGGCAATTTGGCAGCACCAACCAAGCACTCTAGCATGGCAGACTTCAGAATAATGCGAAGAATTCCCCTCAAGTAATGTAATTGTCCTGAGATGTAAGGTTGTTTGCCGCAGGGTTGTTCTGTTGCTCACAATTTTTTTTCTACTTTTTATTTGAAAATAATTCACATTTACAAAACGCTACGAGAATGAAAACAGTCCATCACATGCTCCAAGCCATTTGCCTGGACTCTGAGTTAACAAATTATTCCATTCTCTTCACCATCCTCCTTTTTTCCTCAGTCACAGGAACAAAGACTTCTGACCTGAGAGCCCTTCATCCTCACCCCCTAGAGAGCACTCCTAAGGATTATGTCTTCAATAGCCGTGGTATCTTTTTCAGTTTAAGCAAATTTTGCATGGAAACGGCTTCATTCAAGCTGCTTTCCAGATTCTATTTTACCAGCTGACCCCAAAATGTCCTTTAGAGTTTTGGGGGTTTGTTTGTTTTTGTTTTTTTTTTTTGATTATTTTTTTCATGACTCTTGGATCCCATTTATCCTAGAACATTTCCGCATTCTTTCCAGGTCTCTTAGGGCCTGACGCTGTTTAAGGATACAATCGGTTTCTAACAGAACACTCATGGCTGCATGTTCTGTGCCTCCTTGTGGCTGGATTAAGGTTATACCACTTCTGAATGAAAACTCCAGAGTGATGCTCTGTCCTTCCAGCTAAGGCTATGTGATGTCCACTCAGCCCGCGCTGGCAGACTAGCTTTTATCACCTTGCCAAAGCATTGCTTGTGCGGTGGTTGTAATAAAGGACATGATAAAATGGTCTTGCACATGTAGACTCCCCCAGGCTTGCCACTTGCTAGCCTTCAGAAGCAATTCACTTTGCAGAAAAATGAAAGGAATGGTCTTCTAAAAGCCCAGGTCAGGGGGACAATCTAGGAGGTAATAAGAAAAGTGGCACCCTAAAGTCTAAGGATCAAACCAATGGTTAGCCACAGCAGCATCAATCTCTCGGGCAGGAGCTTGGACCCAGGAAACAAGAGTGGAAATAAAAGGGTCCCTGTGGCTAGTACATCACACAGCACACTAGAGAAGCCTGCTTCCCGGGCTCATTGCCCTGGCTTTGCGTGTTTAAGCCTTGTCTCAGTCTTTGTGAGTTTAACAGATACTGGGAGGATCTCAGACAACAGAGATGAATTTCCCACAGTTCTAGAGGCTGAGAAGTTCAGGATCAAGACAGATTCTATGTCCAGCACCTGCTTGACAGGTGGCACCTCTCCTTGTATCCTCACAAATGCTGGAACAGTTGAGGGAGCTCTCTGAATCCCCTTATAATGGTCCTCATCCCATTTGCATAGTTCTGCCTGATGACAAAAATCACCTCCCAAAGTCCCTGACCCCTCATACCATCACAGCCAGCAACACAGAGGAAATGATGTCCAGTTTAGAAGTATACAGCCAGCCCGTGATCCACGGAAATTCCGTGTTCCAGATGCGGGCAATGTGTAGGCAGGATAGCGGCCCCCGAAGACAGCCTTGGTCAATACTCAGAACCTGTGACTATACATCCAATGTGGCAAAGGAGACTTGGTCTGTGGTTTTACAGACTCTGGGATGAGCATGTAACCCAGGGAGACCCCCACCTGGTCACAGGATCCCTCGAGGCAAAGGACGGTCATGGATGGAGGGCTGCCAAGATGGAGAGGCAGAAAGAAGCTCGGTAGGATGGAAATAGCCAGCCCTGGCTTTACTAGCCCTGAAGAAGGGGAAAAGTCAGGAGCAGGCAGAGGGAGGGGACCAGCCTCTGGCGGAGGGGTGCTCAATTTGCAAGATAGCAAATGGGTGTCACGTGTAGCATACTGTATGAGAACTAAAGAAAATGAGCACAGAAAGTGACGAATTTTTCCTACTACGAGTCCTTTCTTCAAAAACCACCTGAGGATGTGCTCTAGCGAAAAGGATAAGGAAATGAGTAAGGGGTGAAAAGTGAGGATGGGGTTGTGGGGAAAGGTGCAGTCGGTTCTGAGTTAACCGGTATGATTGACAAGGACCAACGCCTCAGACCCCAAACCTTCATCCCAGTGAGGCTCCCAGAGTGACTCCCGAGTCATAGAAAAGCCTTCCTCTGGTCTAAGAGTATTATGAAAGATCAACCAGCATATGCGAAAGTTAACCGCTGCAGCTTCCTCCTCCTGGATGACTGGAACCCCAGACTGTTCCCTCCAGAGACCTCCCGCCAAGGCTCGCCAAGGTATCCTTCTCCTGCTGCACATAATAAAGATGCTGATCTGAGTTGCGACATGGTTGACAATGCTCTGTCGGAGTGAGCATGGCCCACCTAATCCCAGCTTTTCTGTGCATGTGTCTGTCTGTTCTTCTTTGGTCTTCCGCCAGGTTTCTACAACCAAGCTATGCTAGACTGGGAACTAACGTCTCCATTTTAACAGTAGGACAGTGGATAAGAGAAGCCCAGCTTGTAGCCCACATGACCCAAGAGCAGTATGCAGAGCACAGCAGAGGCGGGTACCAACCATCCGTTTCCAGCAGCCATGCTCAGAGGACACGCACTACAAAATTAGGCTGCTCTGGGAAGCCAGAAGTCTCCTTATTCAAAGGCCCAAAGCTCCATGCATGCTGTCTGCCCATGAAAGCCGAAGGCCAGTAGGCCCTTCACTATAAATCTCAGGGGACAGAGGGGACTTGACACAAGCTTTAATGAAGAGCCAGCTCTAAGGGTAGAGCATCATAACCTTCCAATCCAGGTAATGAAACATCTTGGGGGCGGGGAAGAAGGGAGGGCTTCTCCCGTGGATGTAGCAGGAATTAGATGCTTAGATGCATTGTTTAGAGTTACCCAATTAAAAGTAGAACTTAATAGGTGGTACAGCTTTCAGGAAGGGGAAGGCAGGAGGGCTGAAGGCAGAGCCTCATCTGTTCCAGCAGGAAGCGGATAGATGGTGTTTAGTGTTGATAAATCAAGAGAGCTGCAAGAGCAATCGTTTAGAGATGTGGAGGTAACCGCCAGGTGATTAAGGAAGACAGACTGTTAAGGGCAGCTTCGCTAGGAGAATTGAACCAGGCCAGGGAGGGAGTAGAGCAAAGCACAGGTGAGCGGCGTTGTGTGTCCTCTGTACTGTTTGGTCCTCTAACCCCAGACGGGTAGACATGTTACTTTTGCAGGGGAAGGAAGAAAGGAAGGGAAAGGGAAGGGTTGCTGCAGGAATGTTCCCCCAACAGGCCCTGCGACTCACTGTTCCTTCTCAGGCTATGCCAGCCCCAGCTCACAGGCACCCTGTTGTGCTGCCCTCCACTGCTAGGTAGAATGCTTCAGAGATCATCATGAGTCCTGCCTGCCGCAGAGGGAGGACAGAGAGATGAAGTGGTATGGTGGGGCACACAGGAAGGCCCTGGCCTCTGCCGGGATGACATGCTCCCCAAGGAGATTCCATCATTTAGAAACAAGAGAGTTCAACAGAAAAACAAAGTCTTCCTCCTCTTCCTCCTTCTCCCTCTCCCCCTCCTCCTCCCTTCTTCTTCCTCCTCTTCTTCCTCTTCCCCTTCATCCTCTTCCTCTCCTCTTCCTCCTCCTGCCTCTAGACATCCTAAGAAGAACAAAATAAAGCCAAAACTCTCTGACAGAGCACAAGGGGAAAGGAAGGGGCTGTCTTTGGTTGGAGCCACAGGATCAGCCAGTACCTACAAGGCCCCTGTCCATCTCAGAACAAGACAGATGAGGAGGAAGCAACGGAAGTAGAAACCAATGAAGAGCTTGTTCATAAACAGGCCATCCCCATGGGCAGGTTCAGCTAGCTCCCCTAGTGTCTAAGGGCCTAGGCAATGTTCCCCTATGGGAGTGGGGCCAACACTGGACCTCTATATCAGTTGCTCCCATCCTGTTTGGGGGGGCTGTGTGATCCTCTCTGGAGCCCCTACACACACACACACACACACACACACACATACACACACATAAAAAAATCTACTCCATGCACAGGCTGAGTGTGAGGGAAAAGGATGCAGGTGTTGGAGGTGGACATGGGATTGGTCCAAAGGTCAGGAGTTCCCTGAGCTGAGGACCTGGAACAGAAACCACCACCAGCATTTACTGCAGAGCTAAGCAGCAAGGTCTCACTGCCAGCCGTGATGCTGAGTGTGCTATGGAACTGTTGTTGTGAGCTAGTCCTAAGTACTCCACAGAACCACAGGCTCCTGTACCCAGCCATGCCTCCTGGAGTCAGCACACTGAGCGGTTTATGAGAAATCTAGGTAAACAAGGCCATCATCAAGCCTGGCAGGCAGAACAGAGGAAGGGGAAAAGCCTTTGCTGGGATCCCATGCACCAAGTTTCCCTCAGAGCTCCACACAATGGTGTTGATGATCCATGGCAGACCAAGACCAGCAGCTCCCTTCCTCCACACACAGAAGAAAACATCCTACAACTGAACCCCTACACCTAAGGCTCAGGGAGCATCACAGAAGAGCAGCCAGAAAGATTATGAGAGCCAGGGAACCAGGAAGTCTCATCAAGACGGTGTCTTCTAGTTGCTAGAGAAGCAATGCCCAGGAAATCCCAACAAAATGGCCACTTACAGAAGAGTTGCACAAAGACAACAGCGGTTGCCAAGCCAACAGGAATGGGGAAAATCTCACAAGGCTCATCCGTAGACCAAGAGCTACAGACAATGAAAAATCACTGAGAGAAGGAAACACAGTCTTCCCAGAGAGGAGCCTCCTAACACCAAGTCATCAGCCCTAAAGCACACACACAAAAGCAACACTAGACAGACTCAGCAGGTAGCATGGGTGTGTTTAGTCACATACATATGTAATAAGAATAATTGAAGAGCAAGAGGTCACGAATCTGAAGGGGGCAGAGCATGAGAGGATGGAGTGCGGAAAGGGGAGGGAGATGATACAATTATATTTGAATTAAAAAATGAATACAATCTACAGATACCAATTCACATCTGAAAAGACGCCTGTGGGGCTGGAGAGATGGCTCCGAGGTTAAGAGCACTGGCTGCTCTTCCGGAGGTCCTGAGTTCAGTTCCCAGCACCTACATGGTGGCTCACAACCATCTGTACTGAGATCTGGCGCCCTCTTTCTGGCATGAGGGCATACATGCCAGAACACCGTATACATAATAAATAAATAAATAAATCTAGAAAGAAAGAAAGAGAGAGAGAGAGGGAAGGAGGGAGGGAAGAAGGAAGAAAGGAAGGAAGGAAGGAAGGNGGAGGGAGGGAACACCTGTATGCCTGTAGTAGGAACGGATTTGGAGACAAAGGGCCAACTACAAGAGCTGGCACTGGATGACACCCTCATGACTTGGAACTGTTAGCCTGCCCTGTGGCATCCTCTTTAATAGGAAAGATTGCATAAACTCTGGGATTAGGCTGTGCTAACCTCCTGCAGCAGCAGCTCAGAAGCCTCTGTTAGTCTCCCAGCAACCCCCACCCCTCTTTCTCACTCACCCACATCCCTGACTCCCAGGCAGCTCTCCCTGAACTCCTTGCTGCCCCTGCTGTAAAGCAGCTAAGACATGGAAGCCATTTTCCTGGATGTCTCCAAAAAATAAAAATAAGTAAGTCGGCTTTTCACTGAAGACTGAGTCAAAGAGGGTTGTTACAGGACACAGATACTAGACATGTCTGGTTTTAAAAGAAGAGCCATTCTCACATGGAATAAACTAAATCAAACTGTACCAAACTTCTCTAGTGTAAATGGAAGGGGGAAAATGTGTCTATGCTCTACTTCTAAGGATCAAGAACTCTGGCTGGAGGGAAGTGCCGCCTTCTGTTTGTGATGCCTGGGACGTCTTCCAGAAGGACTTGCAGGATGCTCAGGACTTCACAAACAGACCTGCAGTTATTTTCAGGCATCTTCACTGGCATCCATGCTCTTGGCCAATCACTGCCTTAGGCTGTAATAAAACACCTTGGCCAAAAGTAACCTGGGGAGGCAGGGGTCTGTTTTGGCTTGCAGCTCTCAAGCTACGCTCCATTGCTTAGGGAGATCAGAACACACAAGCAGGGCAGGAACCTGAAGGCAGGAACTGAAGCAGAAGCTGTGGAGGAGTGCTGGTAGCTGGCTTGTTCTCCATGGCTTGCTCAATCTTCTTTACTAAAGTAACCAGGACCACCAGACTAGGAATGGTACCACCTACAATGGGCTGGGCTCCCATATCAATCATCAATCAAGAAACCACTCCAGAGCCTAGCTCACAAGCCAATATGGTGGGGCCATTTTCTCCAATGAAGTTCCCTCCATTGAAGTTTGTGTCGAGTTGGCATAAAATTAGCCAGCATGGTGTTGGAGGACTGTGAAGATAGAACCCCTACACACAAGGCCTCTCCCTGAGGACTTCATTCATAACACGGCCACCAGTGCTAAGCACGAGTGTCATGGGAGAGCATGGAAGAGGTGCTTGGCACTGTTACCAGGCCTTTTAAACTTTTAAAGTCACATGATGACACTTCTGCTGGGTTCCACTGTAGTATGAGGCTGCTTGTTCATTTCCTGGCTGCCCAGACCCCCAAAATAATCACACAGAAACTATAGTATTTGAATCACTGCTTGGCCAATAGCTTAAGCATATTGCTAG
>LOEQ01000079.1:95184-108354 GCA_001685075.1 Bramus lutescens
AGAGAGAGAGAGAGAGAGAGAGAGTAGGTGGAGTCAGAGAGATGCCATGTAACTGCTGAAGGAGATGCTCTGAGTCACTGAGCAGCACCTCCAGCCCAAGACACATTCTAATGAGCAGACATTTGAACTGTGCATGTAGCCAGACATTTGAACTGTGCGTGTAGCCCGACGGTACAGGGCTTTCCAGTTGGCTAGGAGGCCCTGAATTAGGACCCAGAATGGAAAAAAAAGTTGTTATGAACAAACAGAAAATAATATCTTCTAGACTCAGGCCTAATTTGTATACCCCAACTTAATTTGCATCCACCTTGGAGGTACAGGATTGTTTTTCCTTTCAAACCCTCTCTCCAACTCAGGCCACTCTTCCCCACGCCTCTGGGACAATCAGAACTGAGGAGGGTCTTGCACACTGGACTCTTCAGCCATCACGTTGCTGTGTGAAAGTAGAAAGTCACAACTGCCTCAAGTGTAAACACTGGCTCTGCCACAAATCTCCTGGGTGACCTTGACAGAGTTCATTAACTTCTCTGACCCACTTCCCTCTGTCCATCAAATGGAAGTGATTGACATTGTCCACTCAAATGTACACAGATAGCCTAGATCCAGGATTGGGATGGAGCAGACAAGGACTACCAATCATTGTTCTAGGCCACACCCTGAAGATGCCACTGGGTGAAAGAGAAGGCCGACTTTGCTTGGTTCTATTCGAGAAACTCTTGAAGATATTGAAAACTATAGAATAAAATTACATTTCACGCTGTCTTGGGATGGATGAACAAACGTTCTGTTTTCTCCTCAGGTGCAGGCAGAAGGTGCCATTGTGCATCTGGGCCACAGCCCAACACGCTGGCACAGGGTGACAGAGAGAAAGTTGGGGACTCTAAATTCTGAATCCTTCAGATAATCCCACCAGTTTCCAAACACCACATCAACATCACGAAATGCTTCGAAATCCTTAAAAATACATTTGGCAACAGAAGGCAGTTATTCATACACTATCTGAAAAAAATCAAGTAAAATATACCTTCCATTCAGTTCTCAGGGTAATATGCATTACAGGGGAGCATTTATTTTTAGCTGACTTACCCCCTCTCCCTCTCTTTTTTCACCAGTTGTTAGTTTCTGGGGGTCAGAGAGAGTTCAGTTGTATAGAGAAAGTACTAACTGCTGAGTGGCTCTGTCAAGCTCCTGTATTTAAGGAGATAGAATTGCATATTACAAGAAAATGATTGTTCAGCTACCTTTTCATTAACCATTTGTCTAAAAGGAGACAGACTGAACTGCCTCTATTGAAGTTGGGAAGCAACAATTTGAATGTGTTCCATAAGGATTATGTCATACTTCAAACATATGGAGAGCTACAAACACCAAGATGGAACATTTAGAAATAGTGGTGGGCTCGCTACTGTTGGGTGGCTGTTTAATTGAACAGCCACAAATACCAACACTAAAAAAGGGAAGAAGACTCTTGGCATCATCTGCACCATTTCAGGTGAGAAATTGTCATAATTTTTTTTTCATCTACATCTTTTGATCGCTGACACGCTAAAGAAAATCTCATTTGTGAGACTGAGACCGAAGGTTACTAAGAAAAGATCAACAACAAAATGCATTCATGGTTACCTTCTTTGGGGTATTTTGTTGTATTTTGTTGCCTTCTGGTCTCACGTGGCCCAGGTTGGCCTCAAATTTGCTCTATCAGCGATGAGGGAGGCCTTGAAGTCTTAATCCTCTTGCCCCCATCACCCCAGAATGCCAGGTGATGCCACCGTGACCAGTTTGTGCAATGCTGTGGACTGAACCCAGAACTTAATGCAAGCAAGGAAAGGAGTCTACCAACTGAACCATATCCCCAGCCCTCTGGTCAGAAAAGACATCCAGAGGTGAGTACTGTGGAAATCCTAGGTGAACCCCATGTTGATGCAGATGGGCTTTAGTGGGTATACCCCAAGATGGAAGTACTGGGGCAGTCAGGCCAACCAAGATTATGTCTGCATCTGTCTACACTGCAAGAGTCCACATCACTATCCACAGAGCTCTAAACCAAATGCCCTGCCTCTTTAACATAGTAGTCCACACCACTGATGTACACACTTTAAGAAGATGGTAGACTATTAACAGTTTCTAAAGCCCATAGTTCCACACCAACAAAGCATGTGGAGACGAACCAGGGCTCAAGGGATAAAGGTTTCTTCATTGTGTCCTCAAGACCAGTGTCCACCAGGAAATCCACTCTTGCCCAGGCATGAAATCCTATCCACCTAATGCCTACTATATGTGAATTTCATAGATGTAGTGCCAAAACAGGTGTTCTGTCCTGCCACTTAATAGAAAGATCACTCATCACCCATGCAGAAGAGAAAAAAAATACTAACTTCCACAGAGAACAAAAGTGAAAATCGCACTGAGTATGAGCTGCATGGGGAGTGTCCTCACTGGAGAGGGCTAAATTGTTTCCCAAAGAGCTATGAAAATAATGTTTTGACATAACTTGTTTAAACTATGGAGAGAGACACTAGAACAGTTGTTCTTCCATTTTTAAGTTCAGTGCCCCCTTGTATAACACACTACACCTTTGCTGTGTCTTGGAATGTAATTAATTAAAAATGTAACCAAAATAACACCCACTAGGGTAGCTACTATCAAAAATGCAGAAAATAACAAGTGTCAGCAAAAAGAACACAGACAAACTGGAACTACCGTGGGTCAAAATGACAATGATGCCACCACTGTGGCTAGCATAGTAGCTGTTCCATTTTTTTAAAAAGGTAGAACAGAACAACCATATGATCCAGTCATCCTCTTTCTGGGTATGTACTCAGAAGAATTTGAGGCAGTATTTCAATGACATAGGAGTCATGTTAGCGGTTCACACAGCCATGAGATGGAAGCAGCTGAAACACTCACTGACAAGCCAACAGATAAACAAAATGAGACGTATGTGCGGACTGCAATACGACTCAGTCTTTACCAGACAGGAAATCCTGTGCTGCGGTAAAACCCGGAGGAACTTAAGGACATTCTCTCGGACACAGAAACACAATGACTATTGAAATCCTCTGACGTAAGTGTACAGAACAGTCCGACTCATAGAAACAGACAGTAGGATGTTGGAGGCCAGGGAACGTGTGGGTACAGAGTTTCATACACACACGATGACGGCATTCTACAGGGCTGCTTAGAGCAAGGAAATATGCTAAACACTACTGAAGTGCACACTCAAAATGGTGACAGTGGTCAGAAATGGTCCGGATTGAACACACACAACCTACCACAGCATAACTTTAGAAACAGTGAACACAGTGTCCTGACTGCCCTGGCGCATAAAAGAGGGGAAGGAAATACTTGTATGGTACGTACACCGCTCGGCTGAGATGACCAGGGAACACAGCACTACAGAATATAAAACAGCGCCTGGAGGTGGCTGCTATACTTCTAATCTTCACGAACATGGTAGCCTTAAAGGCAGGAGAGAAGATGGATCAGCCTCTCACAGTGTAGGCTGTGATAATCCTGACCTGTGTTCACAGAAACCCAGCAGAGTTTGTCCTTTTGCCACTGTCACATTTAAGATGCTCCTCACACCCTAAAGAACAGCGTCCTGGGGGGAATAGAGAGTTTCCCAACTGAACCATGAGCCTCAGAGAGGCTAAGAGTGTCAGTGGATGAAGCAGTTCTTTTGCAATGCCCCTGTCCATCAGATAGCTCAGGCCCTACCCAGACCTCTGCTGAGGGAGATTTCTACCATATCACATTATTGAGTCTTGCCAAATTCAGTCCAGAGCACAGCTCTTGGCAAACCGTCCCTGAACAGAGTTTAGGTTTGGGTTTTAATTTCTTTGGTATACACTTCATCTCCTCCACCCTCAATCTTCCTGCTAAAGATCAACAAATTTCAGTGTTTTCTTTCTGAAGTTCTGTTTTGTTTGTTTGTTTGTTTTGAGACAGGGTGTTACTGTTGTAGCTCTAGCTATCCTAAACTCACTGTGTAGACCAGGTTGACCTCAAACTCACAGGGATCCGCCTGCCTCTGCCTTCCAGTGCCGGAACTAAAAGTGTGCATCACTATGCATGGCTGTGAAACTGTATTTTATTTATGACTCAGAATAGAAGTTTAAGGCTCAAAGGAATGGGGCACTAATACGAAAGACCAAAGTACTTTTGGAGATTTGGAGGACATGCCAGGTCTCCTGTTGACGTAGAGTGCTCTGGTACCCGGTCACACCCATGCTGCTCACTCGGGGCACTGCTCCTATGCTCAGAGCTGGTGTCCATGTTTCTTCACTCTGTGTTTGGCATCTCCCTCTACTGGATCATGCAGCTGTCTGGAGACTACAGGGGACTGCCCCAGCTGCACTGGCTCAGGCAGTCACCCCAGGCGTCCCTGGGCCACAACATTAAAGTAGTTAAAGGAAAAAGAGACAAGAGGTCTAATGAGGAATTATGTCATGGAGAAATGCCAATCACATGCTAATTAGCACACTGAGCACACATCATACAAATAAAAGCAGGGGCCTCCAGCTCCCTTCCAGGCCAAAGACTACATGATGAAAAGGCTTTAGGAGTTCTTATGCCAGCAAGTTCTCCCTGCATTCACCAAGTCCCGATTTCAACGTACATTTGTTGGTCACCTGCTGTTTGGGGGCCGTAATGTTGAGCACCACGAGTGAGAGACCCAGCACCCACAATCCAGCCTCTCCATCACATGATACACAGTGCTGTGACCGATAAACAGTGTTTTCAAGAACACGGCAGGGGGCACAGGGAGAGGAGAAACTGGCAGTGAAAATACTTCCAAAAGAAAGTGCCCAAGGTTCTGAGGTGAGGGTGCCAGAGGGTTCGTGTGCCTGAACGACAGAGAACATTGAAAACGGAAAGCAAGTTCTGGGTCTAGACGGAGGTGAGTTGAGGAACCGCTATTTGATAAGCAATTTTCTACTTAGCAGAGCAGGTACACAGAATTCAATTTGGGAGTGATCTGTATTCAATTCGGGCTCACAATAGCATTCAAATGTAGGCAGGGAACAGGGAATTTATCTTCCTGCAAATTCATTCTCCCAGGGACGCTGGCCCACCAGTGGGGTTTCAGCACTAGCTAGGTGGGCTGCAGAACAGACAACAGCAAGAAATTACAGCCACAAATCGACCCCTCAGGAGCAGTGGGAGCTGCTGGCCTCTGCCCACTCCGGTAATTACAGACCCAAAACCACTGCCAGGAAAAGGGATAACTAACCTGCAGAAGAAAAAAAAATGCCTCTCCTGGTGCCTGAGAAGCTGGCTGCACTCTAAACGGGAGCAGTAAATCTCTGCTAACGCAATTGCTCAGCTGAAACATTTTCCCATTTACCACGTTTATCATTTCAAAAATTTGAAGTGTGCTTTGTAGTCAAATTGCATATTTTAAGCAGTATTTCTTTCTCTCCCCTGCCCCTCCCTACTGTTATTAAAAAGATAACATGTTTTACAATCAGTAACATCTTAGAATTAAGGAATCTCAATAATTGCCATGATTTAAAATGCATTTGCCACAAAATGAGACGCAACGCTGAGAGGTTAAACTCAGCTTGCCACACAGGCCATGTAATCAAGTGTCTTCCGCTCCCATCCCGTCAGCCACCTAGTGATCCCACTTGTGCAGTGGGGGGCGGGGGCAGGAGGATAAGCCTTCCCATTAGACCTGCTCCCTGTTGAGGCCAAATAAACCAAGACAGCAACCAGGCTATCACCAGACAGGAAGCAGCCAGCCTCTGAGTCTTAGGGACACTCCTGAGCTCAACAGCAAATTCACTCGACCCCAGTTTTAAGAATGCTGTGGCCTCAGCCCCCATGACGCGGTACCTGATGCAGTCAGTGAAATAGCCAATCGGATGTGTGGAGGGCACTGGTGGGCACAGCATTCCCTCCGGGGTTCTAGAAAACAAAATAGCAGCTATGCCCATTGAGATGGTGCAAGCGGCTGAGAAACTAGTATGGCCATGGCCAAGTATTTAGAGGTAGGTAATTCACTGCAAATTACTTGGCACAAAGTGGGGTTATAGACACCCTCTCTACTTAGTCCACAGTGGGGTTATATCCGCCCTCTGCATTCAGCACACAGTGGGGTTATATCCGCCCTCTGAATTCAGCACACAGTGGGGTTATATCCACCCTCTGCATTCAGCACAGTGGGGTTATATCCGCCCTATGAATTCAGCACACAGTGGGGTTATATCCACCCTCTGCATTCAGCACACAGTGGGGTTATATCCGCCCTCTGAATTCAGCACACAGTGGGGTTATATCCACCCTCTGCATTCAGCACAGTGGGGTTATATCCGCCCTATGAATTCAGCACACAGTGGGGTTATATCCACCCTCTGCATTCAGCACACAGTGGGGTTATATCCGCCCTCTGAATTCAGCACACAGTGGGGTTATATCCATCCTCTGCATTCAGCACACAATGGGGTTATATCCACCCTCTGCATTTAGCACACAGTGGGGTTATATTCACCCTCTGCATTTAGCACACAGTGGGGTTATATCCACCCTCTGCATTTAGCACACAGTGGGGTTATATCCACCCTCTGCATTTAGCACNCACAGTGGGGTTATATCCGCCCTCTGAATTCAGCACACAGTGGGGTTATATCCACCCTCTGCATTCAGCACAGTGGGGTTATATCCGCCCTATGAATTCAGCACACAGTGGGGTTATATCCACCCTCTGCATTCAGCACACAGTGGGGTTATATCCGCCCTCTGAATTCAGCACACAGTGGGGTTATATCCATCCTCTGCATTCAGCACACAATGGGGTTATATCCACCCTCTGCATTTAGCACACAGTGGGGTTATATTCACCCTCTGCATTTAGCACACAGTGGGGTTATATCCACCCTCTGCATTTAGCACACAGTGGGGTTATATCCACCCTCTGCATTTAGCACACAGTGGGGTTATATCCACCCTCTGCATTTAGCACACAGTGGGGCTATATCCACCCTCTGCTTCAGTCCTCTTGCCCTGCTTTTCAATTTGAGTTCTCTTTTCTTGGGTTCCAAAGGGGCTCACTAAAAAAGAATCAGTAATGATAAACTATAAAAGTTTCTTTTTGTTGTCTTGATTCTAGGGCCAGGTTGGCTTTCTTTCGTAACCAGGGTGAAATTTTTATGACAAGTAGCTAAATGCAGAAAATAGTTCCTAGAGCTTCGGAAAGGGCCAGCAGCATCCCCACCCCAGGCCGACAAACTTGAAAAGGCCAGTTGGGGCTGAACTGAGTCTTGGTGAGCCCATTTAAGGAGCTGTTAATAGCCTGAGCAGGAACATGAACTGCTGGGAACATCCGTGCTCGCTATGGGCGCTGGTTGGAGCCAGGCATCTGTCAAAACACCTGCAGACGCCGGCTCTGGAGGAGGGAAGAGAGCAGGGGAGAGGTACAGCAAAGAAGATGCTGTCAGAAATTGCAGTTTTACTGAAAACAAAAAGGCTAAAGGAAAATAGAAGGCTAGTGCTTCAACTAGAGTTGAAAATAGGCTGCTTCTCTGCTACTTCTTTGAAGTAGAAAATTGGGAACCAAAGATCCCACACCAACTTTCATAAGCACTATTTTTTCCTAATACTGTTTAATATTTTAATATCCCAGTGAACCAAAGATTCACAAAAATAGAGGGATCAATACAGGCAAGGAGGTCTGCAGCAGTTTATGCATAAAGAAGGACAGGACTCGAAACTAATGAAAAGGTAATGGCCAGGTCCAAAACACATCTGGATGCTGGGGGGTTCCTGTCCACAAGACAGAAGTGACCCAGCATCAGAAGCTACCCACCAGCTAGGGCAATTCCAACTGGACATGTCTCACTCATGTGACATATCACACTCATAGACATGTCTGATAGCCATGCTTAACACAGCAACTAACAAGACCTAACACCCTGCTATGTCCCTGGGAGTCACCAGTCCCAAATCAGCTTCTCATTGCTCTGAAAACCCATCCATTACTGACCTGTGCATTAGCATGTGGCAGTCTTTGCATTTTTATGGCCTTCTGCACTGTGATAAATGCACAAGGTTGCTTTTATTAGTGTATATTCGCTGTACAGTGTTGAGTTTCAAGAAGACATTTCCATGCAAGTAAATCATTGTCTTCATTGGGTTTTTATTGCTTTGATAAAACACCACAACCAAAAGCAACTTGGGAAGAAAAGGACTTATTTCAACTTAAAACATGGAGCCGACCATCCAGAGAAGTCAGGGCCGGAACTCAAAGCAGGGACTTGGAGGCAGGAACTGAAGCAGAAGCCACAGACCAGCGGTTCTCAACATATGGGTTGCAACCCTTTTGGGTTTACACATCATGTATCCTGCAGATCAGATATCTACATGATGATTCATAACAGTAGCAAAATTACAGTTATAAAGTAGCAGCCAGAGCATGAGGAACAGAATTAAAGGGTTGCTGCATTAGGAAGGTCGAGAGCCACTGATCAAGAGGAGCGCTGCCCATTGGCTTGCTCCTCATGGCTTCTCTAGCCTACCTTCTTATAGAACCTGGGACCACTGCCTAAAGCTCGCACCACCTGCTGTGAGATGAGCTCTCGCACATCAATCATCAATCAAGAAAATGCACCAATCTCGTGGGGACATGTTCTCAATTGAGGGTCCCTCTTCCCAAATGACCCTGTCTTATGTCCAGCTGCCATGAAACTGCTCAGCACTGTCACGTACTTTGACCAGATTCGCCAGCACCCTAATTACTCTCTCGTTCCCCTTTCTGTTTAGTCCCCGTTCTTTCCCCTAAGAGCCCCCTTATACTTTCATGTTGCTCATCTACATATTCATCCTATAATCTAGGATCCATATATGAGAGGAAACATAAAATTGTCCTTCTGAGTCTGATTTGTTTTGCTTAACAGTGTGATTTCCAGCTCTACCTATTTTCCTGCCAATGGTATAATTCATTCTTCTTTATGGCATGACACTCCATTGTGTATACAAATTCATTTCCTTTCTCCATTCATCCATTGATAAGCAGCCAGGCTGGTTTTATAAGCTGGCTGTGTTGACTGGCACGCAATGCCAGTTAATGAAGAGCCCTAAGCTCTCTGAGCCTCAGTGTCCTTTCCTATGGAATAAAATAGCAATATCACTATACATGCATGTGTGAGAGTTAATTTCAGAAGAGGAGCAGAAATGTAAACCTGGAACATTGTAGTTATTCAATACACTTCAATAATGCTTATTATTCTCCTAAGGACTACAGGCTAAGAATGGTCTGGAATGCAAGAAAGTGAATATATTTAACATCACTAGTAGCCAGGAATACTGAACTAGAAACAGATACATGAGGCAAGTGGTATTTGAATATGATGTGTTCCGTGTTTTCAGGAGGCTTTGTGTTTTCATGTTGGAGTCTTGTCTCTGGACCAGCTCTTCTTGCTGTGATGCACAGGCTGAGGTTGAAAACCAATTCCTCTCGGCCAGTTGTTCAGACGCTGCTCCTCCTGTCAAGCCCAGTAGATGCTGAGAAGAAAGAGCAACACCCAGGAAAAGAGGAGAGAAAGAGGCATACTGCCTCCAGGCTGGGTTCCTAGAATCTGAAGGAATCCCCTCCCAATAGAGCAAATTCTTTCTCTCCTTCCTGATGCCTGGGTAACCGTTGTATTGTGTTGAAAATTGCCGAGTCACATCCTTCAATGACCAGACAGAGCAAAGCCACCCACTAACCCCTCAGAACTGAGACAAACCCTCTGATGTATTCAGCAGCTCTGCCCTGTCCCTTTGTTGCAGCAACTAGCATACCCTAGCTGGCTTGAACTGTCCCATCTTGTATCCTCAGCCTACAACTGGGCATGACTCAGAATAAGATGCTGAAGAAATCACCAGTGACCCTCACAATGCTACACCCATGGAACAAAGACCTCCAGAATTTTTCCCAGCCATGAGAAAAAGAAACCCAGAATTTACACCTTCCGTTTCAAAGAAAAGGACTGTGAAGAAGTGAAAATGCTAATGGCTGCAAACATCCTCCACAGGCGACACACAACCTGTAAAATATCAGTGATGGTCCTGGCTGGCTTTAGGTCAAGCTGACACAAGCTGGAGTCATCTGGAAGGAGGGAACCTCACTTGAGAAAACACTTCCATAAGATTCAGCTGGAGAGAATTTTCTTAATTAGTGGTTGATAGTGGAGGATCTAGCCCCTGGTGGGTGGTGCCATCCCTGAGCTGGTGGTCCTAAGGTCTATAAGAAAGCAGGCTAAGTAAGACATGAGGAGCAAGCCAGCAGTAAGCAGCACCCCTTCATGGGCCTTGTATCAGCTCTTGCCTCCAGGATATTGACAATGTCCAGGCTAGAGGCTCAGAGTCACCTCAAAGCACAGCCTTCCCACACAGTCCTGTGGCTTTTGTGAGGGAACAACCTTCACTTGTTGACCCTCCAGGTGTCTTCCAGGGTACTCTGCCTTTAGGGGTTCAGGCAGTGACTGTTAATGTGGCAAGATAGGATCTATTGCAGAAGGCAAGCTAGCTACCCCCACCGGCAAGCAATTTTTATCTTCCCCTTTGTTGACCTGGCTTGAACACGTTTTCTACACTGTTACCACTGGAGAAGTCTATTCTCAACCCCCAAGCTGACCACTGCTAAACATATGGACAAATGAATGGAGCAGCTCCAAGGGCATCAACAACAAAGTCACCATGGGAGAAGAGAAAAGTCAGCCCCAGGTTTTCTAAGTGGTGACTCTTTATTATGAAATTAGAGAAACAAGAGGCAGCAGGATGTCCTAGTCCTAACTGGTCACTGTCAGAATCTATGTGTAGACTGGGCAGCATGACTTCATGGGAACAGTGCCCTGAAGCAGAGACAGTCCACTCTCCAGGCTTACCTTCCATGCCCTCAGCACGCTGGGATGCCCTTGCATTGTGGATGCCTCACAAAAAAAATGACCCAAATGTCAATCAAGTCTTTGTCCCCACTGGCTAGACATCAGCTATCCCCAATTTCCTCCTCTGAAAGCAGCTTCATCACGGGAGGAGTCCCGTGATGGCCAAGAGCCCTTCCGTCTCAGGAGACTACCCATCACCCCAGCAGACTCGGTCTATCTGGGTTTCAAGCTCAGTAATAATAAAGGTAGGGTCTTACTTAAAGCTGCTTTCCCTGTGGTTTCTCATCAAACAGCCAGTGAGCAGGGTCAAAGGTATGCCTAAAATAAGGGTGCAAATGAAATCCAGACATCCCCAAATGCCTTCCCCGTTTCTCATGAACATGTCCTCCAATGTCAGAGCCAACACCTCCAGCATGGATTGGGCATTGTCTAGGGAACATGGGCTCAAATTTTCAGGCTTTTTCTTTTATGTCCTTAGGACAAAGGCCATGAGGACAGGGGCTATGAGGGTAAAGGCTGTGTGGCCTGCCATTGGTAAGGACTCCTAGCTGCCCCAGGGTTTCCTCTACAGAACTGAACCACAGTAAGTTTATGAGACACACACACACACACACACACACCACGCAAATAGATGTAATATCTATTTGTTAAATGCTGAGTGAACATATATATTAACACATGGAATCACTACAACAATAATTACTAGTTCTATTTTCTGTATGAGACAGAAAGATTAAGAAACCTGCCTTTTCCAGTTATCCCTGCTTTCTATGAGCCTCTGGGGCCCCTTGAGCCCCAGGTAGGAAGCCTCTGTTCCTCGATGCAGGGGTCTGTGTCTTCCTCCCATTGTCTCCCTCGGGGAAAGTATATAACTGGAAATCACTAAAGGAATAAGAACCAAAGTGAAGACACGGTCACACTGAAACACGGTCACGCTAAAACAACACCAAGCAAACACACACAGCTAGATGGCTCGCTGCACGACTGACATTCCTCTTCCTGTCGTAGGTGGTTCGTTTGAACATCACTTCCGTTTCACTCCTGGTAAGCATATAAAAGAGGCTTTAGTTTCAAATGTTAGGTGTTTGAGAATTGTGGTAGACATTATTCTTGGGTGGAATCTCCTCCACGATGATAAATGTCAGGGGAATAAAAGCAAGAGGATGCAGTCTGTGGTCCTGGTTTCACGTGCGACTTTTATGTCTTTGTTAACACTTTTATCTAGATTCCTGTAAATAGATGGGAAAACATCTAATGCTGTATAAAAATATATCTATAACTGCAAAATAAAAGCTCTAAGCAAAGTCATAAGTAGAAATAATCAGGTACAAAAACACCTCTCAAGTTGGATAAAATAGTTAAAAGTTTTAGCTAAATATCAATCTCGGATACAATTACAGCCCGGTAGTTAGCAGATGACTCAGAATGGATATTTTAGTGTCCTACTTCTCAAATTACAGTGTGGAACTCTCAGCAATAAAGGGCTGCTTGAAGAAGCGAATAGTCATAAAGTGGAAACTGTAAGCCATCGAGCAAGAGCAGGGAGGGAGAGGGAGAGTGTGGAGCGTGAAATGGTGCTGGCATCACCACAGCCACAGCAGCCACGGCACAGCCTCTGATGGAGGGCAGCAAGGAGAGCTGAGGGAGAGACATCTAGAAAAGCCAGAAACAGGACGGGAACTCTGAGGTAAACACCAAGGAGAAAAATAAAATGGTTGCTAAAATTAAAATCAGCCTCAGGAGAGGTGACGGGTGTTGCTCAGTGGTAGAGGATATACCTAGCATGCATGAGGTTCCCAGCTACATACACACTGCCTTGACATGGCTGGCAAAGCGTGTAACCCATGAGAGAGCCTGTCTACCATGGACAAGGATATGAGTTTGATCTCAGTACCACACAACAAGAAAGAGAGAGAGGGAGGGAGGGAGGGAAANGAAGGAAGGAAGGAAGGAAGGAAGGAAGGAAGGAAGGAAGGAAGGAAGGAAGGCCGGCCAACCTTGGTAAGCAAGAGCTACCAATAGAAACGCCCTGAGAAGAACAGCAACTCCAGAACTGTCTACACCACCACCTAGAAGCTGCATAACAGGAGGAAAGTTCATTAAACTAATGGTTTCCATTTTAAAGCTTCTGATGCAGAAAACAGTCCCCTCACTACAAAATAAAAGCACAAAAGAAAACAGAATACAAAGCTGGGCTCAAAAGTATCTCCCAGAACACATAGTGTGGGGGATAGGGGGCTTTATCAGCGTGTTCTGAGGAGCTTAAGGTCCACAGGAGACACGACCTGTAACTTCTGAGGTTCTA
>LOEQ01000079.1:127323-141001 GCA_001685075.1 Bramus lutescens
AGACACTACAGACTGGAAAAAATATTGGAAATCAAACCTGATGAAGAATGTCTATTCTACGGGAGTGGGAGAGATGGCTCAGAGGTTAAGAGCATTCAAGAGGTCCTGCATTCAATTCCTGTAATCACGGGGTGGCTTACAACCATGTATAATGAGATCTGGTGCCCTCTTCTGGAGTGTAGGCAAATATGCAAAGTAAACACTGCATACATAAGAAATAAAATGAACCTTTAAAAAAAATTCTATTATAACTAAAAACCTATCAAAGTTCAATGTGAAATAAACAAATAATCTAAATTCCAAAAGAGACAGAAGCTTCACACAGACACCTCAGTCAAGGTAGCAAAAGCATGTGAGATGTCCCACAGTGTACACCATGGAAACCAGTAGAACACAGCAGGAAGAAGGGATCAGGGGCTGAGGTGGGGGCACCTGCTACTGTCACAAGCTGCCAGGCTCAGTCTGGTGCTTTCCTATAAAGGTGGCATGTCCTGAGCAATCCTCCTCCTGCTGTTTCATCTGTAACCATCAAAAAGAAAAAGAAAAGAAAGCAAACCTTCTTCTGCTGATGAATAGGTCAGCAAAGAGGGGTACATCCACACAATGGACCCTACTCCGTAACTTGAAGGAATCTCAAGTGCACGAGCCCAAGTAAAAGGAGCCAGTTCATAGAGCTGTCTCCTTGATGTCACTCATCCAACATCCTGAACAACGCAAAGTTCAGTCACAGAAAATGGACCAGTGGTCACCAGGTGGGAGATGGGGACAGGAGCCATCTTCAGAAGGGCACAAGGGAATTTTGTGAGTAATGGGTTCATTCTATGTCTTAATTGTGGTGATAATCACGTGACTCTGAGCTGTCAAAACTCGCCGCACTGGGAACTAAAGGGTGTGGGGTTTTCCATGCAAATTATAGCTTAAACATAAAAGTGGATGGCATTAATAATTTATCAGCAACACCTCTGACTCTGAGGGTACATTTCTGTAGTAAGTATATGTTGTAATTATCAGCCTATGCACAGAAGACAGTTCCGGTTTCTTAGGACAGACTGTTAGTTTTTCTAAACAGAGGACTGAAGACAGACAGAAAATATCAAGCTAGCTTTGAAGCTCCTCCTGCTGTAGGAACAGGAATGCCCGAAATTGCAAATCACGGTCCTTCATTTCCTTTCAGCTACAAGCCGAGCAGAAAATCTTTCCTTTTGGCTCGTGTTCTGGCAACTGTTCGTTTGCTTTGGGGAGAGGCTTTATCAAAATTCATCTGTGTTGTTTCAAGCTTGTTAGCAGTTTGTAGGATCTGGCTAGTAGTCACATGGATGATCTGAACTGTTCGTTTATTGATATCAATCTGAATGTAATCTATAGGGATTCTTTCTGCTCAAAATAAAAAGCAGAACCATCTTTATTTCTAGAAACTCTCCTGTACAGGGTCAAATTCATGTCTTAAGTGCAAATTAAAAAAATTAAAAACCTGAAGAAATCATCGCCAAACAACTGAAAATACAGAACACCGTATATGAGTCACTAGACCAAGCATGTAAGCAGATACAGTATCACCAGCCAAGCCTCCAAGCGTGCAAGCACATGCACTATTATCCAGAGACCCGAGCACACCTGTAAAGAAAGCAGATAAATTCTTACTGAGGATGCTGGAGAAAATGTAACACAAGAGGAAATGGAGGCCTAGCATGTACCGTGAGAGGAAAGAGTGGGCAACATCAGCTCTGAAACGTCAGCCCAAAGGGAGCCTGTGTTCACTTGTGGGGACAGTGGGACTTGGAAGGGTTCTGCAGACTGCAACAGGAAGCTGGGTATAGGGCAAGGTATGAGTTACAGGAGCCGATCAGCATCAGCATGACTACACTGTCTGGGATCAAACCACTAGTGTCTGGGGTAAAAAGGAAATAGTGGATCCAGGGATGTAACTCTCTCGGTGAAAGAGCCTTTGCCTCACATGAACAAACTCCTGGGTTTCAGCCCCAGCACAAAAGACAAAAAGCAATCTAGTAAGAGTATGAATGTAGCGCGGTAAGACGGGGGTCCCCTCCCCTGTCAGCCTCCTCCAGGGTTAGTCCAGGGGCATCTGCAGACTACCTAAAAGATGTAGGCAGGCATGCTTCTCCAAACTGACCAAGGACAGCTGACATCCTGGTGACATACTTGCCTTCGTGGCTTTTAGAGTTGAGACCCCCTGCAAGAAGCACCCCAAGTAGACCATTTACTAGAAGAGCAACCTCCTAAAGTGCCGTCAACGGAGCCAAACAGAATGGCGCGGTGGAAAGATCAAGAATCTGCTAACATCTCTGTCTCATTCAGTCTGAGACTGTTTCTCGCCAACAACACAGACAGGAACATCTGCACAGGTTATTAAGCTTCCAGTGGCAAAGTACACAGGGCAACCAAATGATGAGTGATTATTAGTTCCCCTACCCCCCAAAAAAGCCCTTAAAATCCACAGCAGTGGGAAGATCTAATATGGTAAAAAAAAATTAAGAGAATATGTATTAAAGGTCTTCACTTGCTTCAGAAACATAAAACACACTTGGATCAGAAAATACCTCCATTTATGTGGTTTATCTAAGAAACAAAACAAGCAAACAAAGCAAACAGTATGTGGAAAATATGGCTTCCCAGAAGCATGACTGGAAGTCCAAGTGAGATGACAGTCCAGTCTTGTTTGACAGATCGAAGATAATGGGAGAGTATCCTTTCCACTTGGGGCCACGCCTGGGGTCTAGGTCCACCATCAGCCACTTGAACAGAGGGCATACAGCCTAAGGTTAAGAATAGTTGGCAGCCTGAAGAAGAACTGGGAATAGGAGAAAGATTCACTAGGGGCAGGAGGGTATCCTTTGGATGCCTGAAGTCGGAGTCATGAAGAAAGCATTCAGTATGTTCTAGGTTGCTCTGAAGATGAAATTAGGGCAATGGTGGAGGGGAAGTGGCAGAGTGGCAGGTTTCAACCAGGTATAAGAAGTTTAGCCCTGCGTTAAAAAGGGCTGCCTTAAAAATTGGTAGGAGTCAGGTGTGGTGGTGCACTCCTTTAATCCTAGCATTCAGGAGACACAGGCAGGCAAGACTCTGTGAGTTCAAGACTAGCCCATTCTACACAGCGGTTTTCAGGCCAACTTGGGTTACGCAGTGAAACTCAGTCCCAAAAAGAAAAGATTCAAAATGAACTGCCCAGCCCTGAACACTGCACTTCAGACAGGTGTTGGCAGAGTTTACAGTCAGCAGTGCTTCAGACAGGTGTTGGCAGTTTACAGTCAAGAGATACTTCAGATAGGTGTAGGCAGGAGTTTACAGTCAGAGGTGCTTCAGACAGGTGTTGGCGGGAGTTTACAGTCAGCAATGCTTCAGACAGGTGTTGGCGGGAGTTTACAGTCAGCAATGCTTCAGACAGGTGNTTCAGACAGGTGTTGGCGGGAGTTTACAGTCAGCAGTGCTTCAGACAGGTGTAGACAGGAGTTTACAGTCAGCAGTGCTTCAGACAGGTGTAGGCAGGAGTTTACAGTCAGCAATGCTTCAGACAGGTGTTGGCAGGAGTTTACAGTCAGTAATGCTTCAGACAGGTATTAGTGGTAGTTTACAGTCAGAGATACTTCAGACAGGTATTGGCGGTAGTTTGCAGTCAGAGGTGCTTCAGACAGGTGTTGGCAGTTGCTCCATTCAACACCGTCCGTGGAGCATCTGTGGATGACAGTTTCTCTTCTGCCCAACAGTTCCTTTGTTAAACAACACTAAGGGCAGAGAAAGTCTTGGCCTTTATGTCATGGTCAGAAGTTGTTACTGGTCATAAACTAACTTTCGGAGAAGGTAAGCAAAGTCACTGAAGGAAAACCACCATCTCCTGGAGGGAGGACATGAGCACTAGCGAGCCAGAATGTGAAGCAGGGAGGGCAGTGGGAAGGTGTCAGCTCTAAGTGGCCTACCAACACTGCTCCTCTCACTCCTGGTGAGTCTCTGGTTGCTGCCTAACTGTGACTTTTCGTTTCTTCGGGCTGCTGATTAAATCTCAAAAATTTTGTTTCTTTCTGTTATAATTTTCATTTTATTATGAAGGCAAAGCAGGTCAAATGGAAAGAAAGATTCTAACATAAAAAATATCAGGAGACATGCTATATGACTCAGCAGGTAAAGCCACTAAACCACACAGGGATATTGACCTGGGTTTGATTACTGAAACTAAAATAAATGTGGAGAGAACTAACTCCACAATGGTATATTCTGAACTTCACATACATGCTATGGTGTGCACGTGTGTGTGTGTGCGCACGTGCACACACACAATTATTTTATTTCATTTTGGTTCTCTCAAGACAGGGTTCTGTACCCCTGGTTGACCTGGAACTTTCTCTGTAGACCAGGCTGGCCTCGAACTTGGAGATCTACCTGTCTCTGCCTCCCACATGATGGGATTAAAGGTGTGTGCCACCACCACCCAGTAGATTATATTTTAATGATGTGTGAACACTATTTACCCAGTACTCCTCATAGAAACCCAGGGTTCTATCTTCATGAAAGCTTGCATGTTGATGATTTTGTAAACAGAGACTGCTCTTTTGTTTCCCAGCCACCCAGACCCAAATCATCACACAGAAACTATGTTAATTACAATGCTCTTTGGCCAGTACCTTAGGCATATTCCTAGCTAGCTCTTACATCTTAAATTAACCCATTTCTATTAATCTATGTATCACCACGAGGCTATGGAATACTGGTAAGATTCTGGCAGCATCTTTCTCTTTTGGCAGCTACATGTTATCCTATTGGCTCCACCTACTCTCTCTCTATATATATCTGTTTGGATTTCCCACCTGGCTTTACTCTGCTAAGCAATTGGCCAAAACAGCTTTATTCATTATCTAATAAAGCCACACATATACAGAAGGACATCCCACATCAGGATTTGTCTTGCTGAACTCCAGATGTCTAATTCCCAGCATACTACATTTCAATACCATGCCATCACTATTTTCCCTGACTTTATATGGACTTTTTAAAGTTGCATTTTGTCTTACTTAGGGTTTCCATTGCTGTGAAGATACACCATGGTGGCCACGGCAACTCTTATAAGGAAACCATTTGAGGTAGCAGTTTACTGTTTCAAAGGCTCAGTCCATTATCATCACAGTGGGAAGCATGCTGGCATGCAGGCAGATGTGGTGCTGCAGCTGAGAGTCCTACATCTTGCAGGCAACAGGAAATCAGCTGACACACTGATTGGTATACTGAGCAAAGGAAACCTCAAAGCCTACCCCACAGTGATGCATTTCCTCCAACAGGGCCATACCTACTCTAACAAAGTCACACTTCCTAATAGTGCCATGAGCTTATGGGAGCCAATTGCATTCAAACTACTACATTCCACTCCCTGGTCCCCAAAAGCTTGTAACAATATCATAATGCAAAATGCATTTAGGCCAACTTCAGAATCCCCATAGTTAATAACAGTCCCAAACTTGTTTCAAAGTCCAGAGTCTCTTCTGAGACTTATGCAATCACTTAACTGCAAGTCCCTAAAGAATCAAAATCAAAAAGCAAATCACATACTTCCAACATATACTGTCACAGAATATACATTATCATTCCAAAATGTAGGGAAGAGAGCATAGTGAGGAAATACTGGACCAAAGCAAGACCAAAAACCATCTGGGTAAACTCCAAACTTTGCATCTCCATGTCTCATGTCAAAATGCTCATCAGATCTCCAACTCTGTTCAGATTTAACTACAAAACACGTCTTTCTCTTGGGTTGGTTCTACTTCGCTAACAGCTCTCAACAGGTATTCCACGACTCTGCCATCTCTAACATCTTGAGTTCTCCAAGGCAAGCCAGGCTTCAACTTCACAGCTTCAGGCAATGACCACTCCAGGCCTCCATTCAGGGACACCCTTGACACGTCTGGCCTCAGCAACTTTATTCCATAATTCCTTCCTTCTATCCTTAATGATAAAGCCAGAAACACATGGCCAAAGTTGCCACCAAGTTCCACTGCTTACTAGAGCTGGAACATGGCCCCCTCGTTCAACGGCATCGTCACCAGCTTTCTCTCTTTCATTGCGTAAAACTTAGCTGTCCTGAAACTTGCTCTGTAGACCAAAATTAAATGAAATGAAATTCATGCCCTGGCATTGTTAAAGCATGCATGGGCAGCCCATCTATATAGTGGTTCTGTTGAACTTGTCCATATTGGGCTTCATGGTCTAAGTTGATGAGGATGACTGACCAGGTCTCTTCCTCAAGAGGGCACCAGATCTCAATACAGATGGTTGGGAGCCACCACGTAATTGCTGGGAATTGAACGTAGGACCTTTGGAAGAACAGGCAATGCTCTTAACCACTGAGCCATCTCTGTAGACCAGGTTGGCCTCAAACTCAGGGATCCACCAGCCTCTGCCTCTGGAGTGTTGAGATTAAAGGTGTGCCCCACCATGCCTGGCTCTAAACTTTTTTTTAGTTTCTTTCTTTCCACAAATTGGAAATTTAGCTTGGTAGAATTTTGCCCTCAGGTCACCACTCCCTTTATTCCATTTCTTAATCCATTTATCTCCTTGAACATAGAACTTAACTGCATTTCACTTCCTCATGTTTTTTTTCTCCTCAAAATTTACATTTTGTAATTTACCCTACTCTGCTTTTAAGTCTTCATTAGAATTACTATTAACATCCACACAACAGAGTCTATACCAGGCTGTTTGGAGATTTCTTCTGCCATTGGAATTAATTCAAAACTCTTCACTTTAGCCTCAGGCAGACTCTTCAGACAAGGGCAAAAGATAGCTACTTTTTTCACCAAAGTAATCATGAGAACAATCTCTAGACAACATACTAAAATTCTTCACTTGTGAAACCTCTTCAGTGAGCCCCGATAATTCAAATAATTCTTAGCACCACTGTCTTCCATGCTCCTACTCGTATGGCCCATTAAGCAGTGCTTAAAGCATTTCACTGCTTTCCTAACCCAAAATACCAAAGTCAAAGTTCCTCCAAACAAACTCCATGTGGTCAGTTCTATCTAAGCAATACCCCAGTTCTTGGTACCACCTTCCACCTTAGGGTTTTCATTGCTATGAAGAGATTCTATGACCATGGCAACTCTTATAAAGAAACATTTAACTGAGGGGGCTCACTTACAATTTCAGAGGTTCAGTCCATTATCGTCATGATGAGGAGCACGGCAGTGTGCAGACAGATGTGGTGGTGGAGCTGAGAGTTCTTACATCTCAGGCAGGCAACAGGAAGTCAACTGATACACTGAGTGGTATCCTGAGCATAGCAAACCTCAAAACCCACCCAGCAGTGACGCACTTCCTCCAGTAAGACCACACTCACTCCAACAAAGCCACACCTCCTAATAGTGCCACTCACTATGAGATTATGAGGCAATTACATTCAAACTACCACACATATCTTTTATAAATCAAAGCTAATCTTCTATTTGGATTATAAACTTAAGTGTTTATCCTTTAACAAAAAGTCAATTTGCTAGGTAGCTTTGTATTACTATAACACAATATCTGACTTACAAAGAGAAAACATTTGTTTTGGATTATGGTTTTGCAGACTTAGTCTATGGTAGCTTAGACCCATAGTTCTCAGCCTACAGCAAAGCCTAACATCAAATAGGGAAGAGGAGGAACACATGGTAGAAGTCACTCATCCCAGGGTGGCCAGGAAGTCAAAGAGAAACAGGAAGAGGCTGAATCTCCCAAATTCCGTTCCAGGGAATGTCACCAATGACCTGACTTCCTTCAGCTAGACCACACCTTTGAATGGTTACACCAGTGCCCAGTGCCCAACAGGCAAACACCTCCGGCTCCACTTGTAGCAGATGAATAAAATTATCCAGGCTCCAACAGCCTTAGTAGACTCAGCCCTCCAGTTGTGTCATTCACAGCACATGTGATCTCTCTTTGGCCAACTCTACTCTATGCCTGCAGTTTTTCTTAGTAGATAGCCCATGACCCTGGCATCTCAACATCCTGTAGTCTCCACTGTAACTTGGACTTCACCTTCACCACTTTCTGCAGTGGCGTATCAGATAACTGCTCCTGGTGATGCAGTATATCACACTGGCATCAGCAGGGAATGCCTCACATTTTCTGGACCCTTAGTGCAATTGTCCATGACCCCCTCAATCATGCATTTATCATGTCTGACAAAAAGAGTAGTTTCATGTAGCTAAGGCTCCCAAGTCCTGCTGCCAGCTTGAGACACATCCTGGCCTCCTGAGCTCTGTATGCCTTCAAGGATTAACATTGGGAAGCACTACCCTAGGCAGTTATTTCTGAGCAGGGATCCTCTGCGGCACCACTCTAGGTTCAGGCTCTCTCCATTCAAATGAATTTGCATTTTCACAAGTTAAAGCCTTTGATGGGTAGTCTTGACATCAGGACATTTCTCGTAGTGGCCCAGTGCAAATTGAGTGGTCTCTCCTTAGTGGTGCTTACATTCATCGTCTTTCCATTGCTGTGAGAAAACACTGTTACCAAGTTACAGAACAAAGGGTTTATAGGAGTTTGTGGTTCCAGAAGGGTAAGAGCTCATCAGTTAGCAAGCACAGAGAAGTGAATGCTGTCCACTCTTCTCTTCTCAGCCCAGGACCTCACATCATGTAATAATTCTGCTTACATTCAGGATGGGTCTTCCTTCCTCAATTAAAACTCTCTGGAAACATCCTCACAGATATACCTAAAGTGACTTTCTCTAGAGGACACTAAGTCCTATCAAGCTGACAACGAGGTTTAGCCATCATAGTCCCAAATGCACATGCTGATCTTTTATCACCCGGTGTCACATAGTGTGACATTGTTTGGAAACAGGGTAAAGAGGTAAGGACTGGGGAGATGACTCAGTGTTTGCTGGGCAGGCATGAGGATGTGAGTTTGGACCCCAGCATACATGTAAAGACTAGACATGATAGTGGACGTCTATAACACTAGTACTAGGGAGGGTGGGGAGGACAGAGATAGGAGGACACTGGGGACTTGTTCAATGAGAAACCTTGTCTCAAAAAAATAAGCTGAAGATCACAGAGGAAGACACTCAACATGAACCTCTGACTCCCACAGGAGCATGAACATACATGTGCACATACCAGGCATGCCTCAACACACATGAGGAAGTTTAAATGGGTCCTAATCTAACCTGTCTATAGTTTCCTTACTAGGGGAGCAAACTAGGCACACAGCGAGACACCAGGGACATGGACACAGGAAAATCTACGTGAAGACACAGCAAGAAGGCAGATATCCACAAGCCTAGGAGAGAAGCCTCCAGAAAAACCAATCCCATCAGTACTGGCACTTTAGACTCCTGTCTCCAGAGGTGAAGAATCCATTTCTGTTGTTTAACTCCCAGTCTGTGTACGTCACGGCAGCTCCAGCTAATAGAGACATACATGTGCATGTCATGTTGATTTTCTAATATGGGTGATGTGTTTGCCCCAGAGTGTCTGTGAGTAAACTGTAAAGCAGCTCTGTTCTTAGAAGATACTGCTTTGCTAACCTTCTTTAAAGTGGGTAGAAGTCTATCAGATCTGCAGCTTCATCCTCCAGCATATGCCTTCAATCAAGTATCGCCCTTTGCCTAGCAAAGGAAGCCTGATTCAAAGAGACTCAGAACCCAAGCCTTGGAGATACACAGATGCTGCTAATAATGAGCTCATGCAGTCAAAGGGATCAACTCATAGCAGCAGTGCCTTCCCCATGCCCTGGCCAAGATGTACAAATAAGGAAAACATGTGTGTGTGTGTGTGTGTTTACTGTCAGCCAGCATTAGATTTAAGCACTACATGTGCCTTGCAAATGTGTCACTGACTACATGCCTTAATTTATCCAACAGAGAAATGTCATGTCTACATTGTAGAGCTCACGTGATTTTCTTTCTCCCTTTTTTTGAATAAGGTTTCATATATCTAGGCTGCCTTTGAATTTACTGTGTATCTGAGTATGTATGACCTGCCTCCATCTCTGCCTCCATCTCCCAAGTGTGGAATTACGGCTATATACCAACACACCTGTGAAATCCTCCTGTGCATAAGGCCTGCGGTGGACAGTTAACATACAATGGCAGCCATCATCATAGTTTCTCAGCTGTAGACTTCTCGTCACTAACGTGTTCAGGAGGATAAAACTCACAGTGGGCCAGCTTTGCCTTTCTGAGCTGCCACAGGTATACAGCATGGTGAGTAGGAACTTCAGAAGTGAACCTGACATTTCCCCGTTACAAACTAGCTTTCTTCAGTCTTACCAAAATCAAACATTAAGGAGTCTTTAACAAAATGTGAATACCTTTGAAGAGAAAAGAAAGTAATCCACGGCTTAAGACAAACACCAGTGGCTATGTGAACAAAAGGCCATGTGATAAAATGATCTGTAACACACCAGGGACCAGTTGTGGGAGGCACAACTGATATTTACACTCACGGATTTAGTTCTGCCATACTGTCATTCTGTGCGCGCGCGCACACACACACACACACACACACACACACACACACACAGAGTTGAGCTTACAACAAACTCTGGAAGGCCCCACTACCTAAACGTACCCACCAAATTGCAGAGTTGTGTGCAGTTCTGAGACTTTTCTGGAGCTTGTGTTTTCATAAGGACTTGGACTTGACGCTTACTTTCTATTGCAGTATGAGAGAGAAGAAAACTAACTCAATGTCTCCCTTCCACCCTTGGACTAAACCCGGAGATCAATGAGCCATTGTTTGATCAGTCCTTCCTGGATAATGTTCACACCATAATATTAAATTAGAAAAATAAGACATCTAATTTCCCCACCTATAAAAGTTATATGGTCCTTTTGTTCATGTTCAATTTTCATCAGTTCATTGAGTCACAAGTGTGCTGCTTCCAAGAGAATCATAATGTGTCATTATTACAGAGCACCTCAATCTAAAGGAAGGTGTTCTGCCTAAGAGGACTCTCAAACCACTGGAGGTTTCCAGGCTGAGAGACATTACTGTGTTATTTAGATGCAGCTACCCTTTTGTTTAGACAAATATCTGCTTCCTGTTTAAGTACATGGTCCATGCTGTCTTTAGGGATAGTAAGTTCCCTGTGCTTAATACCTATTTTGGCAAGTGGTATTTTCATTGGCTCTAAAAATTACCTATTTTACAAATAGAATCCTTCCAAGAACATTTTACTCCATCAGAGCAAATAAAGGCAGACTAGGCTCTGTACCCAAGGGTCTCTGGTCCTGTGGCCTGACTTCTCCCAATTGGGATTATGACATGTGGACCTGGCTCAGGTGTCTTATGTTTACTTGTCCTTCCAATAAGCACTGAAGTTCCTCTGGCCTCAGCCTCTAGCCCTTGACTATGATGTTTGTACCATCTTTATGTACCCTAGTCTAACAGAGTCCAAGTAATTTCTCACTTCTTTCTGCCAGCAAACAGTCCACCTGCCAAGAGTGTCAAGACTCAACTCAGATACTCAACCATGTTCCAACTGATTGTGGGAGGTTTGGAAGGATGTTTGGGTCCCATATGGTTTCTCTCTTGACAAGACAGATAGTAGACAGGTGTCCCTTAAGAGAGGATGAGGAACCATTAGTGACCTATGCTAACAAGAGGCTTCAAGAACTATGCCCATGAGCCAGCAAAAGGCTCAGTGAGTAAAGGCCTAGCCACCAAGCCTGATGAACTGAGTTTGATCCCTAGGACCCACGTATTCACACAGAACTGATCTCCACATGTGTCCAGTGGTACCCTTACACTTACCATGCACACACACAAATGTAATGTAAAAAGACATGTTTTTTAATGAGCTACACCCATTCTAGCTAACCCCCAGTCCTGAAATTTTTGAGCCCCGCTTTCCTGACACCTCATACATCATGGCTGTTCTGGTATAATTTAACGTGATTCATCAGCATCCCAATACTCTGACCATCTTTTCTGCAAACCTAGAGTGAAAAACAGTCATGAGCAACTTACATTTGTAGGGATGGGAAGTTCTGTCAGAATTACAGAATTATGCTCCACCTTATTATACTGGCCTTAGGTCTGTTCAAATGATTCAACAGGCCCTACAGAAAGCGGAAAATAAACCATCACTTTGGTGTATCTGTGACTCAAGCATGCTGCAAATATTGTTTCTGCAACATCCCCACCAAGTGGCTGTCCAGCTTCTGCCTTTTGCCTACAGAAGAACTTCAGGATCCAGGGCAAGCCTAACGTCAGGTGACTCCATGGAGAACATGTTGACTGGGTGTGGACTTCTATGAAGCCTGTCTACTCACAATCAAAGCTTTTCCCTAACTTGCCTGCTATCTAAATCAGTCAAGTCTTTTTCTCATAAGTGGGAAATGCTAAACAAATGGCTGTTCTCATAAAATAAGAGAAGGAGCTAACAGAAATAATCTGCACCTCCCTGTATAAGCTTTCCCTCAGCTCTAAAATGTGAGTACCTCTTACAGACCAAAGACTGTGCAGCGGATTTTCAAAACGGACCCTTAGCCCCATGTTCAGTGTGCCACTGTCCTGGTAGCAGACACCAAGGCTGAGAGACAGGAAGTCACTGCCCAAGGCGTTGGAAGTCACACTGCAAAGCTCAAGCAGTCACTGCAAAGCCCTTACTAACTTCTCCCTGGGCCGGGGAGCTTCTGTAAATGCCTCGTCAAA
Source organism: Bramus lutescens (assembly GCA_001685075.1). Classification (NCBI taxonomy): domain Eukaryota; kingdom Metazoa; phylum Chordata; class Mammalia; order Rodentia; family Cricetidae; genus Bramus; species Bramus lutescens. The sequence continues at coordinate 139,968 of LOEQ01000079.1, forward strand.
TCTAAGATGCCACTCATGGTAACACAGTGACAACAAATGGACCGACCACACTGCCAATTAAAGCTACATGCAATCTGTCACAATTCCCCCAGTTTAAAACATGTGCATGTTACACCATCTGTTTACACACAGGTGGACATGTACAGATTCAATCAACAAAGTACAGAAAGCCACCAGCATTAGGGCAAAATAGTACTTATAAATATTATAAAATACAAATGCCACTCTGAGCCTTTTAGAAAATTAATTTAGCTACAAACTACAGAAGGGAGATAAATCTCACTCGTAAACAAAAGTACAGGAAACTGCACATGTCTGCATGAGTGCCCCCTTTCTCTTCTGTGGCATTAAACCACGCTGCTGCAAGATGACAACCTTCTGGCCCACAAACACAGCTCAGTTATTTGTATCTTCAAGCATCCTATGGTATGAAAAGGTAGTAAACCCATTCAAAATATTCCACTAAGAGCAAATTTTACTGGGAAGGTAGGGAAGGATCAGAAGTTCAAGCCATTCTAAGCTACACAGAAAATTCAAGGCCAACCCAGGCTACGTGAAATTGCCTTTACACTAAATGTTTTTCTGAGCTCCTGTTCATTTTCTCCAAAAGGTAAGGACAGCAGCATGCCTTCTCATCCAGTGTCAAGGGCAGTCTGCTGCGGCCTCCATGAAGGTGAACTGATCGGCCCCCACGGTGCTTGTGTTCAAGACCTCTTTTCCCGTCCTCTGAAACTGCCCATGTCGTATGCCCACACGGTATCAATCCCCTCTCCAGCAGTGTGGTCTGGAGTCCAGTGTGGGAAAGGGAACCGGCAGGCGATAACTCTAGCACCATCCTCAAGTTCAAGCTCCAGCTTCCTCTCCAGCTGCAGCATCTGTGAAGAACAACAGCAGAGATGACGTCAAAGTCCCCGGCAATGCAAACACATTGCTCAGGCAGACACTTATTAACATAATGCAGCACACAACGCCTGTCTGCGCATACAGTTCCCGAGCTTCGGGCAAGGGGCTGGAGGTTGAAACACACAAACACA
>LOEQ01000079.1:163148-178419 GCA_001685075.1 Bramus lutescens
CATGCATCAGCTCACCTGGGGAGCCGGCCCGCGGACCCCCAAACGGAAGGTGGAGTTACTGGCGATGCGTTTGTAAATGGCTTGTGCCGTAGACACGGTGCCGTCCCGTAAAGGGAGGAACTTAGAAGCGTAGAAAAGGGGCACGCGCGCGACATACCGTGTGCTTTCCGAATGGCTACTTGGAGGATGACAAATGACAGTGGAGGGAGCTCTTCCAACTTTTGAGAGAAGAAACTGCCCGACACACACACACGTGTTTGGGCAAGAGCCTTGTGTTCGTTCAGAGGAAATGGTAGATTCTCTTGGGCCAGAAAACACATAATTTTGGAATGGAAGGAGACAGTTTCAATGGAGCACACACAGTTGGCTGCAAATTATAATTTCCCCCAAAGTTTGAGCTCTTGAGCCCCATCATAGGGGAACAAAGACATTACCCTGAGGAAAGGCGGAGCCGAATTGTCGAGTAGAAAGAAATGAATAAAAAAATGCCAGATCCCAGATAAGAAACAATGTCATGGGTCTGGAGAGATGGCTCAGTGGTTAAAAGCACTGACTGCTCTTCCAGAGGACCCGGGTTCAATTCCCAGCACCCAACTGTCTAAAGATCCAGTTGCAGGGGATCTGACACCTTCACACCAATGCATATAAAAACAGTATCAGTGACAGGTGTTGCCACGGAGCCCCTTCTTAGGTTTCGCGTGTGCCAGTCATGCCTCTGGGTTTTCTGTCATGCCAAGGACTTGACAGGTGTATTGGAGTAGCCAAAGAAGTGGCCAGAGCAACTATAGATGCTTGGTTCTGTTTGCTTTCTAGGGGGATTTTTTTTTTTCAGATTGAATGTATTATGTGTTCAGTTCCATTTTTGTCCCCACCTCAGGGTGGGAGGAATTTTACCGATGTAATGTTGACAGTTGTGTCAGCCGTTTGTGCTAACTACATGGACTGTTGCTGTGGTCCTCACTCAGGGCAGGTCTGCTTACAGAGTTAGGCTCTTAGGGACAGGGAAATCGCCAAAGATGTCCCAGCTGCTGTGCTAGAGAAGGGCCTTGACGTCAGTCTACCTCCAAGTCAAAGCTAGTGGTGCAGAGCAGTGAGTTTAGCCTTGGCATTCGAGGCCAGATTATTTGTAGTGGAGGCTTGTTCTGTGTGCAGTGTTGAGCTGTTGACCTCGGCTCAATAATACATACCCAGGTAGCCAACCAAAAATAAGCTCAGGTGCCCAGTATCCTTGGGCACCCAGAGAAATATTAACCAGTGATGGTTATTCAAAAAGCCTCTTAGGAATACATACTTGCAAAGTGCATTTTAAGAGTCCCCAGAGTTTGCAAAGACAAAATGAACTTGGTGTATCCTAGTCTGCCATTGGGGATGACGAGAGACATTAATGAACATGTATGCTTACACAGCTCTGAAAACACCCAAGATTTCTGTGGTTAGAGAAGTGTGCATCCACCTGCCCCTCTGGGGTGAGAAGATGAGTTAAGAGAGCCAGGAATGCCAAGAATGCTTTGCTTTCCAGCTTTAGTACTCAGTCACCAAGAGTCCTTTTCTACCTTTGTAATTGTCAAAGGGCTTGTTAGAAAACAAGTTAATTGGTGAATAGGAAGAGGAGGGGATAATATAGTCTTGGAATTCTGTAGGATGATATTAACCTGAATTGGTGGTGGCAAGAATAAAAGAAGATGACATTGAAGGAAATGAGAGCCAGATGTGTCTGGGGACAGGGAAGGATCCTTTCAGGCTTGTACCATGAATATTTTAATAACATTGATATAAATTCTGGTGTGGGGAGATTGTTGTAATTAACTACTGACTTACAAGAATTTCAATGAAAATGAACAAACCAGACCAGATGTTGCAGTGGGGCTGTGGCTCGCATTCCTAGAGTGTAGGGATCAAGATCTTGGGCCTATGAGGATGGTAGTATGAGTATTAGGAATTAGGTGTTCTGTGGCAGCCCCTTTGAATATTCAGGTTCTTCTGTTTAGGAACATGTAGTTGGCCCTTGATGTCATAGAACTTCTGATGCACTGAGGGTCACCCAAGATGACCATCTGCTTGCCATGGGTGAAGGTCACATGACCATAATGCTTATATGGATAGAGCTTTTACATCTTTTTCCTGTGAAGTTCTACATAAACCAGGGTATAGATATATGTAAAATATATAGGTATACCGATCAAACTTTTACTGAGACTAAATCATAAAACAACATTGCTTTTAAACAATGTTTGTTATAGATGTAACTTTACTGTTTTTCTATTAAGCACAGGGCAGATTTGTGTAATCAAAAGATGTCTATACTGTGTATTTTTTATTTTAGGTTTATTTACTTTATATGCGTGTGAGTACTTTCATGTATGTGTGTGCACTCTGGTGCCTTTGGTGGCCAGAAGAGGGCATCTGATCACCTAGAACTGGAGTACAGGCCATTGGGAGCTGGGAACTGAACCTGGGTCTTCTGCAAGAGCAAGTGCGCTTGACCACAGCTATCTCAGCCACTCTGTCAGTGAGCTGACCTTCCAAGCTTACACTACACAGCTAAGTTTGCTCTGTCATCTGCACAAGGATTTCAGGTGGAAGATGAATTGTAGAGCAGTTTAAAACAGCAGACTCCCGGTCCTGTCCCCACAGGGTCATTGGTACTAAATTCTTAGCCATCATTCAGAACTTTCCTTTTGAAAATAGTATTTGCTAAGAATGTTAGCAAGGGTGGCTCTCCTGTGCGGTTAATGCAGTGTTTCTCTACTATGGTGAGCTTTGGTGAAAATGGAAGGTGTTATGTTTACAGTTGGCCTTTCTGTTCTCCAGGTCAGTAATGGAGACAGCCTGCCTCCTCCCTGCTGAGAATGCAAAACACAAAGCACTTGACTCTAAAGCTTATAGTTGTGAAAGTTCCTGCTTAAGTCATACCTCTCTGTTAGTGTGGGAATTTCTAGATTTTTTTTTCTTTTTAGAAATTACATCGTGTTTTTTTTCTGTAAACATCACCTGTATGCCTTTAATTGTTGAAATGACCTGTAACTTGCTTATATTTGCCTTTTCTGTTTCATTTAGTCTCACATCATGGCTGCAAAAGCTGTGGCAAACACAATGAGAACGTCACTGGGACCAAACGGTGAGAGAACCATTGATATCATTAATAAAGGTTTGACTTCATAGTACAGTCAGTAACACCTTCAGAAATACAGTGGGGTAGCCCTGCAGCTCCGTTCAGCCAAGAAGCTCTGAATATCCTGGGCTCCTCGCAGTTTAGTGTGCTCACAGCTTGAGATAGGCTTTTCTTCCCTTCATTAGCATGTTTCAGAGCACACCTATGTCCTGAGTTAATGCTGTATTCAATAGTGTTCTGTATGTGGTGGTTGGTCACATTTCTTTGGTTTGAGACACTTAGTCTGTTTCCAATGTAGAGTTTGGATTAGCTGGTAGAAGGCTTTCTTTGGTGGATGTCTTATGTGTGTCAGACTGTTTCAAATGAATGTCACAGTAAGAATTGTTTGAGATGCTCTCTCTAGCCCTTGGTTTCATATCATTTTGCCCAACTTCCTTCTGAACTTTTGTTTTTCAGGGCTGGACAAGATGATGGTAGATAAGGATGGCGATGTCACCGTAACAAACGATGGTGCCACCATTCTCAGCATGATGGATGTTGATCACCAGATTGCCAAGCTAATGGTTGAACTGTCCAAATCCCAAGATGATGAAATTGGAGATGGAACCACAGGAGTGGTTGGTAAGAAAAGAAACGACCTTCCTAACTTAAGAGGTTTTTAAAAGGCATCACATGAGCCAGTGTTTCTGTATCCAGTCATGAGGCCAGTGGGACAGGCTGAAGTTGGGGAGCACATAGCACAAGTGAGCCAGACTTTGGAAAGTGAGTGTTGGGAAAGAGCAGAAAGGAGGCAGGCAGAGTTCACAGTGAGACAGGACAGCTTGTAATGTGTCCTTTATAAGCTGCAAAAGTTGTTGAGATAAATGTGTAAGAGGCAAATTTTGGGGTTGTAGGTTATTATATTGTATTAATGTCCGTTGTCCTTGAGCTACATCATGGTTATACATAATGGTATGGTTCTCATACCAGAATACCAAAGGAGAGTGACCTGCCTTGATTCCTGCAACTAATTCTCAGAGAGTTAATTGGAGGAGAAAACATGGCTTATCACGTTTGGTTCTTTATTGTTGTTGCTGTTGTTTTACTGTTAGCATTTTTTTCTCCTCTGAGATTTGAAACCTTCAGAAGGATCCAGAGTTTGAGGGCCAGCAAGATGCTCACCAGCAAAGCCTAAACACCCAAGCTTGACCCTTGGGATCCACATTGTAAAAGGAGAGAGCTGACTCCAGCTGGTCATCCCTCAGCAGTTGCACACCCACACATGCTTGTGCAGATATGCAAATCAAAGGAGATGAAAACACATCTGTGGCTAATTTAAGTCAACACTCTTGGAATGCCACAAGTTATACATCAGCAGAACCGAATTCATTTCTGTACCCAAGAGCGGAAGGGGGTCAGGTTGGTTAGGGAGCAGGCTCTCGGCAGGCCTCCACAAGCCAGGATGCCCTCACTGAGCAGAAGTCCCTGGCCACAGAAACAAAATGTTCTGCTTTCTGATTAAACTGTTGTTCTTGCATTGTGGCTTACATTTTGTGTATGTTTATTGTGGGGAGGGTCACATGAAGAACAGGAGACAACTTTGGGACTCGGTTCTCCTACTGTGGAAATTCCAGTGCTGTCGATATGGCAGGAGGTGCCTTAAACCACAGATCTATCTCACTGCCTAAGTTTTTGTATCAAATTCATCTTTAAAGGGCAGTCTATTGGACTTTTACTAAGATCAAAACTAAGAGAAATGACCTCCTCCCTTTCAGTAATAACCCTAGCTTCTAAGATTACATTCAACCCAATTCTAGAATTAGTTTGGGTGTAGCACATAAGGCTATAACTTAAAAATTTTGTAACTTAAACTAGTTGTCTATTGTTGGTTGCAGTCCTGGCTGGTGCCTTGTTGGAAGAAGCCGAGCAGCTGCTGGACCGAGGCATCCACCCAATTAGAATCGCTGACGGCTATGAACAGGCTGCCCGAATTGCTATAGATCACCTGGACAAGATCAGTGATAGTGTCCTTGTTGACATAAAGAACCCTGAACCCCTGATTCAGACTGCAAAAACCACGCTGGGCTCCAAAGTGTATGTGTCCTATCAGTAAAGCGGTATGGTTTGCAAGCCTGCCCTTTGGAGGACTGTTCGCCTGTTCTAAAAGGCAGCAGTGTGGTTTGCTTGTTTTCCTGTGTTTTTGTTGGAGGCTGGATTTGCTGGTTAAGTTAGTAAATCACCCTGACTGTTAAGTTCTTCTGACACTTCCATCACCTCTTCACTAGGAAGTCATTCTGGAGAAGCTTTTTTTTTAATTCAATAAGCAAATGTACTGCTCTAAAGATGTAATTAGGGTGGTTTTAAAATTGACCTTCCTATCTTACAGTTTCTGTCAATATTTCCTAACATCTGCTCTAAAGACTTAAGTGGTCTCAACCTAGGGGTGTTCCTGTCTGCAGTGACAGAAACCAGTCTGCTGCTATTGTGTGACGTTTAAACCCAGTGAAAGCACATGACTCTTTAGTTGCTCCTAGTAGGACCTTCACCGGAACCTTTCATGAGTGCTTCCTTGACTTCGCTCCTGTTTGATACCACTTTTTTTTTAAATGTAAATATTCTTCGTGTGAGAGAGGATTTGGTGGTGTCTTTATTCCCTCCTTTTTGCCCTCTGATTTCCCACTTAGTACTCTAATTACATTCATTTTGTGTGTGCATGTACAGCTTATGGGGTCTGCTCTCTCCTACTGGGTGGGTCAGCAGGCTGGGGAGTAAGTGCTTTGACCCTTGAGCCATCTTGCCATTCTTGTAACCCTCTGTTGCATCACTTAATGAGCAGTGTTTAATGGCGGAGCTGTTGAAGTTTCTGTGTGTCTGGTAGTTTTAGTAGAAAGAATGGTCTCAACTTAAAGGCAGCTGCGGTAGATCTGAGCTGTGAAACATGTAAGGACCGTTCATTCTTCTGAGAAAACAGGAGAGCTGAGCACCTGCAGTGAAGGGCCAGATGTCCAGAACAGAAATGAAGCTAACATAATGTAGTTAGTATCCGAGTAGATCACCAAGGATCCTGCTTTCAGGTGGACCTGGCCACCACCAGATGATTCGTGCATTTTAGAGGACAATCGCTTAGGTTTCAAGACTTGTAAGTAGAATCAGTTCCAATCATAAAGGATTCGCACAGCTCATGTTTACTGCTTTGCATAGGCCGTTATTAGCCCGAGTTGGCTCTGAACTTGGAAAGCAGCACTAATTTTCCTGGGAATTTTGTTGAGTTGCATGCGGTGATGGTTTGAGGAATGTGAAAGATGTTTGTTTTCTTCAGGGTTAACAGCTGTCATCGACAAATGGCTGAGATCGCTGTGAATGCCGTCCTCACAGTGGCAGATATGGAGCGGAGAGACGTTGACTTTGAGCTCATCAAAGTGGAAGGCAAAGTGGGCGGAAGGCTGGAGGACACCAAACTTATAAAGGGTGTGATCGTGGATAAGGACTTCAGTCACCCGCAGATGCCTAAAGTAAGTCAGTGCTCTTACACTTGGACACGCTTCTGACTACGACCACAACTTAGGGGTCCTTTCTTCCCCACAGGAAGTGAAAGATGCTAAGATTGCGATTCTCACGTGTCCATTTGAGCCACCTAAGCCAAAGACAAAGCACAAGCTGGATGTGACCTCTGTGGAGGACTACAAAGCCCTGCAGAAATACGAAAAGGAAAAGTTTGAGGAGATGATTCAGCAGGTGAGTCCTGTGGTGCTCCCTGAACCGACTCCACAGGAACTAACTGAACTACAGTCTGAGGACTTTGTCACATGGTTACAAATAGCATGCAGTGTTGCCTGTGTTCGGTGTCAGCCTGAAACAAATAAGTACAGTAAGAAATGTCGAATGGCCTATTAGGAAAGAAGTCGGTTGTCCTGGACTGCCTTGTGAGCTTGGCGTCCTAGCTATGCCTTTTGTAGCCGCTCCCCTGGGCTTGAGTGGAGCAGGCAAGAGCTGTGAAGGAACAGGAATGAAAGCATAGTTTCCATTGGCGGGTGTGTTAGCGTTAGACAGATGCGGTAAAGACACATAGTGTATGTATGTTCCTTCTCGGTGTGTGCTTTCCTGTGGTTCCTTTCAGTGCACTGGCTCCACACTGCTGTGCATCTCCCTTGTTTTCAGCTCCCGTAACAAGGAACAAATAACTAGTTATTGATGAGACTTGTGGCATTTCTTTCTCCAGATTAAAGAAACTGGTGCTAACCTGGCTATTTGCCAGTGGGGCTTTGATGATGAAGCCAATCATTTACTTCTTCAGAACGCCCTCCCTGCGGTTCGCTGGGTAGGAGGACCCGAGATTGAGGTAGGAGGCTATCCCTCAGCCCGTGCTGGGTGTGGGGTGAACCTGCAGTGCGTGCTGGTATTTGGTGCCACTTGGACAGCACTTGCCTGGAACCACCACACACGAAAAGCAACAACTTAGAGGAAGAGTAACTGGAAGAATGCTAGAGAATCATCTTTATTGAATAACGATGCTTTGTATTTCTGGTGCTGCATAGTCAACTCTCTGGGCTTCTCTGACTCTTGGGGGCAGGAAAGCCTGGTACTGTACCTTCTGTGGTAGCAGAACAGCTCTCTTAAGCCCTGATCTGGACAAGCTTTACTTCCCTTTTCCTTCTGCGCTTGCTGTGCTGCGGGGGACATGTGAGCTGGGTTCGCAGACAGGGCCACCCAGACTGTAAGAGACTTTGAGTTGGGAGTTGACAATAGAACTGGGTACACCAGCCCCCAGAGCCTGTTGGTCTAACAGGACACTTTGCCCGTCTGGTGAACAAGGTGGTCCTAGGTTAGATGTAGCTCACTGTGGTCCAGCTTTGGAAGTTCACTAGCATTGACCACATCTCTGTGTCCTCTAATAGCTGATCGCCATTGCAACAGGAGGACGAATCGTCCCAAGGTTCTCAGAACTTACGTCTGAGAAGCTAGGCTTCGCCGGTGTGGTGCGTGAGATCTCATTTGGCACTACAAAAGACAAAATGCTGGTCATTGAGAAGTGTAAGAACTCTAGAGCTGTGACCATTTTCATCAGAGGAGGCAACAAGATGGTGAGAATAAACTGTTGTTGGGCTGGGAGGTGGCTCAGTGGCTTCCAGGGTCTTGCTCTGCCTGCATGAGGCACTGAGGCATGCTCTTCTCCCCAGATCATTGAAGAAGCAAAACGATCCCTCCACGATGCCTTGTGTGTCATCCGGAACCTCATCCGCGACAATCGAGTTGTGTACGGAGGGGGGGCTGCTGAAATATCCTGCGCCCTGGCAGTCAGTAAAGAAGCAGATAAGGTAACGGGCAGAGTCACAGTGAGAACTGCTGTCTCTGTGTTTTCTATCCTGCCACCTTCATCCTGTAGATAAAGTCACCATGGTTGATTAAGATGTGTTTTCTATCCTGCCAACTTCATCCTGTAGATAAAGTCACCATGGTTGATTAAGCTTGCCTGAGTAGCTTTTCTGGTGTCTGCATAGGTGCTGTTGTTGAACTGCTGTTGGGTTCGGTGGATCTTGCCTAGTGCACTCACTGCCCTTGTGCCTTCCAGTGCCCAACTTTGGAGCAGTATGCCATGAGAGCTTTCGCGGACGCCTTGGAGGTCATCCCCATGGCCCTTTCAGAAAACAGTGGCATGAATCCCATCCAGACCATGACTGAAGTCCGAGCCAAACAAGTGAAGGAGTCCAACCCTGCCCTTGGCATTGACTGTCTGCATAAGGGCACAAATGGTGAGCTGCTTGTCGGTTTCTGTGAGTGAGCCCAGTTTCCATTGACTTAGATGATGTACTCTGGCTGTGCTGAGTAGTTCGTGCCACGAGGCTGCCCATTGTGAGTTCTTGGTCTTTGTTAGACTGCTGTAGGACCTAGTCTTGGTGACACTCATTTGACTGCAGTGCAACACTGTCTTCATTCACACCGATGGCTCACGTTCCTTACACGGTTGTCCCCTTCCTAGCATACTGCCTGGATGTCTGTGGCTGTGGAGTGTTTGGTAGACTTTGAATTCTTTGTAGCAGCTTGGCAGGTCATACATACATTTAGCTTGCTAAACTTTGTTACATTTCTTTACTAATAGACCATGCCTGCATTCCTGCAATGAATCCTACCACAGAACTTGACAGTTTATGAAAGTATTTTGACAGTAGCAGCTCCAGCATCCAGCAGGAGACCAGGGTTCAGTCTACACCTGCATCTAAAACAAAATAGCAGATCTTGTTCTGACATGAAGTGTCTACTGACTCAGCGTTGCAAAGACTGGATTTCATTGCAGGTGCTCTGAGGTTTCATGTCACTGACTAGCTTCCTTGTCATGAGCACTGGCAATTCTGAAAATGATATAGGGAAATTTGTAGCCAGTTGACCACTACAGCTTTGGGATTTTTCGTTTGGGGTTTAATTATGTTAAAATTTATTAGCCATGCAATGATGGTGCACACTTTTAATCCCAGCACTCGAGAGGAAGAAGCAGTCAGATCTCTTGAGTTTGAGGCCAGCCTAGTCTACAGAGCGAGTTCCAAGACAGCCAGGTCTACACATAAAGAAAATTTTGGAGACAGGATTTCTATGTGCATGAGTATTTTGCCTGCATGCATTTCAGTGTACTCTGTGTGTGTGTGTGTGTGTGTGTGTGTGTGTGTGTGTGTCTTTGGTACTCTTGAGGACCAAAAAAGGGCACTGGATCCCCGGGACCAGGAGTTAATTGGATGGGTGTAAGCATGCTATGCTAGGAATAGAAGTCCACTTGGTGCTCTTAATCACTGAGCCATCTCCAGCCCCTTTTACCTATTTATTTACTTCATTGTTTGGCACTTTGATATTGCTATAGATAGATGGATATAGATGTAGATATGGTGTATTCTGAATACTCTTGCCCCACACCCTGTTTCCTCCCTTAAGTCCCTTTCCCACATTCCTGCCTTTTGTTCTATTTGTGTTTAACCAGGACAATCTCTTAGACAGTTTGTAAAACTGTCCATTGGAGCCTGGTGGGCTCACCCATGGGCACAGCAGAAGGCAAAGATCACCCAAAGTCCACCAGGGGCTGATAGTTTAGTTGGGAGAGCCTCTCTCTGGCCGTGAACTGACAAATGGCACAGTCTTAAACTGCTTTTGTTTTTGAAATGGAATTTTGCTATGTTGTCCAGGCTGACCTTGAACCTCAGCCTCCTCCCTAGTTAGGAACACAAGACATGCGCATTGCAGCCTGCTACGTTTCTTAAGCTCTGTTGTGACTACATAAATTGAAGCTGCTTGTTGATAGTAAATGTATGTGCTCTGGGGACCACTGATTGCTGTGTTTGTTTTTCAGATATGCAGCATCAGCATGTCATAGAAACCTTGATTGGCAAAAAGCAGCAGATCTCTCTTGCCACACAGATGGTTAGAATGATTCTGAAGATTGATGACATTCGTAAGCCTGGAGAATCTGAAGAATAAAATGTACCATCCACCACTGTGACTAAATAAAGGGGTGTCGTGCTGTATCTGCAGTTATCACTGGTCCTCTCACAGCCTGTAGATGCTGAAATAAAAGCTGCTGTTTGGTAACTGTCCCCTTGTTCAGAGCTCAGGTCAGGATACAATCACAGCTTCTGTGTTCATCAGGTGTCTTAAAGCATCCTTCATCTGCAGAGTTAACCATGTAAGGAAGCAGAAACACACTACAGATGCTGTTTTAGCAGCTTAGCTTTCCTGTTGTCAGGGTTTTGTTTCACAGTTGATGAGGAGATGAGCTACCCATCAGGAAGCAGAGGGGGGCAGTCCTGACATGAAAGTATTTGGGTTGCACAGCACTGTAGGATTGATGAAACCAGTGCTGGAGACTCTTCACATGGCCCCTAGTGTGCTGGACGGTGGCCACAGTTAGCTCAGGTACCAGTTGTGCCTCTAGTATGTGCTTTGAGAGCAGCTGAGACACAGGTACCTTTTTGGCTGGTGTAGCATAATGCTTAAGCCTGGGAGGTTAAGGCCAGACTGGGTAACCTGGCATTCACTGTTTGAATGGATCCCATGAAAAACAGAACATTGTTGACATCTGGAGCCTTGTTCCTTGCAGACTTAGACTATGAACTCTGCCCTCTACCTCCACTTATTTAATGGACACTTGCAGCCCAGTCTTCGACGTAAAATACCAGTGCTTGAGGAAGGTGTATGACACAGCAGGATGCTAGCTAGTCTTGCCATTTTCTGTCAAAGAGAAAGGCCTGCAAGATGGTTCGGGCTAAAAGTTGCTGCCTTGGATCCATGTGGTGGGAAGACTGCCATGACCTCTACACATAGTGACGCATATACACAAGTGTTTGTTTAAAAGTGAAGCTAAAAATTCGTAAGTTTAAAAAAGTCAGTTTATTAGGTTGAATAATTGGGCCTGTGGGAACGGATTCCACACTGCTCACTGAAGTGCATATGGGAGGCATTGAGCTTCCCCTAAGCCCATAGCATCAGAGAGGGTTAACCCACCTAGTTGGTGACTCATGATCTTTCTGGCTTTACAGATGAATTGTTTTAACAGAGTTCAATTAACAATGTAAGGCCATGTCTGAAAACATACCTGCTCTCTGAATGGACCCAGATTCCCCCTAATAACTACAGTTACACCATCATTTGAATTCAGGTACTGAGCATTTATTAAAATTTTCTATTGTGCCAGGCAGTGGTGGTGCACACCTTTAGTCCTAGCAATCAGGAGGCAGAGGCAGGCAGACTTCCGTGAGTTCGAGGCCAGCCTGGTGGTCTACAAGACCAGTAAAGGCTCCAAAGCTACACAGAGAAACGCTGTCCCAAAAATCCAAAAGAAAAAATTTTCTGTTGCATGTTAATTATTTTTTAGTTTAGTTTCTTTTGTATTTGTATTTCAGAAGAATTTTAAGATTCCTATATTTTATGTAAAGTTAAAAATCAGATGGCTAATTCCCAGGAAAATCTGAATGACAGCTGCCCTGTGCTTGAGTGCTGTTACATGTACTTGTTCAGCCACTCAATGAGATTCCTCCTCGCCTCCTCAATGTAGGGCTTGTCAGCAGGGGAACAGTCTTCTCTCTTCCGATGCACAAAGCCATGAGTTTGCCCAGAAAATGTTTTAACTTGGTGATTAACTGTGCAGTGTTTTTTCAGTTTCTGAGTCAGCATGGAGACCTAGTGCACAAAAAGAAAAAAAAAGGTAATGGTGTGACTTTAACCCTGAGCTGACACACTTTGCACAGTAAACAGGGTCCACAGCTGCTGAATTGACTCACGGATCCTAGCCTGTCAGAGAAGTTGCAGAGCAGCGTAAGGCAGCACACCAGTTAACAGAAGCTCCTACATTATGCCTGGGGCTGACACCCAACAAATCATAAGTGCACTGGGCGTGGTGGTGGACATTCTTATCCCTGGCAGAGACAGAGCAAGCAGATCTCTGCCTGAGGCCAGCCTGGTCTCTGTCATGAGACCTTAGTCTGAAAAGGATGGATGCATGTATGAAGCCTGCTGGCTGCAGTCCCTTACAGCATCAGGCAGGGCAGGCATTCAATACAACTGCCCTACTGACAGTCTAGCATAGCAAAGCACAATGAGACTATTGCTGGTTTCCATAGTGACCATGGGGCTGTTGGGAAGGTGTTCTTTATCTCAGCTATCAACATCATGAGACCATATGCAGGAGAAGCCTAGGCCAGGAAAAGAGCCAAAGTTGGCCTTCCATGTGTTTCTTTCACACTAGAGTAAACCAACTGATCTGAAGATGAGGCCTGTTGAAAAAACTAATTTACAATGACTGCTTTAATTTAGACTTTCCTTATCAATTTCCTGGGCTTAATCTCGTTATATGGTAACCAGTGAGTTAGTGTGGGGACCATTCCTTCTCAGTGAATAGGCCATTTCCTTCAGCTCTCGCTCTGAACAGACCCAGTCTGGGCTCAAATTCCAGTCTTTAGTAAGTTTTCATCATTGGAAACAGTTACAATGATAAATGTGTCCTTTCGAACTTATTCTAAAAATGTCAGGATACGCTATGAAGACAGCCCACTCACCTGTTCAAGTGGGATCACGTGATCATTTTCCCCAAAAATGAACAACGTTGGGTTCTTCAGATTATAAACATCTTCACTGTCTTTGATGATGCCTGAAAAGAGTTGAGGGAGATTGACTGCCACAGAAAGCTGCCTCAATTTGGTGTGGTTTTACAAAGTAAAGCATGTATTAAGAAATTTCCAGCTGGGCGGTGGTGGCGCATGCCTTTAATCCCAGCAGAGGTAGGCGGAGTTCGAGGCCATCTGGTCTACAGAGTAAGTGCCAGAACAGGCTCTAAAGCTACACAAAGAAACCCTGTCTTTAAAAAAAAAGATTATTTCCATGCGGTGGGGGAGGTGGGTATGTGCGTGTGTTTCTGTGCACGTGTGTATGCAGTGTCGTTCTCCGCCCTACTTTTTGCTACAGGCTCTCATTGACCTAGAGCTCAAAGGTTTCTAGACTGATGCAGCTGCCAGGGATCTGGACTCGGGTTTTTATGGAGATGCAGTCAGTACGCCCCTCCTTAACCATCTCCACAGCCATTGGTTTATTTCCACAGGAGCCTGACCCGTGAACTGGGAAAGTGCAGCTGACTAGCCAAATCTTTGTACTGTTCGTACTCTGCGCCTTGTTCATCAGGAACCAAACTGCTGTGGGCTGCTTGGCATCCGAGGACAGCAATCTGAGAGGTGCTCCCTCTCGAGGTGGCTATTACAGACGGTATTTTCAAACCATTGCCCTAGAAGTTTCTATACAGGCCCCACTTGATCTGGCTTCAATGAACTGGACAGTTTTCTTCATGAGAACAACAGCCTTGGAGCAGGATATTAATCCAAGACCCCGATGCTCCTCGGGTCATTGTGTGACATTCAGTGTCCATCCTTGTCTCAGCTCTTTAAGGGTTAGGTGCAAAGTATTGACTGCCACGCACGGGCAACCCCCAGGTGTGTTTGCTTGGTGATAAAAGCATGTCCATGGACCGCTGGAAGACTGGGCAGGAAATGGCTAGTCAGAGGACTAGCTTGCCACACAGCCTAAGGCCTGAGTTTGATCCCAGAACCTACATAAAATTGTCTGGCTTCCACACAGGCGTTGCATGCAGGTCCAAAAACACTGCACACAAACAATCCTGATTTTAAAAGGTGCGAGAAAAACAACTTCTTGCTTCCTGCCAGGGTTATAGCACACAGCGTCTCTCTTCCCTATTACTCCTTTCCAGAAGGCAGCAAGCCACAGGAGGATGGCCAAGCTCCCTGCCCAACTCAGGCAAAGCCACATCATGGGTCTGGACATTAGTGGATGTCCAATTCCTGCCATAACCTTCCGCTCACAACAGCAATCAGCAGGTGGCGCCAGAGAAACATGCACCCAGAATCAACCTTTCGATTCATCCGTACACACTCTTGGCCTGGTGTATGTATGAGGCCAACTGGTGATTTATTGAATTTGTATTGTTGGTTGAGAATGGCTCTCACTATACAGGTCATGCTGGCCAGAAATTTCCAATCCTGCTTCAGTCTCCCAAATACTGGATTACAAATGTGTGTCAATGCCTAACTATAGATCCTTTTGTGTAAGGAAATATTTTAGTGTTTTTTGGTGCTAGTAGTAGCAAGTACCAAGTCGAGGAACTCATTTGCTATATAAGAACTGTTTGTGTATGTGTAACTTTTCGAAATAGCAGTAATCTTTCTTCCATTATTTTTGACATATTTTAGTCTGGATGCTTTTAAAATGTGCATTCACTGTGCTGCTTCTGCCAAAAGATACAGAGTTTTTATATCATGGTTAGAATAACTTTGTTTTCTTTTGGCTAAAATGTAAAAGTTGGAGTGGGAGAAATGGCTCAGCAGTTACTGGCTGCTCCTCCAGAGGACCCCAGATTCAATTCCTAGTATCCCATGGTGACTCACAACCATCTGTAACTATAGAGGGGATCAGACAACCTTCTGGCCTCCGTGGGTACCAGGCACAAACATGGTGCACAGACATGTATGTAACATGCCCATACAAATTTTTTTAGTTTGCTAATTTTAAAAAAGGTGAAGCTGGGTGGCAGTGGCACATGCCTTTAATTCCAGTACTGGGGAGGCAGAGGCAGGAGAATCTCTGAGTTTGACACCAGCCTGGTCTACAAGAGCTAGTTCCAGGACAGGCTCCAAAGCTACA
>LOEQ01000079.1:178451-190340 GCA_001685075.1 Bramus lutescens
CCTCAGAAAACCAAAAGAAAAAAAAAGGGGGGGGGTTAAGTTGCTGTTTGTACTTTAAAGTGGACTTTGCTTTTTTTTCATGGGTGTGTGTGCACGCATACACTCACTTGCATGCATTTGCTGTTGCTGGTGCATAGGTGCACGTGACTGTGGGAGTCAGAGGAACCCTGGATGTGTTCCTGCGAACCTAGATTTTCGAGACAGGATCTAGAACTTACCAAGTAGGCTAGGCAAAGTACCCAGTAAGCCAAAATATCACCTGTCTCTGCCTCCCTTAACATAGGTTCTGGGGACCAAATTCAGGAACTCTATTGCAGGACAAGAACTATACGGACTGAGCCACCTACCTAATTCTGTTTTCAGATCCAGAAAACCGCACTAAGCTGGTTTACCTCACGCCATTGTGTTTTGTACTGCAGCATGTGGGAGAGGCCCGTCACTCAGCCACCCTCCTTTCACTGAGTAAAATGCACTGGGCACTTACCATAAACAGACACCCCCGCCCTGACTTCTGGGTATCTCTGCATCACATGGTGCACAACGGTACCCCCCCAGCAGAAGCCTACAATGCCAATCTTCTGGGCGTGACACTCTTGCTTCAGATACCTCAGGACAGCCTCCACCTCTCTAGAACAGAAAGAAAAGGCGTTGGAAAGAGAGGGCTGATTCAGGAACCTTCAGGGTTTTGGTGACCGGAATGCCTCAGTGAATATTACTTGAAGTTTTTTTTGTTTTTTGTTTTTAACTTGTTTAGTGGTGAGAACAAGAATTCCTAGAAAGAAGCTGTAGCTGCAAGGCTGACAGCCTGCTTAAAAGAGCAGCTGTGGAGAGTGGAAGGTCACAGGCCTAGAGCCTAATTACAACCTGTCCTGATTTCTTGCCTACCTCTGCTGGCTCTAAGGCCTGGAATTAACAGATAAAGCTGAGCCTAGCATACTGATAAACAGATTAAAAAACCTTTGGAATGTATCAACTCAATACTGTAAGATAGCATCTGGGTCCTACAGCTGAGATTTCTTTATTCTGCTGTAGCCACCTAATTACTGTTTCCACCAATGTATTTGGAAAGTGTCTTGGTTTAGAATTTATCTTTGTTCTGTTACTATAAAACCTTCGCAACGCTGCTTCCATAGTAGAATGTGAAAACTGGGGTAAACCAAATCTCTGGTTGCAAGTAGTCTGTGGCTTATACCTGACCAACCAGAGAAGAGCAGTCTCCTGGTCTGAATGATGGGTTTGTAGGATGCAGAACCAGTCATNNNACACAGGACACTCCGGGTTGCTGGGACAGAGGCTATGGAAGACTGGACTGCCTCTGAGGTGAGATCTTGAGGGTGAAGCCAGCACAAAAGAAGTGAGGCTGAGCAGCCAGGGAAGAATGAGAGTTGGGGACACCTTTAAGCTAGGAGCCAATTGCTACTTGAGCCCTGAGCTCATTTCCTTGGTTCTATAAACAATCGTTCTTTGAAAAGTGTCCTGGTGTATGCGAACAAGCACCCATGTGGACTCCCGACTTTGAACTCATCCCTTGTAAGGTTGGTGAGCAGCTATGCTTGCTCGGGCAGTGGGGCCGGGAGTGCGAGTCAGCCTCCATCCACAGCTCATTGTGTGTTGGAGCCCAGCTCTTTTGTTGTGCTGTTGGAAGAAGGGCCAAAGGATGCCCTACCCCACAGGGAGGGAGGAAGTCTGGTGAAGCCCAGCTGCTCCTTGGGCCGTGTCACATACAAAATCAAGCCTGTTGATAACGTACCGATTGACTTCTCTGGCATTTCTTGATTTTATCCACTCAGGAAAGGTGGACCAGTCAGCAGCTGGGTCCCATGGTTCTCGGCCCACAAAGAAGTCTGGGACAATGGTTCTGTAAAATATGGACATGAATAAGTCTTTGATCATGTAGACTCAATGTTTGTCCAGGCTTATTAAGGTTGCCTTAATTAGTGCCCTGGTAGGCTGCCAATCCCAGGCAGAGGGAAGAAAAGACCTGGGCCATGAAGGCCACCCTTAAGTACATCAAAGGTCACCTGGAGCCAGGCCAGATTGCCTCAGACTCCACAACCGCAGGTACAGAGGCTTCCAGCAGCTTAGGTGTGATCCTGCCCTAGCAAGTGAGCCAGCCACCAGCGGGGGACATGTCTCAAGAGCTATTCTGGTACAGAAGGAGGCCTGGACTGGTGGGCAAGGGTAAGTACCCTCAGATACCCTTCCTTCCTCCATGAAGTTAGCTGTTCTTCTCAGTCAACCCAGGACTGTCCTGGCCTTGAACACTGGCTTGGGCCAAAGGTCATCCCTGAGAAATATGACTAGTCACCATGATCAAGTAATGTGCCCCACCCCCACCCTGGCCTCTGCACAGGCTACCAAACAGTTTCCTGCCCCAAGAATAAGGTCCATAGCAGGTTCTAGAACAGGCCAGAGAAAAAGTAAACAAGCAAACGGAAGACTAACAGAGGTTGCCCTCTGCCCTCTATTTACACACTGGTAAACACGAACCTCACTCATATACACATATATTCATTGTACACACGCACAGATCAGAGAGAGGATCAAATGACTGAAGACCCGGCACAGTTTGGAAACCATGGATATTACTAATCCTGGCACTTGGGAGAGAAGAGATGGGATTGCACACTGGAGTCCAAGCCATTCTAGAAGCCAACTCAGGAGGGATGGAGCCAGGGCCGCAGTCTCCCAAAGTAGAGTTAGCTGTGGTTGTGATTCAAGGGACTAGTCCCTCTGCAGCACAGGTGGGCAGAGCATCAGGGCCTGGGCCAGAAAGGTCAGGTTCACATCTCAGTACCACCTGTAGTGAGACCTTAACAAATCACTGACCACTTTCAGCCCTCGCGTTCTTTATGATTCATTTGTATGTGTATGAATGCTTGTTTGCATGTGTTATGTACATGCCTGTTGCCTGCAGAGGCCAGAAGAAGGTGTCACATCCCCTGTAACAGTTACGGACACTTGTGAGCTGCCATGTGTGTCCTCAGAACCAAACCTGAGTTTTCTATCAAGTCATCAAGTACTTTTAACCACTGAGTCATCTCTCCAGTCCCTAGCCTCGCATTCTTGACCAAACAGACAGAATTGAGCGCTGCCCAGCCCCAGATTGCTTGAGGGTAAGAGGAGGTGTGAATGGGTCAGGGTTTTGTAAACCTTAATCCTATTCATTCAGCTGCTTACAGTTCACCCAGAGCAACTAAGAGCCTCTGTCTTCCTGCCTGGACTTCCCAGTCTGCAAGATGGGGAAGGTGCTATCCCTCCCGCCCAGGACGGCTGCAAGGGTTAGGGTCCCTGTCCACGTGGGCTTTAGAGGTTTATTTAGAGGCTCCTCAGGAAACTGCCCACTCTCCTCAAGGTCGTCTCTTCATCCCTCGGTTGGTTTGTAACGAAGCTCAGTGCGGAAGGAAGACAGGCTCACCCTGGACTTCTAACTTTCTGGGGACTATGAACTCAAGTTCCCAGAAAAGAAGCCACCTCACCTGTGCAAAAGGGGGCGCTAGGCTAGTAAACTGATTGGAGCTTCACCACTGTGGAGAATTCGGGGTGCTGCAGGTCCAGAGCCCAGGTCCCCTGGGTGTCTTCAGCCCCCCTCATCTACTCATCATCTCCGTCTGGCCTAACACCCCTGTGACTGTCAGCTAAATCACCTTGGAATGCAGTCACAGGGCAGTAGCCTCCACAGACACAAGCACTAAGCACATCATCAGCTATCACCACGTGACACCACAGCAGCAGGCTTTGCTAGAACTCACCTACCCGATATTTCCACCCACGTAGTTTAAAAGTGCCATGACCTGTGACTTTCTTTTGTTCTGAGTCACTTTCCAAGGAGACCTGTGAAACCCACTCTGAGGCTGAGGTGCTTGAGTGTGTACAGGTGTGCTTTGTGGGGTCCCTCTGTCCAGCAAGTAGGGTCAGGTACCACTGGGGACCTGATGCCCAGGGATTCTGTGGGGAAGACTTGGCTCCATCAGGTCAGTATTAAATTTCAAAGGACAGTTCCCAGTTCCCACGACTGAAGTAAGGACAATGTAAACAAGAATACAGCTCAGGCTGTATTCGGCTTTTGGGTTTGTCTTTCTGAAGGGAACAAAGCGGACCACAGAGATTCACATGAATTGAAGCAAAGAACAGAACTTCATACGTACGTGTATCCGTTTCCAGCAATCATGTCAGCCATATACCGGGTGTTGGGCAGCTGCCAGCCGAATATATCCTGGACGACAATCACAGCTTTGCCTGCATCCACAGGGGACTTGGTGATATATGCCTTGATGTGCTCGACCTGAACTTCATGGCCCATTCCACCATACTCTAGTTTGTGACCAATGTCACATGGACAGGGGTTAGCTTCATTAGCCATTGGGGTCTTGATGTCAGGCTACAGAGGAAATAAAATATGCATTACATGCTGACTAGTACAGATCTAAAGATAATCTATGCTAAACAAATTATCATCAAAATTACTAGAAAAACATCCAACTCCTGTATGACATTTATTCTGAAATAACTTGGTGGTGTGTTTGCTGATGTCAAATGTGATCTTGACTGGATTAAAAGACACCTAGGGGTTTAGTGAACCTGCCATCTCCAGAGACAATTAGATCGTAGTATTAGGACTGTTTAACAGATTGGTCCCTTGATGGTTTTGTATCAGGACATACACAAGTGATGCCTTCATGAAGCATGGGCCAGGACAGTCTTTTCAAATGGATATGAACAAACTTCCCCTATAGTAACTTTGGTATAAATCTCCACAAATATTTTATGTAAATGTTACAAGTGTGATGAAAGACCAAACTGGAAACATAACTCACTTGCTAAAGCACTCATCTGAAGAAGGACACTTAAAAGAAATCCCATACTAGCTCAGAATTGATAATAATAGAGGGTAATAGACTCACGAATCAAAATCCTCTGCTGGAACGGAGATCAGCAACCAAATCTCACAGCTGGAAAAAGAGTCCAGATACACTTTACATTGGCATTCATAGCATAAGAGGCCACGCCCCAGTGGGCAGGTAACTTTAAGGCTACTAGCTGTAGAATTTCCTATAGCACCATCTAGAGTGCATGGAATCCAAAGTTAGATCCCTATCAGAAGCCAGGTGTGGTGTGCACTTGGAAACCAGCAAAGTCAGGCAAGCGCGGGGAATAACAACGTAGGACTCCACTCGGGTTGAGATATGCACACACCTCTCTTCGGATAACACACCTAGCAGCCTGAAAACCTTCCCTGGACATATGTGCACACATACCCACTCTGAACAATGCATATAGCACCCTAGGACTCCCCCTGGCATCAAGCTGTGTGCATAGCCCCTCAGAGCAATGGAAAAAGTTTCTCCTCTCCTTACAGTCTTCATACTTAGATTCTATTCTGTCATGATCCGGTTACAGTAGGAGGGGCTGGTCTGGTTTCAACTGGTTTGGGGGTGCAGCATTTGCAGCAAGGCAAACTCTTATCTTCTAAGTGAACTTTTAGGAAGAGTCCTCGGTTTGCCATCTTGTGCCTAATCATTACTGAGCATACATATGATTAAAATCGGGTGCATTGTGGGAAGAGATGTGAACAATAAAGAAAAGACTATAGAGCTTAAAAATTGAAGTAGAGTACCACAAAGAACAAAAAGAAAGAAAAAGGAAGGTCCAGGCATAGTAGCACACGTCTTTAATCCCAGCATTTGGGAGTTAGACGGAGGATCTCTTCCAGTTCAAGGCCAGCCTGATCTACATAGTTCCATGATAGCCAGAGTAACATAGTAAGACCTTGTCTTAAAACAAAACACAAAATATAAGACCACCCAAATCATCCCTCTTGATTAAACACTCCCTCCTCTCAAACTCTACAAAAAGGAGGCCCACACCATGATCAGAGTTGTCAGGTGCTTTTTCAACACTATACTCTACTGCCACTCTTGATGGTGGAGCCAACCTGTTCTGTTGTTTTGTTTTAAATAACATTACCTGGTGTTTGCAGATTCGTGCAAACCTTTATTTCAATTCCTTGAATAAGAGACAGATAGCCTGAACATGCCTGGTCCAGACCCTGAGCAGTTACCCTGGCTGGTAACTGGACCAGCGTTTAAGATGTAGTGGCGGAAGGATGAGAAGCTTAAGGTTATCCTCAGCTACATGGCAGACCATGCGAGAGAGACCATGTCTCAAAACTAATTCACTAAATATAACAAGAGCATAATAAAAACTCAAAAGGTACAATGGAAGCCGTACATTGCACTGCAGAGAACTGTCCAGTCACATGGCAAGTATTCATGGGGACAGAGTGAAAATGAGCTCAGCCCCAAGGAGACACACGAAACTACAGAGAACTGTCCAGTCACACTGCAAGTATTCAGGGGGGACAGAGTGAAAATGTGTTCGGCCCCAGTGAGACACACAAAATGAGGCCCCCTAGGCTGCTGTCACAAAATACAACAGCTCAAAAGCAATGACATGGTCCTGAAGACAGACTGAGGGATGGAGAAGCCCATAGTCCTGAAGACTGAGGGACCAAAAAGCCCATGGTCCTGAAAACTGAGGAACAAGAAGCCCATGGTCAAAGTGGCAGTCACTCTGTTGTCTGTAGCAGGCACCCTTTCTGACCACAGACATCAGATCCCCCTGTGTCCTCACATGGTAGGAGTGGACAGACAGTTCTCTGGAGTCTGTTATGAGAGTGCTCATAAAATCCTAAGAGGAGCTGGGCCCTTGTGACCTTTTCCTCTCCCACAAGGTCCACCTCCTGATAAAGTTGTCTTCAGGATTACATTTCTGTGTAATTACTTTGGAAGCACACACACATTCAGATCTAACAAATCCTTCAAAGAGACAAACAAGTAGAGAACATTAAATCCTGAATCTTTGAAGAGTTCTAAACCAGGCTCATACACAGCCAAGATGTGAGTGATAGAAAAAGAGAGGGGGGAGAGGAAGAGAGAGAGAAGGGGGAAGGGAAAGAGAGAGAGAAGGGGGAGAGGAAGAGAGAGAGAAGGGGGAGAGGAAGAGAGAGGAATAGGCATGGAAGGAAGCATGAGTGGTGCTCAGAGGAGCAGTGGAAAGGAAGTCAAAAACAAATCTAAAAAATAAAATGTAAAAGGTGTTCACACCTTAAGATTGTTCCCCAAGGTTGTCTTTGGGCTCTCATATACACCTGTACATCCAAGCACACACACGTGCACAAAGAAATAAAACATAAACCATCTGGAATTAGTGGTTAAATTCCAGGGAACCAAGGAGGGCTAAACACACAGGAGGGGACTGTGTCCCAAGGTCAACCATGGGAGAGCAGAGTTGCTTCATTTGCTCACAGGACTACAGAGAGGTGGGAACAGGGTGGGGGGAACAACAGGACACTGTCCTACACACTCCAAGCCTTGTTTGTCCACTAAGGTGTCAGGTGCACAGAAAGGCACAGCGGGGTTCTGTAGGGTCAACCCAGAGGCCAACAAGACAGTCAATTCACATGGGAAGGACAGATTGGCCAGGGAAGGAACAACAGAAGTCACATGGAGTGGCCCAGCTGAGAAAACAAGTCACAGGGACCCCTCACTGCACAGCACAGATCATATCCCAAGACTCAGAATCCAAACGGAAGATGCAGAATTAGTCTGTTCCATGCACATGCAGGGGACATCTTTCCTAACATTGGAATAAGGCCTGATTTCTTAAATGAGACCTCAAAATCATACTACCATCAAGGAAAAAGATTAGCAAATATCAGTTTACTTTAACTGCTAAGGATTTAAAAAAAAAAGTGAGACTGGTGCTGTAGGACCATGGTCTGTACCCTGTCACTTGTATTTTAAATAAACACTGATTGGCCAGTAGTCAGGCAGGAAGTAGAGGTGGAGCAAACAGGCAGGAAGTAGAGGTGGGGCAATGAGAACTCTGGAAAGAGAGAAGTTTCAGTCTGCAGTCACCACTCAGACACAGAGGAAGCCAGACACAGAGCAAACAAGGTGTGACTGCCTCGCCAAAAAAGGTACCAAGCAATGTGGCTAACACAGACAACTATTATGGGCTAATATAAGTTATAAGAGTTAATAAGAAGCCTGAGCTACTGGGCCAATCAGTTTATAATTAATGTAGACCTCTGTGTGTTTATTTTGGGACCAAATGGCTATGGGGCCTTATGGGACAGAAACCTTGGTCAACAGTCTGTAGAGATGATTCAGTGCCTAAAAGCACTGACTGTTCTTGCAGAGGACCTGAGTTCAGTTCCTAGGATTCAGGTTAGGTGACCTGGAACTCCAGTTCCAGGAGATCTGAGGCCCTCTGACCCTTTGGACACCAATATGCACACAGTGCACATAAACTTACGCAGGCACGCGCACATGCACAGATATAGTGAATCATTTTTTAAGGAAAAAAACAAGCTGGGTGCACACCTTTAACCCCAGCACTTGGAAGGCAGAAGCAGACAGATCTCTATTAATCTGAGGCCAGCCTGGTCTATAGAACGAGTTCCCAGTCAGGGCTACATACAGAGAAACGTTATCTCAAAAAACAAAACAACAAAACAAAAACAAAAAATAAAAAACTACAGAAAACTGAATATTAAGTAGATATGTAAAGATGTGAATGACTGCAGATATGATGGGTGAGGGAGAGTACTGTTGCAGCAGGGCAGGATCCTATCTTTCGGAGACAGATGACAGCTGTACAGATGAAGATATCTGGGACTTGTTTCCCTGTGTGGTGGGGGGGGAGGGGAGATGGCCTCTGTTTCATCAGAGTCTTCAGTGAGTTGTGAGTTCAAGGTTGCCCTAGTCTCTCTACTTAGATAGTACAAGTTTCCAAATGTTCACTATAGAGAAGACAATAAATTTACTAAGAAATAATTAGGATGAATGGCAAGATTAAAAGGCATACCTTTAATCCCAGCACCCAGGCGATACAAATGATCAGCGCTCTTTAGCATGAGGCCAGACTGGCATGTGTGTGTGTGTGTGTGTGTGTGCTGAGCAGTGGTGATGCACACCTTTAATCCCAATACTCGGGAGGTAGAGGCAGGTGGATCTCTGTAAGTTCAAGGCTAGCCTGGTCTGCAAGAACTAGTTACTAGTTCCAGGACAGCTGGGGCTGTTACACAGAGAAACTTTGTCTCGAAAACAACAAAAACAAACTATTTAAAGACTCCATAAAAAGCCAGATATTTCATACAAGGAGAAGAAACAACATAGACTAGATGTGTGTCCTGTGTCCTAGAGAAAGTCACAGGGAGGTGTGCACACACTAACACACATTAGTGAAGAAGCAACATTCTTTTTGTTGTTGATTTTTAAGACAGGGTTTCTTTGTGTAAAAGCGCTGGCTGTCCTGGGAACTTGCTTTGTAGACTAGACTGGCCTTGAACTCACAGGGCAGATCTCAGTGAGTTCGAGGCCAGCCTGGTCTACATAGTGAGTTCTAGGACAAGCAGAGCTACATAGTGAGACCCTGTCTCAAAAAACGCAGACACATAATAGGGTTGCAGGGAGGTAATACTGGCCTATATCTGTGGTTCTCAATCATCCTAATGAGTCAGGGAAAGACCACCCTATACACTGCTCTGGGCGGAGGAGGAATCTTCCAAACAAGACAGAAGTAAGCAAGCAAGCAGGCTGAGCAAGGCAAGAGGAGCGAGCTGGTAGACAGCATTCCTCCATGCCCCTGCTTCAGTTCCTGCGTCCAGGCTCCTACACTGAGTTCCTGCCTCGACTTCCCTCAGCTTTGAATGGTGATGTGAAGGCAGAAGCCAAACAAACCCTTTGCTGTCCAGCTATCTTTTGATCGCAGCAATAGGAAGCAAAGTAGGATGCAGGAGGATTACAAACTGGTGTGGAAGCCAGCCTGGGTGTGAGACCCTATCTCAAAACAAAAGAAGAGAAAAAGGAAGGAACTGGTTCCAGGAGCTGCTTTCTTACCTGTGCTCGGGCTGTGAGGACCCAGGAGAGTCTAGCCTCTCCAAGTCCACTGGTAACGGGCTCTTTTGACTTGAACTCCAATTACAAAAGGAATTTTTACATCCAGGAGTGCCAAGTTTTTTCTCCCACAGAATGGGATAGAGCCAACATAGGCCCAAGAATGCCACGTGTGGAAGGCTGGAGTCCTGCCTGGCTCTTTCACATGGTTTCATCTCCCAAGCCCAGCCTGTGAAGCAGGAGCCAAGGGTATTCTGGACAGAGCACACAGCTTCCACAGTCTAGCCTGTTGGGGTCCAGGCTAAGAATCGGGAAGGTGTGCCTGACTCTTGGCAGCCCATGTTTTCTGGGTCTGTCTACGGATTTTTGCTCTGTCCCATGACACATTTTCTAAACGACAGTGTTCAGGATAAAGTAAAGGCCTCACTCCAATACAGACAGAAAAACTAGACTCACTCATGGCCAGTGAGACTAGCTAGTCTCAAGAATCCAAGGATCTGGGTGGGGACAAACCACAGGACTCCAGGCTTCTGAGCTCAAGGGCAGCACAAAGTACTTCTCAGTGTTATTACTAAAGCAAGATTACTAAGATTTTATTACTAAACACAAGGTGACCTTTACAGTCAAGATAATGCACCTGGCGCTATACCTTATCATCTTTGGTCCTGTGGTGAAAAGAGCCAGGACTATTCCCCCCTAGGCCTTTGCCTTTGCCACAGAGATACTGCGGACATGCCAGGGCATTCCTTCAGGTCCTTGCTACATTCATTTATGCAATTTTTTTCTAGAAGGCCACCTTGTGTGAAGAACATTCTGCACTCTGCCCCATCCATAGTTCACAGTAAGTTCTCACCTGGGGTAACGGGAGAGAAAGGGGGGATGCTCTAACTGGCTAGAGTGCATGCCCTCCATGAAGGTGGGATGAAGTTCACATGGATACAAGCTTTCTTCCCAAGGAAGGGAGGAAGGAGATTAATTGTGTAACAAGCAGGAGGTAATTTAGAAATTTATCAGTCCACCAGTTACCCACGACCTAGAATTGCAAAATAACTCAGATACACAGAATAGGGCTGGACTCCAAAGAGCCAGAGAGTGAGCCAAAGAGGAAGAACATTTTGCACTGAAGCAAGGCCTCTTCTGCATGGGAGCAGGAGGGTTCCTGTACCTCCCATAAAGGGATAGGCTCATTAACTGTGTGTTTGAGGACACACCCTTAGATCAGGCCCGTAGTTGCCACTGGCAGAGCCTCCAGAACTCAGGGAGCTCTTGGTGGCACCAGGAAATATTAGGACATTCCATATGGAGGACATTCTGATGATTATGTCTCTGGCCAGAGCTACAGTGGCTAGCAGCACAAAGTGCTGGCTTCCCCATAAACATTCACAGAAAGCACTGCAAACGTATAAATCTCTTGCAGCAGGACATTTGTTGCCCCTACAAGCCTGCCTCCCACAGGCAAATTCCTCTGTAAATTACCAGCCAAAAGACAAGGTGGGCTGGGTGTATCGCTCAGCTGGTGGGGTGCTTGCCTGGCAAGCACGGAGCCCTGGCTCCAATCCCCAGATCTCCCAAAATACAGAGCATGGTGGCACAGACCTGTATTCTGAGCACTGCGGGGATGGAGAGCGAGAAGTTTGGGGTTGTCCTTTGCTACACAGGGAACTTGAGGCCAGCCTAGGCTAGTGACCCTGTCTTTAAAAATAAAAACAAGTCACTTGTGGTTTCGAATGCCAGTGGGATTTGCTGAAAGAGGCAAAGACAGGAGTTTGAGGCCAGCCTTGGGCTACTTGTTTACTTGGGCAGTTGTGGCTCACACCTTTAATCCCAGCATTCTGGAGGCAGGGGCAGGCAGATCTCTGCGAGTCTGAGGCCAGCCTACTCTACAGAGTGAGTTACAGGACAGCCAAGGCTATACAGAAAAACTCTGCCTTGAAAAATGTGTGTGTGTGTGTGTGTGTGTGTGAGAGAGAGAGAGAGAGAGAGAGAG
>LOEQ01000079.1:196502-207610 GCA_001685075.1 Bramus lutescens
ATTACAGATGGTTGTGAGCCACCATGTGGTTGCTGGGAATTGAATTCAGGTCCTTTGGAAGAGCAGGCAATGCTCTCAACCACTGAACCATCTCTCCAGCCCCCAAAAGATTTATTTTTATTTACATATCTGAGTGTTTGTGTGCATGTGTGCGCCATGTATATGTGGATGCCCACAGAGAAGAGCATTGGATTTCCGGGAGCTGGACTTACAGGCAGTTGGGAGTCACCGGAGTGGGTGCTGGAATAGAACACAAGTCCTCCGGAGGACGAGTGGCAGATGCTTTTAACCACTGGGCCACCTCTCCAAACCTGATGTCTTACTTTTAAACATCTGAATAACGAAAAGAAGCCACCAAGGTGTTAGTTACCACCTAGAATGAACTGAGGACCCGTCATAGTCACCAATTCTTTCTGGGGCCGGCTGGGGGTGGGGATAGGTGCTGTAACACCAGAAGTGGCAGCTTTCTGGCATCAGCTGCTTCCTGTCAGGCTCCACAGGAAACCCATCCCACCGCGAATAGTTAATTAAAGCCAGTGCGGGTTCTCAGATGAGCTCTCCCAGCATAGTGAACACCAAGCTTCGGGGTCGAACTCCGCAGTTGCTGCAAGTTACTCTTGCAATGTTGTTTTGATTTTTCATTAGGAAATAAGGAACCAAATTCCAGGGACCGATGAGTCCAAGCTGAGTTAACAAAGGAACAAGTTAAACAAAACTGCTGACTGCTCCAGCCCCTGTGAAGACCGCTGCCCTTGATCACGAGGTTAGAAAAAGAATTCTTTGTGAATCACCTCTCCAAAGAAAACTGAAACAAATCAGAAACACCTTCAGGGTATCTGGGGGAAGTACCCGAGGAGAGCATCCCCACCTCATCTGTTCCCACTTACAGGCTGCAGCTGAAGAGAGGCGACTAGGAAGTGTGACCCCCACAAGCAGGACAGGCATGGGGGGGTGCTTATTGCTCTCTCACGTTCTCTCTCTCTCTCNTCTCTCTCTCTCTCTCTCTCTCTCTCTCTCTCTCTTCTCTCTCTCTCCACCTCACCTGTCACATGTCTATTCTAGGGAAATAGCTGCCATGCTTTCTTGGTGTGGCCCCGTGGGCTTATATGACATAGCCATGGGTCTGATTGCAACTCCTGCTCACACCTGAGAGACGCAGAGGCAGTGTCACACAGCCAGGCCTCCCTCTCCCATAAGCAGAAACTGACAGTCACAATATACAACAACGTTAACAGTTTCACCCCACTAAGACTGGGGCTAAATTTAGTGATTATCGGTACCTGAAGTAGGTGCCGCTTTTACTAAACCTCCCCAGTGGAAGTGGCTTTGGAACTGGACAAGAGACTTGGTTGAGAGTGGCTGAGAGCCTTGGACAGCCTCAGTAGGTAAGCAAGGCCGAGGCTGTGAGAAATGCAAGGAAGGATGGGCCAGGCAGTAGTGGCCCATGCCTTTAATCCTGGCACTCAGGAGGTAGAGGCAGAAGGATCTCTGTGAGTTCGAGGCCAGCCTGGTCTACAGAGCAAGTTCTGGGACAGCCAGGGCTACACAGAGAAACCTGTCTCAAAAACACACAAAAAATGGAATGCAAGGATGGGCTCTTCTAAAGCAGCCACGACTGAGCAGTGCTATCTGCCACAGCCATGGGAACAGAAGCGGATAACTGGGTGCCTTACTGGGAACGTTTCAAATTGAGATGTTGGGGCTTGCGTGTTTCCTCCAGTTGCTTCAACTAAGATGCTGATGGGGACACTTCAGCAGAAAAAGCAGTTGGCACTGTACCTGGGGAGACCTGGACAAGTGTCTCTTCACCCCAGATGACAGACCAAAATAAGGGTATCACCAAAGTCTAACCTGGCAAGCCAATGAGTTTATTGGGTGAGAGGCTATTTATAGAATCAGAAATAACTCACAGGTAGCTGTGTCATGAGAAGCCCACCCCAGCGTGAGTAACAGCTCATAAACGCTGAATGCTGAGCTCACAGCACCACTTAGAGACAGCTCAATGGGTTGGAGAGTCTCTCCGGGCAGCTAGTCTAGTCTGAGCCACTTCAGCAGTCCTTACTGCTTATTGACTGTGGGGCCTGCTGAACTTGTGATACGGTCAGTTTCAGGGACTTCCTGGGAGTTTTTAGTTGTTTGCTTGAGTCTGAAGAGCCTTCTATAGAAGTCACTGGGTCTTAACAGAGGAAACTGCTACATAGTAGGAGCTGGGACTTTAGAAATCATCAGCCTTCTCAGAAGAAAACTATGTTCAAATGTGAAATGGCTTCCAAGCAAAGATCAGATACAGAGGTGTTCCAGGAAAGCTTTCACCCAGAGATCTGTAGGTATGACCCAAAAAACATATATATATACACATATTAGATTTCAGGAGCAGGGGACATAGCTCAGTAAGTATACTGCTTGCTCTGCAATCTAAAGACCTGACTTCAGGCCTGAAAAACCCAGGTATAGATCTGGGTTTGCCATATACCAGCCTGTAACTCCAGCCATGTGGGAAGGGGAGTGGAGCCAGCAGAGCTGAACTGAGGAGTTTCTGGATCTGTGAAAGACTCTGTCTCAAAAAATCAAGGTGAAGAGCGATCAAGGAAAGACACACAACATTGGCATTGGGCCCCCACATGCCAGTGCATATAGATATATGCACACCTGTACATACATGTGCACACACACACACACATACACACTGCAGAAATATAAAAGGCATCACCTCAGACAACTTTATTCAAACAAAGGGTCCTTCACTGAGATCAAGAGCACAGCTCCCAGACCAAGCAGTCAGTGCCCTTGGTGGGGAACTCCTCCACAATGCCCTCAGGGCTGATGCCCTGCTCAGCACACACTGTTTCCAGAATTGGAACCCCACTAAGGGAGGCAGGTAGGCATTACTCCTAACGGTCACTTATTTTTCGTAAATGTGACTTTCACCTTCGTGCTCAGGCCCATTTCGCCTCCCTCCATCTTGCTTTCCCACCTGTTAATCCGTTTGCTCTAGGAGAGACCAGCCAGTACCAAGAGGCCTCATGATGAAGAACCAAGGCAAAGGTCAGCACAGAGCTGAAGATTCTCTCCAATTGGTCACATGGCTGTCTGGTGTAGGAGGTCCTTCTGTCTATGTGTTGCTTTCATTGGTTAATAAAGGAACTGCTTTAGGCCTATAGCAGAGCTGTAGGGAAACAGAGCTAGGTGGGGAAAACTAAACGGAATGCTGGGGAGAAGGAAGGCGGAGAGAGAGAAGCCATGGAGCCACCAGAGTCAGACATGCAGAATCTCTGCCGGTAAGCCACTGCCACGTGGTGATATACAGATTAATAGAAATGGGTTAAATTAATTAATATAAGAGTTATCCAATAAAAAGCTAGAGCTAATGGGCCAAGCAGTATTTTATTTAATTAATATAGTTTCGGTGTGGTTATTTTGGTTCTGGGCAGCTGGGACGAACAAGCGGTCTCCTCCTACAGCTATCCATTTGGGAAACAGATTCTTGGACCCTAGTAAAGCAACAGAAGATTGCACCCCTGGATATGTACTGAAACTAACTTCCCGAGAAACTCTGAGTAAGAGCCACTGAGCTAGGATGCTCAGATTCCTGACACTTAGAAGGTTCATGAACTATTAAGTGTTGGTGGGTAGTGTTCATTTGTTGAGAAAAATCTGTCTCAATGCAGCCCATGCTGACTTTGAACTTGCAATCTTCCTGCCTCACCCTCCATAGTCATCTACCATCATGCCTGGGTTTCTGATGCGTTGGCAGCTGGGTCCTTGCCAACTTCAACGTGTCCCTCCAGGGCTGGCTGATTCCTAGAGATAGGGTACCTTTCATGGGCCAACTAACCAGCAACCCTAAATCAGATCTCAGGGCGCCTTTATCAGGTGCTACTGGGCTCTCCTACTCATAACAATGACCACCAGCTCTTAACACCAAGGTCAGATGATAGACACCTAGAGATAGCCCTTATGTCTGGAACTCTCCAACCTCACTCAGATTGGCCAACCTCACCCTGCCTTGCCTGCTTCTTCCCATGGAAACAAGAAAGGTGTTCTTTAAGGAGACATTATATCAGACACCAACGACATTCAGAAAATCAGTAAGATATGCCTTAAAAACTTACCTTCCACCAAACTGCAAAAATCTTTAAAAATGCACAAATTTCTAGATTCATAGAACCTACCTAAATTAAACCACTTGAGACAACAACTTTATTTATGACAAGCAATGAGATCAGAGCAGTAATAAAACATTATCTTGGCTAAACACAGCCAGACTTTGAAGGATTGACTGCTGAACTCTACCAGACTTTTAAAGAACTAATACTAAATGTTTATCAAACCATTCCATAAAATAGAAACAGGAAGAAGGCTACCATTCTCCACACAGGGCCAGATTTACCCTAACCCTAAAACAAAATACACACACACACACACACACACACACACACTTACACTTACAGGCAAGTCTCCCTGGTGAAAACACAGATGCAAACATTCTCAGTAAAATGCTTGCAAGCTGAGTTCAAGAACACATCAAAAAGATCATTCATCATGTTCAAAGTGGCTTCTTCCCAGTGATATAGAGATGGTTTAACACATGTATATCAATAATGGTATACATCCCATAAATAAACTCAAGACAGAAATCCCACTATCATCTCAAAGATGATACAGAGATGGTTTAACATGTGTATATCAATAATGGTATACATCCCACAATTAAACTCAAGGCAGAAATCCCATTATCTTCTCAAAGATGATACAGAGATGGTTTAACACATGTATATCAATAGTGGTTTATATCCCATAAATAAACTCAAGACAGAAATCCCACTATCATCTCAAAGATGATATAGAGATGGTTTAACACATGTATATCAATAATAGTATACATCACATAAATAAAATCAAGACAGAAATCCCATTATCATCTCAAAGATGCAAAAAAAAACCCACTTCATACAAAAGCCCAAATTTCTTCACCAAAAGCTCTCAAAAAAACTAGAAATAGAAGGACTGTGCCTCAACATGATAATGGTTTATAGAAATGAACTTATATCCCAATTATACTAAATGGTAAAAATCAAAGCAATTCCACCCAATTCAGGAACAGACAATGGTGTCTACTTTCTCCACTCATATGCAATACAGTACTTGAGTTCTTAGCTAGAGCAACAATACCAGAGGGGATCAGGAGGGAGACAAATGGGAAACAAGAAAGCAGAAGTTTTTATGGGTAGATGATACATGAGAGACCCTAAAGACTCCACTAGAAAACCCTTAGATCTGGCTAACACTTTCAGCAAAGGATACAAAATAAATCAGTAGTCTTTCTATATACCAGTAACAAAGATGTTAATAATCAGTGGAACTTGCTCTGTAGACCAGGCTGTGATGGGGAAAGCCTTGTTAACCAATAATCTTTAAGAGGTGGAAAACGTTCTAAGGTCCAGCTGAAATGCATTAAGTTAACATTCTCTTGAGTCTGCATGTTTTCCTATGGGCCCACATGTTGAGAGCTTGGTCCTCAGTTTGGGGCACTACTCTGTGTGCAGCTGTAGAGTTTGGCCAGCAGGGCAATTCTTTGGCGGTTGGTTATGCCCACTCCTGGTCTAACCTGCCTCCTAGTTCATCACAATGTGACCAGCCACTGCCTTACACTTGGCCATCATGGGGAGCACCGTGCCCACCACCCTACTATGATGGACTGAAACTTCCAGAAAGTGACCCCAAATAGACCTTGAAGTT
Organism: Bramus lutescens; assembly: GCA_001685075.1. Lineage (NCBI taxonomy): Eukaryota > Metazoa > Chordata > Mammalia > Rodentia > Cricetidae > Bramus > Bramus lutescens. The sequence goes on from LOEQ01000079.1 coordinate 202,242, forward strand.
GTTTTTGTCAGGCACGTTGATGACAAGAACACAAAGGAACAAACAAACAAGTTTTCTATCCACACATGATCTATGCATAACTTCATGCTCCAAATCACTGCCAAATTTTGTTTGTGTCTGTGGTATGGACATACACGGCCTGTGTGGACTATAGAGCTGTGTTAAATCAAAAGAACCAAATGGCAGAATGCTGAGCTCCGGTGCCAGACTGAGAGCATCCCAGCTCTGCTCCTGTGTTTAATTCATGGATGGCCTCATGAGCGCATCTGTAAACCCAGTAGAAGTGGTGCCCATCACATGGAGACCTTTTGAGGACTAAATAAAGTGCCTGGAGCATTGCCTGGCTCTTGATAAAACTCCACAGATAGATGGCAGGCAGCCTCTGTATCGTTTGAGAACCTCAGGGTCTCCGTGCTGCCCTCACTAGATGGCAAACTCACAGTGCACAGGCTCACCCACACTGGACTGAACAGAAACAGAATTTTTCACTCTCTTTACCAAGGCTGCTTAGGGCCAAGCAATGGACTGGGCTCCATGCTTATTCAAAAAACAGCTTTGGTGAATAGGCTGGAACAACAGCCCCCGCCCCATTAAGTTGTGAGTGTGACAAGCTGCCTTGAAGAATTCCAACTTGCTAGACCACACAACTGCATAAAGCAGTTACCTACAATCAATTTAAATCTACCCACCCTTGTCTACCAGGATTATCATAACTAAGCACTACCGACTGGGTGACTTCAACAACGGACACTTACTTTCTTACAGTTACGGAGGACAGAAGTTCAAGATCAAAGTGCTGTCATAGTTTGTGTCTGGGGAGGTTTCCTTCCTGCCTCTCACACAGCTGCCTTCTGCATGTCCTCGCGTGACTTTTCTTCAGCACACCTGTGGAAAGAGACACCATTCGTCTCTTTCTCTCCTGGAAAGACAGTCATCCTTTTGTTCACAGGCCTCAGCCCATGACCTCACTTCGCCTTCGTTGCTTCCCTCAAGGCTCTACCTTCAAACTCAGTCTCAATGAGGGGAACTTCTTCAACATTTGAGTTTAGGGACGAGGCATAATCCAAACAGAACTCTATAGACCTGTCCTATCAAACAACAATGTGTAAGCCAAATGAATCCTTTCCCCCACAACTTGCTTTGGGTTATGGTGTTTTGTGGCAGCAACAGAAACCCTAACTAAGACAAGCTGGTACCAAGATTGTGTGTTTGAGGTGGACTGTGGAAGGAGTTTGGCACTTTGGGCTAAAAAAGCCGCTGAGTGTTGAGAGCTCAGTGAGCTGGTCTGCACAAGCTTGGAAGATACAAAGGTCGAGAGCAGTGCAGAAAATGGAGGCCTGGCTCGTGACGTTTCAGAGGGAAGTTTAAAGACTATATGGGGTGGTTTGCTATTTTGAACTAAGATTCTGTTGTTCTGGTGGAAACAAAAGCAGAGACCCACATCGGAGCTCTGCACTGAGCTCCCAAGATCCAGTTGAAGAGTGGAAGGAGAGTATAAGCAAGGAAGTCAAGACCATGAGGGGTTCACCCACTGAGACAGTTTGCCTGAGCTAATGGGAGCTCACCAACTCCAACTGGACTGGGAGTGAACAAGCATGGGATCAAACTGGTCCCTCTGAATGTGGTTGACAGCTAGGGCAGACTGAGGGGCCATATATGAGAGTACATTAATGTCTTCCCAAGTTACCCTACTTGACACATAGTATTTTCCAGTTATATTAATTTCCCTGCAAATTACATGTTTCTTTACAGCTGCATTAAATTCCTTGGTGACTGTGCACCCCATTTTCATGGACTGGTGGACATCAAGGATTCCCTATTTTAAATGAGGTTTTTCATTATGAATTAATAAAAACCACCACAGGCTCCATTCACTATTTTAAAATGTACTATTATCATGTAATTATGTAATCTCTTTGGTTTCCTGATGTCTAAACATTGCCCAATATTGTAGAACAAAGCAAAGGATCCAATTCCAAGAAGGATGAGGTCAAACATGAACTTTGTGATGCGCAGGAGCTCAGCTACAGTACCAGGAGCTCAGCTACGGTGGCCCTGGTGGGCAGCGCAGAGAAAGACCTGCATGATCTTTCCACACCGTGTTCAGACTTGTTGTCTCTCACATACCCCTACGCCCTGCCAAGCCACGCCAAACCAGAGCTCTAGCAATAAGAAGGCATGCTTGGATGGAGACCAGCTCCACAGTGACTCCCAATCACCTCTGCAGCCTGGGCTCATTCCAGGAAATGCCTGGAAGAAGGTACGGTGCAGAAATACCAGAGTTAGGAAACCAAAGGCCAGCCTGTGCAATGATTCACCCTTGCTAACCTCTTCATTTCAAAGTCTTTGTACTAACAGTCCTCTTTGGCCATGAACTTGGCCCTCAAAAACATTTAATGAAAATCAAGAACATAATCAAGGTTTTGGAATTTTGTACTCTCTGGCCTGCCATTCTATAGTTTAAACCCAAAGTTTAGCCATATCCATCCATGGGACTTTTTTCCCCTCTGACTTTGAGTTAGGACCCTCACTAGAATCCTGATCCTTAGCCTAAGCCCACACCCTGAATGTTAGAGGAGACATGATGCCACCCTGAAATGCCAGTGTCTTGGGCCAGTGGAGAGTGCCTGGTACTTACTGACAGGCAGGCAAACAGAGCAAAGGAACATGAAAGAGAAAAGAGGAAAGGAGGAAGAAAAAGAGACATGAGGCACAGGGCTTCTGTCCCCATGGCAGCTGAAGTTGAGGTGATACTGGCTGTTAGTGCCGAGCATGGAGGGGCTGGCAAGTACAGTGTCTTGCTGGGCAAGGGGTAGGGGTGAGGGGTATGTTGTAGAAAGAGCTCTCTTGGGCAGCTCCCAGCAAAGCAGATGGGAAAGGTTATTCCCCAAACTGAGAACTTTGCGACCTCCTTCCAAACTCCAAGTCTCCTCCTGAAGCTAACTTCTCTCTTGATGCTCTTAAAGCCTGCATTTCTGACTCCACCTCGTGAGCATCCAATGTTTTAGGAAGCAACCTGAAGACGGAAGCTCAAATTCAGTTTGAGACTAGAGTTCCTCCTGGAGAGGAAGGCATAGCAGCGACCTGCTGGTGGCAGAAAGAGAAGAGCAGGCAGAAGCAGGACGCCGGCATGGTTACACCTCTCAAGGCATGTAACTTCCTCCCCAAGTAGTGCCATCAGCTAGAGAGCACACACGTTCATGGAGACTTGTTTACATTGCAAACATAAGAAGCAGTTAGGGACAACTCATGCTGCAAGAGCTGAGAATGTCAGACCAGTTTGTTCTTTCTCTGGAAAATGTAAACAAAAGCTCAGCAAAGCAATGTGACTCTCCTCACTCCTCCCCTTCATTGTCTCCCAGAAAGCAGCCAGGTGAGACATCCCTCCTCAGGCTCCCTGGTTCTCTACCTCCAAGATCACCTGGATATGAGCCTACCACCTGCCCAGGGAAAGTAAGTAGTACCCAAGACCTCCAGGTTACCCTCCAAACTTTTTGGTGCATCACTGACTTTGTGTCTTGGTTTACCCTCTCTCTTCTCACTACTGCTATATGCATCAAATACTCAGACATGACTAAGTTTTAATGCAATCTGGTCTCCCTTCCCAGAAGCCTCTTTTCTGAGTTACTGCCAACACACAGACTCTTTGGGAGGTCGAGGCAAATATTATCTCAGCTGCTGAGCTCCTCCCCAGATCTGGCAGATCCCTCGGGAGAGCTGGCCTCTCTCAGGCATCCCTGTGAATTTCTCACTCCTAGCTGAAACATCTGGGATGGGGTGTGGCTACCAGTTGGGGTGTCTGTCTTCTCCTACCCTGGAGGAGGAGGGGATGCTTATTCCCCTGGTGTTCTTCCACTCTGTCTCCTCTTTCCTGCATTCTGGGATATCTGTAGAAAAGCTCTCCTTAAATCCCAAGGTGGGAAGTTATTGGTGCTCTGCAGGTCTGTAGCCTCCTCTTAGGCTAAACTTAATTTTATTCAGTGTGTGTGTGTGTGTGTGTGTGTGTGTACATGTCGTGGCCAAAGCATGCAGGAACTTGTGGAAGTTGGCGTTCGCTTTCACCTCATGGATCCTGGGGGTCAAACACAGGTTAGATTTGGCAGCAAGCACTCTTACCTGTTGGGTCATCTCACCACCCTTGTTTGCTTTTGAAATTGCTCACTCTTCCCCAAAGTCCCTCAAAGTCACTTACCACTTGACCTCAGCAGTTCTGCTTCGAAGGCAAAGGTCAAAGGAACTAAAATCATATAACCACACCATTTCACATGATTGTTATTTTTCACAACAGCAAAAAGCAGAAACAATCTGAGCATTCAATACCTGAGGATGATATGCACAAAATGGGGTGAATTAATACAATGGGCTATTATGTGGCAATAGAAAGGAATGAAAGCTTATTCATGCGATACCACGGGTGGGCCTTGGAAGCATGTTACATAAAAAAGGCTAGATATGGAAAGGTCACATGCTCTCTGTCCTACTTTTCTATTGCTTGAAGACACCGTGAACAACAACAAACTTGTAGAAGAGTTTATTGGGGTTTATGGTTTCCGATGGTGAGTCCATGACCATTGGGGCAGGCAGAATAGCAATAGACAGGCAGGCATGGAGCTGGAGCCATAACTGAGAACTTACATCATGGAGATATAACCACAAGGCAGCGATAGCTGAGAAACCAAGCCCACCTTCAGGGACACACCTCCCGCAACAAGGCCACACCTCTTAATCCTTCCCTAACAGTTCCAAACTGTGGATTCAAATATAGGAGCCATGGGGGCCTTCTCATTCAAACCAACACACTGTCCAAAACAGTCCACTCTGCCGTCAGAAAGCAGATCAGCAGCTGTCAGTGACCAGAGGAGTGTGTGATTGCAGTGGGGATGGCTTTCTTCCAGGAAAATGGATAAGATGGATTGGGCCAGGGTTCCTCAACTGCTTTAATAAACGAAACCACCAAATTGTATGCTTGCAGAAGAGTGAGTCAGACTCAAGGGGCCTACAAGTGTTTGTAATTTATTGTCTAAGTGAGCAGAGCACAGGGAGACAGCTCCAGGCTCTCCCTCCATCACCTCCCCTTTATTCCATGTTTCCTCCTCTCTATCCTCCGTGGTGAGGCAGCAGGAAGATTAGAGAAGAATCCTGGGGCCACTGAAGGTCCTTGGGCGGGGGCAAAAGACCTGCAACTCTGCCAGGTTCCCAGGCCCATGGTTTCCAACATTTAAGGAACTGTTTTCAAATTCTTGGTGCCAGCAAATCAGACTCCGGCACCTGGATTCCATCACTGTCAATCTTGGTGGGAGTTCAAGGCTAGCTTGTCCCACATAGTGCATTCTAAGCTAGCCAGGGCTACATAGTGAGACTCTGCATTA
>LOEQ01000079.1:232823-245535 GCA_001685075.1 Bramus lutescens
CCTTCAGAAGAGCAGGCAATGCTCTTAACCACTGAGCCATCTCTCCAGCCCTAAAGCACAGTTTTTAATGCTGGCTGGGATCCTTGTACATTGCACCTGATTTTTTTGTATTTATAAGACTCTTGTGCTTCTCGGTGCAAATACTGTAACTTAATCATTACTTTCACTTGATATCTGATAAGCATGGATAATTGAAGTTACTGTGTTTTCTTTATTCATTGCCAGCAAAAAATGCCACTTGTATTTGTTCATAGTCCTTATTTTCTCTGGTGTATAATCTTATTACTAATTGCGAAGATTTATAGCAAACGAAGACTGCATGATTAAATTCTTCATGAAGTTTGACTGGTAGAAAGTACCCTGTGGACTTTTACTTTGAAACCAATAAAAACTCCCTTTGTTTGCGTACTCGTCTGACATTTGTAGGCTGTTTTCTGTAGACCTTCCCCAGGAAACTCTGCTGTTCTTACACCAAGTATACTGTTGGCTGGGGGATCTGCAGCGTGGACAGACTTGCCATTTAAGTCTTACTCCTTATGTTTGTAGACGAATAGTTTTGTGACACTGCCTGTGAATGTTTGGCTTGTATTATCTTTTGACTGCTTAGGATTAAACCTAAGCAAGTGCTTTCTGTCTGAGATACACCCCAGCCTTGTCTTTTTGGTTAGTCTAGTTTTAGTTATTTATTCCCCTCCCCGAGCTCTGTTTTATAAATTTTAGATCATTGCTTTTATATAACAATTCCTGTTTTTGCCCCATTGGAGAAAAGAGGTGTTTGAAAGACAATGCATATTATCTGGAGTAGAGAGTTTTCGTAAATAGCAGTTTTTACTGAAACAATTGTGAAGATATTTTCTAAAATGTGGGACTATTCTCGAATGAATTACATTTCGCAAAGATGTCTGAATTTATTGTTTGAAAATTAAAGTAAGATGTTAGGAGTGGAGAAGGGTTGGCTGACACCTCATGAAATGACTGTCCCAGGCTTGTCGGGATGCTGTGTCTAAGCCTGCATTTGGGGGGTTCTGAGATAACATACTTCAGATTGCCTTTTCTTATAGTTCGAGAAGCCAGATCATTGTATGGCTTACATGTTAAATATGTGTAAACTGACTCTGCTTGAAATTCAAGTCTGTGTGAGCAGGGGAGGTTAGATTTCTTCCTTTTGCTGCTTTTTCTCTGCTCGGTGGCCTTTTTGTTGTTGTTGTTCATTTCCATATTTTAGTTGTGATTTCTATAAATAGATGTCTGTATAAATGTATTATTGTAATGATTTGATTTTCAGTGCCTTATAGAAAAACACTTAAGCGCTATATCTCTACTTTGTATTTATGAGTTAAATCATTTAAAATTTCTCATGAAATCCTGCATATTTTTTTCCTCTTACAGTTTATTCTCCAGATATGCCATCACGGCTACCAATCCAAGACATATTTGCTGGACTGGTTACAAGTATTGGCACTGCAATACGATACTGGTTTCATTATACACTTGTGGCCTTTGCATGGTTGGGAGTTGTTCCTCTTACAGCATGTGAGTAGTCATAACTCTTCTGGAGTTACTTAAACATTCTATAACTATTTGCTATTTTAATTATGTTTCCTGATATTCTGAATGATGTTTAATTATTTATTTGATTTATATTATCATATATTTGGAAGACCTTGTTTATGAAACGCCCTCATTGAGTTGTTTCTGGAGGAGGGAAAGGTGTTTTCTTACAGACATAGAGCAGTATTGATAATACATGAGTGGCAGAGTATATAGATACGATTCTGTGAACTTTAAAACAACAAGCAAGGGTTTAAATACATGAAGTTTACATCCTCTTCTCTCCTTAACTAAAACTAGCTTGACTGCCTATGGAGATGAAAACCATAAGCACTGATGGAGAGTGACTTAGTGAGCTAGATGGAGCCAGTGAGCTCTCCTGTGATAGAACTCAGAGAGACAAAGTAGTTCTAGTGTGAGACAGATAAGGAGATATGGGAGCTGGAGCTGGCACTTTTAGTAACTGCAAGGTGATTGTTGGAGATGAGGAGTTGCTCATTTCTGTTAGCGAGGAGACCACAAGCCTAAATAGTCTCAAGTTTTCCAGAACCAGGTAGAGTGGTGATGGTGGTAAATGTATGGTGTATTAAACTCCCAGATTGTCCTACAAAGTGGAAAAAATCAGATATAAAATCAGCTCGTTGAATGCTAGAAGACAGTGTCAAGTTCCAAATATGACAGTTTTAAGTTCCTCAAGCCCCCAAATATACTCAGTTGGAAGAACAGAATGCAGACACTTCCTTAGACTTAAGTGTTCAGAATGTGTGCCACCTTAAACTTTTAAGTAATGCACACCTTAATTCTATCACTCTGGAGGCTGAAGCAGGAGGATCCCCAGTGGGAGGCCAGGTTGGTCTACAAGGAGCATAGGAAATGAAACAGAAGAAAAATTTTCAGTTAAAGTGGAAGACAACATGGCTTCCTAAAAATCAACAGACTGTACAGTTGTGCACAAGTGAACGTTTGAGTTCATTTTAACAAGCTTGGTTTCTGTCCTGACTTTGTGTATACACATGTGCATCATATTGTAATATATACTCTTACAGACTCTTTTTTTTTAATTTTTTTTTATTTAATGTATGAGTGCTTTGTCTGCATGCACGACTTTATGCCAGAAGAGGGCATCAGATTCCACTATAGATGGCTGTGAGCCACCATGTGATTGCTGGTAATTGAACTCAGGACCTCTTAACTGCTGGCCATCTCTCCAGCCTCCAGACTCTTTATGATTCTGTTCCCCATCCCTCTTTCCTAGTACATGTCAGAGGTTTAAGGAGTCTTAATGCTGCTCAGCCCATTTACCTACTGACTGATGGTTTGTGACTTTTACTTACTGTAAGCATGCTTGTTTCCTTTTATATAGGTACCTAAGTAATTTCTATTATGGATACTCTTTACTATTCTGCCCTTTTGACTTAACTTGTAAAAGAAGCCATTGAACTCATGAAAATATCTGATGTAAAACTAAGGACAGCGCTTAAACTAATGTGCCAGAAGTGTTCTGAAGGAAAACCTCAGTGTCTCCTTAGTCTTTGAAAAGCTGTAGTCTTATTAGCACATTCTCTCTAGAATTCTGCCTCTCTCACTAAAAACCATTCTATCTTTTCTGACTAAGAGGGCAAGGGATGGCAGTGAATTCTTATATCCTTGTGTTTACCCTCCATGTTTATAATTTAAGATATTCTTTGAGACCTTTTGAAACTGTCTTTCTGTATGTATGTGTATATGTATGTATGCATGCATTTTTAAAGTCTTTTAAAAACAATTTTCTGTGTGTGTGTTCTTGTACCATGGTGTGTGTAAAATTCAAAACAACTTGGTGGGATGCTTGTCTCCTCCAGATTTATATGGGTTCCCGGAGTTGAACAGAGGTTGCTCCCTCTTTACCAGTATATAGAGTGTGAAAAGCAACTCCAGAAAGTTGTCTTCTGACCTCCACACACACACCATGGTATGTGGGTGCTCTCATACTTAGACAACACAGATGCACACATGTACACATGAAAATAAAAAACTAAACCCAATATGATTCAGGCCTACAAATAAGAACGCTTGTTTTCTTGGTTTCAGTAATGTTCCATTTTACCTCTGCTTTCTCAAGCCACACACTTGTGTGAGTGTGATGCTAGTTGTGACTATGCCTTTGTGCCTTTGTTTGCAGGCCGCATCTACAAGTGCTTGTTTACTGGCTCCGTGAGCTCACTACTGACACTGCCGCTAGACATGCTGTCAACGTGAGTATTGGCTCTGAGAGTGAAGTTTGGGCACTGTAATGATGTTTTTTCTCTTGTATTTATTTTGTTTGTTTTATTTTTTTGAGACAGGGTTTCTTTGTGGTATAACAGCCCTGGTTGTCCTGGAACTTACTCTTTAGACCTGTCTGGCCTTGAACCCACCAAGATCCACTTACCTCTGCCTCCCAAGCACTAGGATTAAAGGCGTGTGTCACCACACCTAGCCTATGTATTCTTATTACTTGAAAATTCACCTAAGAACAGCAATTCATTTTTTTCTTTTCTAACAGTTATAGCTACAGTAGAAATTGGTATGTGTAAGTTCTGTTTCTTTTTTTTAATATTTATTTATTATGTATACAATATTCTGCATGTATGCCTGCAGGCCAGAAGAGGGCACCAGACCACCTTACAGATGGTTGTGAGCCACCATGTGGTTGCTGGGAATTGAACTCAGGACCTTTGGAAGAGCAGGCAATGCTCTTAACCTCTGAGCCATCTCTCCAGCCCCAGTTCTGTTTCTTGAAAACAGAAGAATTTAGGGAAACTTTTTGTAATGTTGGTAGGACATGTAAAAAGAAGACATCGTATGCAGTTTGAATTGCATGCTGCTGAATTTGTGTGCTGAGCATAGAACTTGTTTGCTGTAGCTTTTCTCTTCCCCTGACATTAGCCCCTTGCTGGGCCTGTGTTGGCATGTCTGTTGATTAGCTTATGGGCTGCTTCACTCGAAGGTCAGACTACTCACAGAAGAAGGCTAAGGCAGAAGGAGAGTTCTACATATTCTCTATAGGTTGCAAATTGTTCCTGACAAAAGTTTGCTGATGTCCCCCATGTGGCAGCAGGGTTGTGTATAGTTGAGTTGGGTCATCTCCAGACAAACCATCTCCTTTACACAAATGTACAAAACAGTTCTGAGACATCGTGGTGTCAGACAGCTGCCATTTTGCTTACCATAATTCTGGAGGTCAAACTTTGTGTGGGCTTAGTAGGGCTTAGTTGGGAAGGTCATCTCTGATCTTTCCTGAGTCACAGGTGTCTTTCCTGGAGCTGGATAGGTTTATCTGACGTGCTGTACTTACTCCTCTTCAAAAGGCTAATGGATGCTTCTCCACAAGAGGGACTTGGGGCAGCATTCTGAAACTGGAATAGCGGGAGCCCATAAGCCTTTTTCTAGGCTCTAGAAAGTGGGCATCTTCACCTCAGCTCTAGGCAAGCATGAAGCTACTTCAGAACAAAAACATTAGAGAAAAGGGCTCTGAAGTTTGACTCCATTTAAAACTACAAAAAGCAGTTAGTTGTTTGGCAGGGAAGAAATGGAGAAGGATTATTTCTGCCCCACCTCATCCTTATTTTTGATGGTTTAGAAGTCCTTTAATAAGGTTTGGAGATACTGCAGAGAGAGAGAGAGCTATTACAGCATGGGGCTGCTAAGCTGAAGTCTCTCAGACTCACCTTTCCTTCTGTTCACCAGGGACAAAAAAAGTAGTCAACTCTCTAACATCTGTTAGTATTTTTGAGTTATTCTCAAATTATTCTGAAATCACAGACATTGATAGTGAATGATAAGATTCTTCAGAAAAGAAGGAACAAAGGCTCCCAAGTGTTACAAATCTCACATTTCCGTGTTTGGTTGCTAAAGAACCACACTCCGCCTCTTTGGATTTATTTTGGTATTTTGGCAGCTAGCATTAAAACTAGGTTTGTCATGTAGTGTTGAGTTCCTACATCTGGTCCACGGTGTACTGAGTGTCTTTCATTCTTTTTTTTTTTCTAGACAAGGTTTCTCTGTGTATCTTTGACTGCCCTGGAACTTACTCTGCAGACCAGGCTGCCCTTGAACTCACAGAGATCCACCTGCCCCTGCCTCCTGAGTGCTGGGATAAAAGGTGTGCACTACCACGCCTGGCTCAGCCTTCTTTTCTTTAGGTTGCCATATTTCCAATAACTGAGGGAGCTTCCCTCCTCTTTTTTATTGAGTGTTTACATTTATGTACTTCTATGTTAGTCACCCCTGTCAGTTAAATGTTAAAGTTCTGTTAAAAAGATTGAGCAGAAGCAGAATTGTTCACCTAATTTAGTAAATTATATAAATGCAATTTGTTGAGTATTTTGCTGGATTTTTTTTCTTACACTTTTTTTTGCTACGCTAAAAGGATAGGCTGTATAGTTAATAACTGTATATTCTGATGTTATTTTATATCTACTTAATGTAAGTATAGAGTAACAAAAGTATATAAATGAACATATTAGCTAGCTTACAAGATAAAATTTCAGTATCATTATGAATGGTCCGTGAGAAGCAACTGAATTTTATTGAAAAATTAAGATTTTTCTGGTTGTTTTTACAAGTGTTCTTTGGAGTGAATTGTGTCTAATTTTTTTTTTAAATAGGGAAAATTTGTTGGCAGATTGCTTACAGGGATGTTTTGTGGTGACATGCACACTTTGTGCATTCATCAGCCTGGTGTGGTTACGAGAGCAGATAGTCCATGGGGGAGCACCAATTTGGCTGGAGCATGCTGCTCCACCCTTCAATGCTGCTGGACACCACCAAAATGAGGTAAGCCCTTCACCTGAAATATATCTTACTTGGACAGGATCTGAAAGTCATTCCACCCTCTATGATCCAAACCCTTGACTTTCCTGTGCCTCATAACTGTGCTCATGCCCCAGAAGACAGTGGGAATGTGTTGTAGGAGGGCTGCTTGCTCGTTCCCAGCTGCCCAGAACCAAAATAATCACTCAGAAACTGTATTTATTAAATCACTGCTTGGCCAATCACTTAAGCATATTGCTAGCTAGCTCTTAATTAGGATTAACCCATTTCTATTATTTTATATTTTGCCATGAGGCTCGTGGCCTCTTAACAAGGTTCTTGTGTCTTTCTCCTCTGGTGGCTGTATGGTGGCTCACTGACTCCGCCTTCTTCCTCCCAGCATTCAGTTCAGTCTTCCCTGCCTAGCTCTATTCTACCCCTATCATGGGCCAAAGCAGTTTTTTTTTATTCATTAACCAACAAAAGTAACACATATACAGAAGAACTTCTCACACCAGGAAGTTTGGGGGTTTCGGAGGGCTGTGAAAGTAAAAGAATGTTTCTCTGATTGCCTCTTAATGTTCTTGCTAGATTGGGCACAGTGCTAGAGAGAATACTAAAACACTCTTCCATTCTCTTTGCTTGGGTCAGCAGCTTAGCTTGGGCCTGGAAGGTAAGAATCTTCCTGTATATAACTGAGTGGTGGCTACACCTGTAATCTAGCACAGGAGGCAGATGGAGCTCGGTGGGTTCCAAGATAGCCAGGGCTACATAGTAGAGAGGCCCTGTCTCTAAACACAAAGGCATGCACACATGCACGAGATACAACTTCTTAAATGGGTTTCTGACATACTGCGCCAACATTGAGGAGTGTTCTACACCTATCCCACCTTTTTATTTGAAGCATCTTATCTTTTCTGCTATGTAGGAAGAATTTTATCAAAAGTAGGAAGCTTGGCCAGTCACATGGCACAGTAGGAAGACCACCCACACCTGATTAGTTTGGAGTTCCCGGAAGCCACAGTGCACAGAGAAAAGTTGTCCTGTCACTTACATACATGCTCTGTGGCATGTGCAGATGTGTATATGTGCACACACAAAATTAAACTTCAAGACGAAAAGAACTGTGTGCAGTTTTCTTATGAGTGATGATGACGTGCTCTTATACAAGGGTATTTGGCAGTCTGTTAATCGGAGGGCACAGCAAGAGGTTTTTAGTATCTTGCCTGTAGGGCCAAGAATGTCACAGTTTACTGCTCTGTGAAGTGAAAGGTTGACACTTCATATCCTTTTTTAGTGAAATAGTTGGTCACAAACTATTCATTGGTAACTAATCTTTGTTCCTATAATATGTTTTTTAATATGTAGATTGAGTTTATCAAGCCTATAATCCTATTTACTATCGAGTGCACCTTTTCCATGGAAAATTATACGTAGATGAACGCAGCATCACAAGCCCTAGCATACACCCTCTGTTCTGGGGATGGAACCCAGGGCCTTGAACATACTGGGCAAGCATTCTGGTTTTTTGTTCATTTTTAGACTGGCTCTTGATATGTAACCCAAACCGGTCTCAAACTCCCATTCCCCTCCTTCCCCAGAGTAGTGGGTACCACCATGCCCATGAGGTGGTGTTGCGAGAGGTTAGAGTCAGCACTGCTGCCAGTCTGCCTCATATTTTGAAGCATTTAATGTAGTTTTGCTTTAGAATTTTCATTAAATCCAAGGGAATTGTTTTTTAAATAATTTATTTAAATTTATTTTATGTGTATTAATGTGAAGGTATCAGATTCTCTAGAACTGGAGTTACAGACAGTAGTGAGCTGCCATGTGGGTGCTGGGAATTAAACCCAGGTCCTCTGGAAGAATAGCTAGTGTTCTTAATCACTGAGCCATCTCTCCAGCTCCAGGAATTGTGTTTTAACTTAAGAATGAAATATAATTAATGTCTTTGCATTTGGTTGGTAACAGAATTTTATTTTATTTTTTTTTTAATTTTCTGGAATTGAGAATTGAGTCCAAGGCTTCACATATGCTAGGTAACTACTCTTTCATTGAGCTACATCTTCAAGCCTTTTATTTATTTATTTGAGACAAGAATCGACCAAGTCCAACACCAGGCCTCAAGCTTAATGATTCTCCTGCTTCAAATACACCCTCTCCTTACAGTCGCTGGAATTAGCACTCTGGACCACCATGCTTGGCTTGGTATCCCAGAAGAAGAGCCAGAAGAAAATGCATTTAGGAATTGATAAGGCCATATATGGAAAATCCTTGTCTTTAGCTCAAAATCAGTTACTCAAGTGTTAATAGCAGCAAATTAAGGTGTATATGTGTGTATACATGTACATACATTTATTTAAAAATGTGTTTTCATGGGCTGGAAAGATGGCTCAGAGGTTAAGAGCATTGCCTCCTTTTCCAAAGGTCCTGAGTTCAATTCCCAGCAACCACATGGTGGCTCACAACCATCTGTAATGGGGTCTGGTGACCTCTTCTGGCCTGCAGGCATACACACAGAATATTGCATACAATAAATAAATAAATAAATAATTTTAAAAGATGTGTTTTCATCCCTAAGGGAGTTAGACACACTAGTCATATTTATAAAAGATTATGGATGATGTGTTTAAGATAGCCAGATTTATAAGCTTTTTTTCTTGTTTGTGTATGTGTGTACCCATGTTAACAAGTATGTGCTTATGTGTACAAGAGTATTTGTGCATGTGTCCTTGTTGTGCATGTGAAAGTCAGAAGACAATCTTAGGTATAAGTTCTTGTCCTCTACCTTATTGGAGATAGACAGGGTCTTAGATTCTCTGCTAGCTAGCTGGTCCATGAACTTCCATGTTGGAGCACAGGATTGCAGATGCTCAGCTGTGCCCAGCTTTACATGAGTTCTGGTAATCCAGTCAGGTCCTCACATTGGTGTGGCAAGTGCCTTGTCCACAGAAGCCACCTCCCCAGCCCTGTAGTGCTTTCTGAAGTGTGTCCTCTGAAAAGTGAGTTCACATTCTTAGGTACCAAGTTGGTCCTAAATGAGATACATTTTAAAGAGATGACTCTGAAAGATACTTCTTTTTTTTAACTTTAGTGGGGTTGTCTTGTTTACTGGTTTTGTTTTTCTTGCAGGGTAAAGTATGATTTGGAACTAGAGTAAAACTGAGCCAAGTAGGTGAATTCCTGGATTTTTCTTTCATTTTAGGCTCCTGTAGGAGGAAATGGTGCTGAAAACGCTGCTGCTGATCAGCCAGCTAACCCAGCAGGTGAGAATGTGGTGCTGGGTGAGAACCCTGATGCCCAGGACGGTCAAGCAGAAGAGGAGGAGGAAGACAATGAGGAGGAAGATGATGCGGGTGTGGAAGATGCTGCTGATGCCAACAACGGAGCCCAAGGTAGTGGCTGCTCCATGCCCTCACTCACTGTTCAGGACTCCATCATTCTTAACTTGTGCTGAAGACAGAGTGGTGTTTCATGTTTTATGATGTGCCAGAGCTGTGAAACGGAACATTTTATTACACAGGACCTTTGTCCTCTCTCCCTTCTTCCCTCCCTCTCCATCTTTCTCTCTCTCTCTCTCTCTCTCTCTCTCTCTCTCTCTCTCTCTCTCCCTCTCTCCCTCTCCCTCTCTCCCTCTCTCTGTCCATTAGATGGATGGGGAAAAAGTAGTCATATGTCACCAGGTATATGTTTTGAAGAAGGAACTTGGTCTAGAATTTCCTGGGGTGTTTGTTGTGTGTGTGTCTGTGTGTGTGTTTTCTTCCGCCTCCATGGGGTTACTGCACTTTTCAAATGAAGAAAACCCTGAAGTGTATACTGCAGGCCAGGTGCCACCTTTGGAAATCATCTTTTCATTTTCTGTCAGTGAGAACTTTGGAATGTGAAATGAGATCCAGATCTGTGTTCCATTGTTAGCTCATTGCCTGTCTTGTGTTTTCATTGAGTCCACCTTGCTTATACCTGTGTTCATAATAACAGACACTTGAGACAAAGTATCCAGTTGTGAACAAAATGCCTGCCTGCATTCTGGGAGGTTCTGGGCTAGAGATGAGGTAGGAGATGTGTTAAGTGTATATGGGTTGCTCTGAAGATATGTGTCTTAAATAAGGTTTCCCAGGAAGCTCAGAGTAAGTGACTTTTGGGCTGAGAACTGAAAGATAAGAAGAAACAAAATTCATAATGAGAGCAGTCGACTTTCCAAGGGAAAGACCTGAGGCTCTGAGACAACCTCCTTAGGTATTGCTGCCCAAGTGCTTGGCCATCACTTGCCTGATTTAATCCCTGGCTGCTTTGCATAGTGCTGCTACTGCTGCTNTTCCCCCTCCTCCCCCCCTCCTCTCTCTCTCCTTTTCTTTTTGAGACAGGAGCTCATTGTGTAGTCTAGGCTGGCCCAGAACTTTCAGATCGTCTGCTTCCGCCTCCCAGGTGGTAGGATTGCAGGCTTTGTACCACCTGATTTAGCTCTTACATTTTAAATTTACATATTTATTTCTAATTATGTGTCTACATGTATGTCTGTGTGGGTTTGTGTTTGTGTGTTTTGTGCCCATGGAGGCCAGAAGAGGGGGATCCCCTAGAACTGGAGTTCCAGGGAGTTGTGAGCCACCTGACATGAGTAGTACTAGGAACTCAATCGGGTCTAATAGAAGAACAGTCTGAATTCTTAATCACTGACAAGCCTGAGATTTGTACTTTATCTTCTGTTAATTTGCTAATCCATTAGAAAGTTATCCCTTGACTTCCTTCTTTTTCCTTAAATCTACCAGATTCATTTCTAACCCATAGCATTTAGATTTGTCTTTCATATAATCCTATTTATTAATTTTCTACCACAGCCTAGGATTGTCTTATTTTATGTTACTACTTATTTATAAGTATGTATTTATTTGTAGAACTTATAACCTAGTAAATAAATTATGTTTGATAAAATTTTAAACATGGCTCAAGTTCTCAACCGATAATAATTAAAAGTGGCTTTTATATCTGTCAGTAATCTTGACTTTGAAATTGTATTTCCAGATGACATGAACTGGAATGCTCTGGAGTGGGACCGGGCTGCAGAAGAGCTTACTTGGGAAAGAGTAAGAACTTTCTCTGTCACATGCCCTTGTGTTGTAATCCTAAGGTGTATTTTGAAGTTTGGCATATTTAGCTATAAACATGAATTTCATAGTTAAATTTGATGAAAACTGCTTAACCAGGATTTAATTTCTACAAAAACCAAGTGATGTACAGCTGGGATGAAGACAGTGGCAGTGAAATCTGTTTTCTGCCTTGAGTACAGACCTTGCTCTACAGAGCCACTTTGACCTCAAATTGTGGAGTTGGTGAAAATTCAGTAAAATGAAATAGGAAAATAAAATTAATTCTATAATGAAGTTATGGCTGGTTCTCCCAAATGTAAGAAACTCAGAATGGGTGTTTTTTTCTTTTTGTAGTGTTGGACATATAAACCCATGGCCTTGGAGATGCTAGGCAAGCACTCTGTCATTGGGCTTCACCTATTAGCTCTTTGACACAGATTCAGGCTCTGTCTCAATAGCTGCCTTAGCTTCCCTAGTGTTAGGAACACAGACATGCCTCTGTCTGCTCAGGATGGAAATTTCTAGAGGGTATTTGCTATATGACCTAGGGTAAAAGAGGCTCAAAGTGTAATACTTAAATACACAGGTTTTTTTGTTTTGTTTTGTTTTGTTTTGCTTTGTTTTAACCTATGACTGCTAGGTTTAGAAAGCTGTTTAGTGACCCTGATAGGAAAGCAGTCTTCCTGTAAGAAAAGAAGGTCCTACTGCATCTTAAATTGATGCTTATTATCTTTTATTTTAGATGCTTGGACTTGATGGATCACTAGTCTTTCTGGTAAGTGGAAGTATTGCTTTGATAGAATTAGAAGTCGTTTTTGTTATCCATTGACTCTTAAATTCTTGGAGTATGCTTTTTAAGCTAAACGTCAAAACAACCCTTTAGCTTTTGATTATTTGATATTTGAAAGCATATTTTGTATGTTGACAATACTAGAAATATTTAAATATTTAAAATGTTATTTAAAAACAAATTTGCTAAATATTTGAAAAAAAATTCCAGAGTTAATAGCAGTTAAAAGAATTTGATGTTTGAAGTTGGGTCTTACATGTTTAATACCTGCACCATTGAGAACAAAAAGCAGCCTTGTCTGTTCCACAGGCGAGAGGCACAGTGTTATCTGGAAGTCTGCGGTAAGAGTAGAGCTTACATTTTCATGTTTTATTTTATGATTTTTAATTTCTAGGTTCTTTATTTACTAGTGTATGTGAAGGCCAGAGTCTTTTATGTGTTATCTCCTTCCACTGTGAGAGATGGGGTCAAACTCAGGTCATCAGGTTTCCAGAAAGCATTGTACCCCAAAAGG
>LOEQ01000079.1:249181-259954 GCA_001685075.1 Bramus lutescens
TCTGGTGCCCTCTTTTGGCCAGCAGGCATACACACAGACAGAATATTGTATACATAATAAGTAAATAAATATTTTAAAAAAGAGAAAGGTATCAGTATATTTATCAATTTTCAAAAAGGGAATAGAAGACTCTCTTGGTAATGGACTATAGTATTTTCTCAAGAGTTTGCTGATCTTTTACATTTTGTCATTTCCTAATGATGGGTAAATATTTGGATAGATTCTTGCTTTCCTTTTTTCTTAAACATTTTAATAGTTTAGACAAACACTCCAGTAACCTGGCGTCCACCAGCTCCTTAGCTGTAAAGGATGTTAACGTCTGACTCTGATAGCAATTAGATGGTAATGGCATTGCCCATGAACAATACATCTTTTCTACTAAGGGGCTACCACAGCTAGAGGCCCAAAAGATCCGTGGAGTATGGCTACTTTTATGGGCTCTGAGGATTTCTCTTCTAAGGAGGACCTGAGTAGGGTCTCTTGTTCTCTTTGTGTGTGAGTTCGGAGATCACTTTTGGAAATGTTCCGTTATCTGCTACTGCTCTGATACCTCTTACTGGTTGCTGATAAGAACCTAGAAGACTGAGATAAATAGTTTCTGAACGGTTTCTACTTATTACCTGTAACTCAGGAAATGAAAAGATAGGAATGAGAAATGTTTGTCATTCTCCAAATTTTAGCTTTCTGCAAGTCTCTAGAACAGTTATGGAGAGTTAGAGAAACTTAAACAGTTACTTCTGGGGGTATGAGATGGTGTGGTCAGGATGTTACCAGGCAAGTGGGCAACTTGAGCAGCATGCTTGAGGTCAGCCCTTACCAAGTGCATCTTTGTGAGAATGAGGACTGTCTGCTGAGATTATGGTCTTATTGGGAGATTTCATTCACTCTCTTATTTTGACTCTAAATAAAATGTTATTTGTTACTATTTCTTTAGTCTTCAGTAGTGTTTAGGTCTGTATATGAGACTCTGGTTTACAGATACTTTATAAAGGAGATTTCAATTTTTAAATTGTAAATATCTTTAATTAACAGTTTACTTTTTATCATTCAGATCACTTAGTATTCTTAAAAACTGGGTTAACCACCATGAGGGAAAGCTTTATTTTATTTATTTGTTTTATTTTCAGGTCCAAGCATCTCATTTTGAGGGTCTAATCACTACAATTGTTGGATATATACTTTTAGCAATAACACTGATAATTTGTCATGTATCCTTTAATGAGTCAGCTTGGAGTACAATGCTGTTCATACCAAGGAGTTTTCATTAACAATAAAGCCGCTTTCCACTATGTCTTCATAAAGGTTAGTGTTTGTGAAGGGATGAGTGTAGGAAGAATTTGAAATAAATGAAATTTGTTATTACATTCATATAACCTGAAGAGTTTCTGTCTCCCACTCTCAAGTGTTCAGTCTCCTTGACTAGATGCTGCAGGCCTTGGCAACTCTCGTCAAGTTTCATAGGTCTCGACGCTTGCTGGGAGTCTGCTATATTGTGGTTAAGGTAATCCAGTTGTAAATTACAGCCCAAAGTGGTTTGTCCTCCAGTTGATTGATACTGATGACTTTATTTCTGTTTAATTAAGGTTTCTTTGTTA
The DNA here is from genome assembly GCA_001685075.1 of Bramus lutescens. Taxonomy (NCBI): domain Eukaryota; kingdom Metazoa; phylum Chordata; class Mammalia; order Rodentia; family Cricetidae; genus Bramus; species Bramus lutescens. Next base: position 250,777 of record LOEQ01000079.1, read on the forward strand.
GTTGTGGTAGAAATTGGAGTCTTCCCTCTCATTTGTGGCTGGTGGCTGGATATTTGTTCTCTGGTGAGTTGAGCACCACTGTCATAGAAGACATTCCTTTTAAAGAAAATATTTGGTGATTTACTTATTCTTGGAATGTGACAATATTGAGTCTAAATGTCATTAGTTTGTCTTGTATTGTTTAATGTTTTATATGTATTTGAATGTCAGGGTATTTTAATTGGAGCTTTTATAATAACTATTGGAGAATTTTGTCAATAATTCTTCCCTCCTAAATTTTATACTAATGTTGCCCAGTTTTTAAAACTATGATACTAGATGTTACTGATTCCTAGTTTTAATTTTTTAAAATAAATGTAGAAAAGCTGCTTTGAGATTGACATTTATTTCTTATTCTTTACTATTTAAAACATCTTGTGAATGCAGACCTATAACTAAGAAATCAAGATTTTATATAAAGAGAATAGTTTTTACTAGTAAAGGGCTGAAAGCCTCGGTCAGTTGGTAGAATGCTTGCCTAGGATACATGAAGTCCTGGGTTCAATCCCCAGCACCACATAAACTAAATGTGATGGCGGTGTCTGTAATCGTAGCACTGAGGAGGAAGAGCCAGGAGGGTCAGAACTTCCAGGTTTCCTTCCGCTTTATAGCAAGTTCTAGGCCAGCCTAAGATACGTGAGACCCTTTCATAGACAAAAAGTGAACTAGTGAAACTAATTATTTATGCTTCATGGTTTTTTAATTGCATTATTTATTTTGAGTATTTGCTCGTGTGATGGTGAGAGCACAACTTGCAGTAGTCCGCTTTCTTACCACGTGAGTCTCAGGGCTTGAACTCAAGTGCCTTTACCCACTGCCCATGCACCAAGATTTTAAAGTATTATGTACACTACATGGTTCCGTGGCACTCTGAAATGGCATTAAGAGAACTGAAAACCAAAAACACTGACATTATGCACATTTGGTGAACTTGCTCTTCGTGGTGGAGTAGGAAGCATTGCAAATGTAGGTGGCACAGATCTCTAACCTGTTGCGTTTGACTCAGGAAATGTTTGATGCTACTCTGAAAGACAGAGAACTGAGCTTTCAGTCAGCTCCAGGAACTACGATGTTTCTGCATTGGCTGGTGGGAATGGTGTACGTGTTCTACTTTGCCTCCTTCATCCTGTTACTGAGAGAGGTAGGCCCTATAGGGATATGTTGGTGCTCTATGTTTTCTAGACAGGCTTGGCTTTGACCACCAGTCAAAGGATGTTTTCTTGGTTTAGTTAGGACATTTCCTAAACTAAACTGAACCATATTCTCTACTATTCTAAGAGGGAATAACTAATAGTAGAGTTTGGTTTAATTACTTTAAATTGACATTTATCTAAAAAAAAAAGTTAGAATTTTTAAAATGATCAAGGCTAGTTTAAAACCCAAGTTCTTACTTGATATGCATCATACTTAACCGCTGTTGTAAACTCCTAAAAGTGGCTGTGATAATAAGTTGATCTTAGATTATGTCCCTAAGAGAGGTTTTATAGGATTTAAAATATCAAAATATCTGGAAAATGACATTTGAAGTACAGAATTATAGTGAGGATTCTTTATGATTCCAGGTCAGTTGCCAGATTGGTACCTTCACAGATCCTCTTCTAATTGGTTTAAAAATAAGGGGAGATTAGTGTTTCCTTAACATACATCTCAAGCTACAGATTCTGTGCTGTAATAATAAGAAACAAAGGCACAATTCCTCTTCTCTGTCTTGGAAATGAGTAAATCCTTTGAACAGATTAGCTTACTCTGCTCAGATGGTGACGGAGGAGAAAGCCTACAAAGCCAGTGGGAATGGACTGTGAAGTCATCTGTACTCTGTGAAAAGTTTGAGGAGGATGGGGTGGGTCTGCATCCTTCCCCTAAATCATAACAGTGTAATAACAGTCATGTTTTGTACCTCAGTGATCTAGATTTCTTGATGAATTGTTCTCAGTGACTGTTTTCTAGTTTACGACTAAAAGCATCAAACGGTTATTAAAAGCACAGAAATTTGATAGAATTTCTGGCTGAGGAACTTCTTTTTTCATGACAGTTGTAAATTCTTTAGGATATTATTCTTCTGTTAGTGTTCATGTGCATAGCTAACATAATAATGTCACACTTTAAATATGTCTGCAGGTACTTCGACCTGGTGTCTTATGGTTTCTGAGGAATTTGAATGATCCAGATTTTAATCCAGTACAGGAAATGATCCACTTGCCCATTTACAGGCATCTCCGAAGATTTATCTTGTCAGTGGTGAGCAGGTCTTTTTATCTAAGCATACTACCTTTTTTTTTTTTTTATACAGTGCTTTTGTTGCTTGTATTCTTTTAGGTTGGGAGGGCTGGGAAGCATACTGACTATACTTGCCTAAGCCCATGGGACATGCTCACCGCGTAGTGTGCTGGACTCACAGTAAGGCTATACTTTTTTCTTATTGCAGATTGTCTTTGGCTCCATTGTGCTTCTGATGCTCTGGCTTCCTATACGTATTATTAAGAGTCTCTTGCCTAATTTTCTTCCCTACAACGTCATGCTCTACAGGTAAGGATTTTGTTGTTTTTGTGGTTATTTGGGGGATTGAACTCAGTGCTAGTATGTTAACCAAGTACCATACCACTGAGTGATATCCCCAAACCCTATAGATAAATTTTTAAAACTTAGAAAAGCTGTAATGATAGATCACTGTTGGAAATTTAATATTCAGATTACATTGAGCCTTTTATGTGAGAGTTCCATTTTGCCATAGTCTTAGTCACATGCATGTTAGTAGTTACATTTTTCAAAGGAAGACTTGTTTTTGCATTTACTTAGAACATTTTACCGCACTTAATGAAAATTAGAGGCATTGTTTTTCTTTGTGTGCACCTTTAACTATAAACTAAGGCTCAAGGCTTTCATCCTTTTGGGTTTAAACTTTGCAGTGACTTCATTACCCCATGACCTCGAGCTATGGGAATGAGATTCTTCCTCAAATTTACTCCTGTCTTTTTAAGTCTTGTCAGTTTCAGGCCCTTAAGACTTTGCACCAAACCAACTCATTTACCACTCAGTAGCTGTGTCTCCATCTCCTTTTGTTCTCCATTTATAGCCCATCTTATCCCTGCTGTCCCTCAATTTCCTGAAAGTTTGGTTATATTATTCCCCTTTTAAAAAGTTGTCAGTAGTTTCTCCATAGTAGAGGTTACATTTATGGGCAGGGGAGAAAGGCTTTAAAACAGATAAAATATATAGTATGCTTAATAATCATTGCTGCTCTAGGGAAAAGGAGAGAAAAGAATAGCAAATGTCCAGGGTGGGGCTTTAATTTAGAAGGAGTAACTGATAAGTCTGAGGTGACAGTTGTGGAAAGCCCTGAAGGGAGGTGAGGAACGGCTCTTGAACCATACGGATCCCTTGAGACGGAGTCAGGTGGGCACAGTAGCACACAGGCCTATTTGATAGGCTAGTTTGGCTAAGAAAGAAATCAAAGTAGCTGGCTGTGAAGTCAGAGAAGTCCTGAAAGCCAGTTCTTTGAGCTTCTTTGGAGGCTGTAATAAGCACTCTGGCTATGAGGCTCACTCTGGCTCCTCAGTGATAAGACATAGAGTGGGGATGATCAGGTTAGAAGCAGGAGGGTAGCCAGAGTATAATGTGATGATCCCTGTGGAGATGGGAAGGGATGGATGAAGGAGGTAGTGATGGAAGCTAAGAAGCAGTTGGGATTCATGACATTGCCAAGAGTCAAAGGAGTCTAACAGTGTGCATGTGAGGTGTAAAGAAGGAAGTCAGAAATCAGAAGTTCTGTTGTTAGCATGAGAAAGTAAGGCGGCGGTGAGAGTGGGAAGAGGTTAACAACGGTTTGGTTGGATGCTTGTTCTCAGCATGATAATGCACATCAGCGTGGAGCACCGAATTCCACTGTGGGTATACAAGTGACAGTCGGGAGAAATGTCAGGAGTAGGTGACAGTGGCATTCAAGCCGGATGAGTCACAGTTGCACAAGGAATAAGCTTGGTTGAGAAAGAGGACAGAACTGGGCCCTCATATTTCTAGACTGGGGAAGCAGCTGGTTTGGAAGCTGTTGAGGAAGACATCAGGGAGAAGGGTGAGCAGCTCTGTAACATGTTACTCTCATAGTGCAAGTGAGCACTGTGGCATGACCATTGGTGGACATCAAGGGACCAGGAGCAGCTTTGGTGGAGTTTGAGAGGACAGTCTCACTGACTTGAAGAGAGAGTGGGAGAAAAGCAATAAAAACAATGGGTTCATTTGGCTTGGAGACCTGTTTAATTAGATGTTTTGTAAGTTAAAATGGAAATAGGACTCATGTCGTAAACCTGTAACTGTTGTAGTGATGCTCCGGTGAGTGAGCTGTCCCTTGAGCTGCTCCTGCTGCAGGTCGTCTTGCCAGCATTGCTGGAACAGGGACACACGAGACAGTGGCTAAAGGGGCTTGTGCGTGCATGGACCGTTACTGCTGGATACTTGCTGTGAGTATGGCAGCTGACTCCATGTGTGTTGTCTGTGCCCATAACTTCTCTTTTTTTCCATTTTGAAACATTCTTACCCAAGCTATAACCCTAGAGTCCCTATGCCCTAGTCTCCTTTAGTGCTGAGAGCATATTTGCCACCATGGCCTATCTTGTTTTATAACCTTTCTGAAAGAAGTGTGTTCTATGTTCCAATCAATAAAAAGTAGTTTGAGAGGCCAGAGAGATGACTCAGCAGTAAGAGTTCTTGCTGTTCTTCCAGAGAACCCAGTTCATTCCCTAGAACTAGTGTTAGGATACTAATAACTGTCGGTGAGTCCACATCTGGGAATCTGGTACCTTTTCTGGCCCTGTGGGCACCTACACACATGTGGCATACATACACATATGTACATATAAATAAACTCTTAGAAAACTCCAGGTTTAATAAGAAACAGTTGAGTACTGTCTGCAGGTTGCCCTTTCAAGGAGGGTGTGTGCACACTGTCCCCTCTTATGCAGGCTCACCACTGCACTTTTGTGCTGTAGATGTGGCAAACAAAGGGTATTGGGGCCAGGCCAGCACAGTTAGGCTACATGGTGTACTTATGTAGGAATGCGACAGTTCCATCCACACACACATTAACCTAAAAGTTAAAAAAATCAATGTATTTAAAGACAAACTGGCTTACTTTATTTTAGGGATTCTAACCAGGTGAAGTTTTCTAAGGTTTGATTTTTTTTGTTTGTTACTTAGTTACCTTTTTTAAAAATATTTATTTATTATGTATACAATATTTTGTCTGTGTGTATGCCTGTAGGCCAGAAGAGGGCGCCAGACCTCATTACAGGTTGTTATGAGCCACCATGTGGTTGCTGGGAATTGAACTCAGGAACTTTGGAAGAGTAGGCAATGCTCTTAACCACTGAGCCATCTCTCCAGCCCCCTACTTACTTTTTATGCTGCTGTGATTAAATATTCAACAGAAGCAGTTTAAGGGAGTGTGTTTGTTTTGGCTTACATTTTGAGGTTAGAATCCATTGTGGTGGGGTAGTCTTGGCAGCAGGAGCTTGAGGCATTTGCTCTTGTGTTTGCATTCAGGAAGCAGAGAGAAAAATGCTAGTCTATGGCTAGCTTTTTTAATTTATTCTATTCGGGATCCTTGGCTTGCCCAGTGAATGGTATCATCCACTTTGAGGATGGGTTTTTCCCCCTTAGCCTAATGTAGACATTCTCTCACTGGCATTCCAGAAGCCTGTCTCCTATGTTCTGTCTTTAGCTAGGGTTCCCGTTTCTGTGATAAAGCACCATGACCAAAAGCAACTTTGGGAAGAGAGGCTTTATTTCATCTTACACTTCCAGGTAGCAGTCCATCACTGAGGAAAGTCAGGGTGAGAACTCAAGACAGGAATCTGTAGGCAAGAAGGATGCAGAGTCCGTAAAGGAATGGTGTTTACTGTCTTGATTCTTATGGCTTTATCATCCTGTTCTTTATATTCCTCCCTCCGTCAAACCACCTACTCATGGATGGCACCTACTCCCTCCCACATCAATCATGAATCAAGAATATGCACTATAGGCTTACGCACAGACCAGTCAGGTGGGGGCATATTCTTAATTTATTGTGTTCCCTCTTCCCAGATGACTGTAGCCTGTGTCAAGTTGTATTTATTCATCTGTGTTTATTTATTGAATTTATATTATAAGGTAGGGGAGTTTCTGTGAAATATTTGGCATACTGTGGTAAAATTACTGTGTGGTGTAGACTTGGTTATATTTGATTAAATACTCCCCTTCCCCCCAGTGCTACTCTTGTCTGAATTGATTTGTAGCTTATACAGTAGACACAGCAGTCATTTGGAAAGAAGAAAAGTTTTTCACTCTGGAGCCTAATACCAGCTGTCAGTGTTTTCCTCTAAATAACTGGTTTCTTCCCAGGTGTTGAGTGAAGAAACAAAATAGGTTGAATTTGTGGAGTGTCCCACAAGCTAGCTAACATAGTTTAGGGTTTAATTTGAAGCGGACACCGGCATTTAGTCTAGATAGCAGGAGTAATGCTCTATATGGAATCCACTTCCATGTTTTCTATTCTTTAAGAAAATACATTATGCTTGTCATTGTCACTCTGACCTGAAATGAGGCTCACTGCTATAACTTGTATAGGGACCTACATTCCTACTTACTGGGAGACCAGGAAGAAAACGAGAACAGTGCAAATCAGCAGGTCAACAATAACCAGCCTGCTCGAAACAACAATGCTGTTCCAGCTGGGGAGGGTCTGCATGCGGCCCACCAAGCCATACTCCAGCAGGGAGGACCTGTTGGCTTTCAGCCTTATCGCCGGCCTTTCAATTTCCCACTCAGGGTAAGTCTATACAGCCTGACTTCTGTAAATCTTTTCTTTCAGTTTTCTACTGAGAATACTGTTAAAATCCTGGTTATTGAAAACAAACCTGTTTTATTATTCATTATATAGCTTAAATGTTCAAAATAGATTTATCAGATTTTGGAGATGGACACTGTGTGGAATTAGAATCCCATGCACTTTAGCTCTTACTGTTTGAGAAAAAAAGACTAAATTAGAAGAAGCTAGCATGATGGATAACATTTCAGGTCTGTGTGTCAGGAACTGTAAGGACATGTTAGTACTTGTCTCTGATTTAATCACCACTCACAGCTATTGGATCAGAACAGAACTGTGTTACTGAGTACGAAGCACAGCACAGTGAGCATGGAGCAAGTATGTGTGGCCTTCAAGGCTCTTCACTCTGACTTCTGCCCATCCCAGACTGTTGTATGTCACAGCTTCCCTGGTCCCTCACCTCTCCTCTGCATATGCTGTCTCCTAAATACAGTTGTCTGCAGTTCTAGGTTACCATGTCCAGTGTATGCTTAAGGACCTGCTGTATGTCAGATGTGGGCAGTCATCTCATGTTGATAGATAATGAAAGTGAAGATCAGCTTGGCTGAAAATATGCCTGTTTCATGGTCTTGAAGCTAGCAGTCATTCTGTGATTCAAAGTCTTGACAGAAATTTATCTTGATGATTAGTGCCATTTACATGCAGTTTGTTATATTTCAAATCCCTGTTCTTATTTTTCAATTACCTATGGGTCATATGTAGCCATTGCCTAAGCACACCTTGAGTGTCTGTGATATTTTTGATCTATGTTAGTGTTATAGAGATCATGCATGCTCTCTTTGCGCTGAAACCCCTTTCAGACTACTTTGGGAGATTACAAAGCAAAACCAAAGAGTAGCAAATTTGAGTTCTCAGCATAGATGTTTCCTGAGGGCACTATTGGGCAGGGGCCATTGGTTTGTAGTACAAATGTGCGGAAATCTTCATGTAGGAGATGGTACCTTTAATGCTAAGAGGACAAGCAGATCAAGAAATGAAAAGTAGGAAGGACATTCCAGCCATATGCGAGGAAAGGGCACATGGGGCATGTCAAGCTTGGAACTGTGGGTAACTGTTTGTGATTTAGAGGGTGGGGGTGTATGCCGAGGAGAGATGAGAGACAAAAGAAATTGACAGACAAGACTCTGGACTGGGCAGCAGCCAAGTGGAGAGAGAGTCTTGAATATCATGTGTACACTAGTTGTCACTCCTGATTTCACTCTTCCTGCCCCACTGAGAAACACATCTATTTAGATGCAACAACTTATCCTAGAAAATGTTGCTTATAATGGTGAAGGAAACAAGGTCTTTAATACCTTCGTCTGTGAATCCTAAAAGCAGCCCTCATAGTGAACACCTGTTTCACTTTTCCCTGGTCTCCACTCAGTCCTCTTGTTGAGTGGTGGCACACGTCTATAATCCCAGCACTGGGGGAGCAGAGACAGGTGGATCTGTGAGTTCGAGGCCAGCCTGGTCTACAGAGTGAATTCCAGGACAGACTGCAAAGCTACAGAGAAACTGTGTCAAAAAACCAANNAAAAAAGCCATCAATACAGAATTGCACAATTGCTAAGGCTTTTTAGGCAGGCAAAGCTGTAGTGTTAATGAGTTTTTTTTCTCATCAAGAACTCTGCCCTCTGATCTTGGGGCTCATGTTCATGGTAACGTAAGAAATGAACTACAGTGCTGCCTTTCAGTCCACCAGCAAAGTGTCTCCTCTTCCCTGTGTGCTGTTGTTCCATCGTCACTTTCCAGGACAGTAGTCACTGGCTACGTGTATTTATTTATACTTAAGAATAATAAAAATAAAATTTGAAATTCTGTTATTACACTATGCTATTCACATGTCAGGAGTTCAAAAGCTGCACATGGCCAGTGACTGCTATTTGCTGGGCAGGCAGAACTAGATGTCCCTGTCACCACACAGAACATCTGATTGAATAGCACTGCTACTGAGTTTAGAAGGATAGGTATTTTAAATTTGTTATACTAAATTTTGGGTGAGTTTGGCTGAGTACAAATATGTTTGCTTCTTTCTTGTGGGTATATCTGATTGTGTGAAAACAAACACTTATTTTCCGTAGGCTACTTCCCTCCATTGAAACCACAGGTGCAGGCTGCCTCCTCCCCTGAAAGCACAGGTGCAGGCTGCCTCCTCCCCTAAAAGCACAGGTGCAGGCTGCCTCCCTCCCCTGAAAGCACAGGTGCAGTCTGCCTCCTCCCCTGAAAGCACAGGTGCAGGCTGCCTCCTCCCCTGAAACCACAGGTGCAGCCTGCCTCCTCCCCCGAAAGCACAGGTGCAGG
>LOEQ01000079.1:268937-279791 GCA_001685075.1 Bramus lutescens
GAGAGAGAGAGAGAGAGAGAGAGAGAGAGAGAGAGAAAGAAAACTCTTCCCAGAAGCTGTCAGCTGTCAGTTGCTTAACTAAACGTTCCCAGTTCTGTGCAGTTCCATTCTGAAACTGAACAGCATTGTGTAGGCTTATGTCAAAGTCAGTGAAGATATGTTAAATGTTTTTGGTTTCTTCTAACTGTAGGATTGGGCACTGGGAGTGCTACATGCCAAAATTATCGCAGCTATAACTCTGATGGGTCCTCAGTGGTGGCTGAAAACTGTCATTGAACAGGTAAGCCAGTTCAGAGAAATATATTTGAAGTGGGCTGTGGTTGTATTTAGCTAATGGAGTTTTAACTTCCATGATTCTGCTTTTCTGAGCTCTCTATTTTAATTAATGTGCACCTATAGTTCTTTTTTTTGTGTGTGTGTATGTGTGTATATACTTATGTAGAACAACTTTTGGGCTTTCAAGGGTTGCATAGCAAGTGCTTTTACCCACTATGCCAACTTGCTGGCCTCTTTTTCCTTTTTTTTTTTTTTGTAAGAGTTTTGTTTTCTGATATATAGTTCTTAAAATAAAATATGCCTTGAGAATGAGCAATTATTAAAGAGGTAGCTTTGAATTCTAACTGATGTAGTTTTATTTATTTTTTAAGAAAGACTATAACAGAATTTTAGAGAACTGATAAGCCAAAAAGAAGGGATTTTGAGACTGCAGGCAGCCTTTTGGGAAAAGAAAAAAAAGTGATAAAAAAAAAAAGTGGTTAATAGCCATGTCTGCTGTTGTATTCCTGCACTTGAGATGTCAAAGGCAGGAGGATCATGTTCAAGGTCTTCCTTAATTACATAGCAAATTTAGGGGCAGCCTGGGCCACATGAGGCCCTATTGAAGACAGTAGTTCTCTCTGGCCATCATACATGAGAAAATCATTGAGATTAATCCTGGACCCTCAAGCTCTTGATTCTTGTACCAAGAGTGGGGCCAAGAAATAGTACATCAGAAGGCCACTCTGTGTGTGCCTGTGGCAGCATATCCCTTCAAGGACAAACAGGAGCCTGTCCACTACAATGTCTCCCAGTTGAAACTGTCTGACTTCTGCACAGATGCCTAGAAATAGGGTTTATTTGTAGTTGGGAGCTATGAAACCTTGTTTGTGGGATCCCTTTGTCTGTTGTACTTTAGAGTTGGGGGGTGAGACAAGGGGACACAGATGAGAAACAGTAATGCAGGCTGACTGAGAAGCACTGGCATGCCTGCTCAGTAGTGATGGTGCGTGTGGGTTGCTTTACTGGGAGGTGGGCCGTGTCTTTAGAGGCTTAAGCCTGCTTGTTCTTCAGATGTTGGAGTAAGGACTTGAGTTGGGCCACATCCTAGCTTCTAAGAAGCTATGAAGCCAAGAGAAGAAAATAAAGACAGTTCTGTCTTATCCCTCTGTCTACAATAGTGTTTTTCATTTTCATGGTTTCCCACTTTCATTCATTTTTTTAATCCCTGCAGAACATAGTAGCATTTTCCAAAGATAATTAGTGTTTCCTGGGGGCCACAGCACTCATGTGAAGGCCAGAAGACAAGCTGGGAGAGGCAGAACTGCCTCTCCTGATGTCATGTGGGTCCGAGGGATCAAACTCAGGATTTTTGGCTTGTTGGCAACCACCTTTATCTTCTGAACATTCAGTGTCCCACACCCTAACTATTACTTTTCCACATTTCAGGTTTATGCAAATGGCATTCGGAACATCGACCTTCATTATATCGTCCGTAAGCTGGCTGCTCCAGTGATCTCTGTGCTCTTACTTTCCCTGTGTGTACCATATGTCATAGCTTCTGGTGTGGTTCCTCTTCTAGGTGGGTAATGCTCCTTGTGGAGTTTTCAAAGAGTCCTCTTATTAGAACACTAAAATACTAACGTTAGACAAAAGTTAGCTTGTTGCCATTTTAGCTATTTAGAATATCCTACTGGCTATTTTTTTATGTTTATGTTTATTGAGGTACATTACAGTTTCCCCATTGATAGTATGTAGATTTGAGAATTACTGTTTGAAGCTGGGCGGTGATGGCACACACCTTTAATCTCAGCACTCGGGAGGCAGAGACTGGCAGATCTCTGTAAGTTTGAGGCCAGCCTGTTCTACAGAGTGAGCTCCACCACAGCCAAGGCTAAACAGAGAAACCCTTTCTGGAAACATACACACACAATATTACTGTTTGGTTTCCATACCTAACCTTTTCATATATGGATTACCAATTTCATTGGAGACATAGGATGGGTGCCGAATAACTCAAGCACTTGGGAGGCTAAAGCTTGAAGATCTTAAGTTTGAACCAGTTTGTACTAACATCAAGATTCTGTCTGAATGAAAGGGGGGAAAGTAAATTTTATTATACCTCTTGGGAAACTCTTAATAAAAGGAGTAAAAGTAGTAAATGAATAGTAAAGCACTTATTGGCACTGTCTTGGTGCTTTACATTGTTACTGTTATATTATTCGTGTGTGTGTGTGTGTGTGTGTGTGTGTGTGTGTGTATGTGTGTTAGGGGAAGCCAGAGAACAGCCCTGGATATTGTTACTTAGATAACAATAAGGAGCTGTTTTGAAATGGGGTCTTTCATGTTCTAGAGCTCACTTACTAGGCAAGGTGGCTAGCCACTGAACCCAGGATCTGTCTGTTTCTACCTGTGCAGCAGTGTTACTACAAATTTCCCATGTGGGTTTAGGAGTCCGGCCCAGGTTCTCCGCTGTCTAGTCCATCTCTCCACCCCTGGCTATTGTTCTTAGAAGACCTCTCGAAGGTTTTATCAACTTCAATTTAGAGATGAGGAAATTGAAGGTCATAGAGATTGAGCATCTTCCCTAAATTACGGATTTTAAGGAATGGAGTAGAAGGACATTCAAGCTACACTGGGCTCTAGAGCACATGGGTAAGCCATCTGTGAGACTTCCTTCAGAATACTTCCTCTGGTTTTGTAGTTTCCCTTATTCCAAAGGAAAGTTAAAACTCTTCAGCTGGAATTTGAAAAGGAAGTATTTGAATGTTATAAAATGAATGCTTATTTGATTATATGGTGTGTTTGGATCATGCGAAGGGGGCGGGGAGTCTCAGGTAGTCAGGCTGCCTTTGAACTTGCTGTGTAGGTGGGGAGGACCTGGGTCTCCTGCTTCTGTCTCCCTATCACAGGGATTTTATGTGTGTCTCACTATGCCTGGTTTGTGGAGTGCTGCTATGGGACCCAGCTGGTCAACCACTGTACCAATGCTGTTTTTAAATGGTAATATAGCTGAAATATATAGATGACACCACCAACTGCTTGTGGAATCCAAGATGTCTGCATTTGCTGAAACCCGTGCAACACCTACCTGCTCTCAAGTTATCTCACAGAAGAGAAGCAGATGTTAGTGTATGGCTCACTGCCTGTGTGCAGTCTGCAAGTCAGTCAGCATTTGTGAAGTCTCTCTGTTGTACCCAGATTCCTCTTCCTAGGGAAAGGCCTGACCTCTTCTTACTCCACAGGCTTGTTAGTCCATTTCTTTTACTTTAATAAAATTGTCTTTGTTTGGTTTGCCAGGTGTTACTGCGGAAATGCAGAACTTAGTCCACCGGCGGATTTACCCGTTTTTACTTATGGTTGTTGTGTTGATGGGGATCCTGTCCTTCCAGGTCCGCCAGTTTAAGCGCCTTTATGAACACATTAAAAATGACAAGTAAGTCAAGAATTCTGTTCCTCTAGCCACTCTTTTTTTTAAACATTTATTTATTATATATGGAGTATTCCATCTGCTTGTATGCCTGCAGGCCAGAAGAGGCACCAGATCTCACTACAGATGGTTGTGAGCCACCGTGTGGTTGCTGGGAATTGAACTCAGGACCTCTGTAAGAGCAGCCAGTACTATTAACCTCTGAGCGTTAACCTCTGAGCCATCTCTCCAGCCCCCGTCTAGCTACCCTTAAGGCGATGTCATTTTGTGGCATGATAAAGCATATGAGAAAAATGAAGTGCTACTTTGTAGCATCAGCAGGGTTTGCTAACAGATTGAGTGCTGTAGTTTTATGGCTGGAAATAAGGGAATCCTGGGGAGGGTAAAACTGGGAAACTTCTGTAAACAGAGATCGCGCTTTCATTTCCCATCTGCACAGATCTGAATACTCACACCGAAACTGTTAATTACAGCACTGTGGTCAATGACTTAGGCATAGTCCTAGCTAGCCCTTATATCTTAAATTAACCAATTTCTATTAATCTGTGTATCACCACAAGGCTGTAACTTACCGGTAATATTCTGTCATCTTTCTCCATAGGCGGCTACATGGCATCTCTTTGACTCCTTCTGCTCTCTATCTCTGTTCAGATTTCCCATCTGACTTTACTCTGCTAAGCCATTGGCCAAAACAGCTTTATTTATCAACCAATAAAAGCATCAAATATACAGAAGGACATCCCACATCAAACTTCCCTCCCTGGCTTGAGAGAAGTCTGAGTCCTATCATGTGTCTTATAAAGAAAGCAAGTTCATAACTGCCTGCGCCCATTTGTCTGGAGCCATCACAACAGTACTGATAGTGCTCCCCTTCATTTGTGCATGCCCTGCTTGAGACAGATTCCATAGCACCTTCCTTATTCTGTGGTTACCTAAGAGAAATGTTTTCATGGAGGATAAGGCTTCTCTGAAAATGTAGTGACTATAAAGATACGTGTACTGGCAGGCGGAGTATAAAGGACAGTCGAGGAGGATGGTGTTAGTGTGGTCAGTTTTCAATCACTGCTTTGGTAGAGGAGTACTACAGAATTTTCCTACCTCCTCTTCATTCTGGAGTCGTCCTCCCATCCTCATGCCAAACCCTTTTCAGTCTTCCCAGCTCTGCCCACCTGTCTCTTAGGTTGCTGTTAGTTTTAATTAGCAGACAGAATACTGTTTCATCATAGCATTTCCGGGCATCGTTTTTGTTTTTTCCCTTTTCCCCTTAGTCCTCCCTTTTCCCTCCTGTAACCACGTTCTGGTTTTGTGTCACAGAGGAAAAGTTCCCACGGTTTATTTCTTCTTGTGTGGCCCTGTGCCCTCTTTAGCATGTGTTGTTTGCCTGTTTATGTACTGCTCGGCGTATCTTGATGTCCTGTAGGAGTACAGAGAGAGAGAGACATGGACTTCGGGTGCAGGAGGGAGGTTGAAAGAGTGGAACACGGGTTTTGGGCAGATTACCATCACTTAATCTGTATATACTTGTATTTTCTTTGCCTTTTCGTTGCCGTCGCACTGCCCCCATTCTTGACATATCCTGATACATGAGACAATGTGTGTTGGGTACAGTTCCATGGATTCTGTCAAATAGCACTAGCGTTTAGGAATTACAATCCTCACTTTCAAAAACCACTGCTTTGTTGGGCATCAGTCGGCTAAGGAATGGTTAATGTCAAGAAAAGAGCTAGCTGTGAGGAAAGGAATTAAGATGCTGAGATCATGTACACAGAGCAGTAAGACTTGTGAGCATTATAACCGGTGATGTAGGCAGAAGCCGAGCGATGTCTTAGGCTTGTGTGCATTGACAGAAAAGTGATGCATGAAGTGGTTAGAACCAGAGGTAGCCGCATTGAGCTACCTCTAACCATGTACCAAGTCTTTGTCATGGCTTTGTATGTTTTCCTAGCTTCAAAATAATCATGTGGCATGGCATTACCATTTTTTTGTCACTTAAAAATAAACTGGGGTCCCAGCCCCCTCTTCTGACAGCTTATTACATGCAGGCTCCATTTTCCACTAGTCTCAGCACGCACGTCTATGGCTTTCCTGGCCCACCCAGGTCTGTACTGGAGCCTCCAGTGGGTGCCTCCACATACGTGTTCCCATCTCTGACAACTTGCTGCCATTTGACTTTGTCACCTGCCGTCTTCAGGTGTGGGTGCCCAGGACATCTGCTTACTCAGTGAGCCTTCTTTGCAGCTTGTCTGTCCTGCCTGTCCTGCTGGGGCGTAGGGGTTGTCAGTCTCCTTGTGGAGGTTCTCCAGCCTCAGTACCATGTACCTCACTATTAGAGCCCCCATTTGCCATCGCTCTTCCCTCTTCACAGCACGTAAGTCAGCAGCACTCTTGTGTTCATTCCCATGACTCCGTCTCACCAGCAGCTTTGACCCTTCTGAAATTGGCCCTTCATTGCCCCCTTGCTCTAGAACCAGAGTTTTTCAGGTCCTGCTTTTTCCACTTCCCAGCCCTTTACCCATCATATTCTAGACTTCCTAAAGTCTAGAATGCTAAGGTGGCTTATATAGTGTGAACCCTAACAAACTGAAAAAAGGAAATGCCTTCATGTGTTTGCCGTACCCTCTCTGGAACAAATGTCTGCAGTTAGGAGGACCTCTAACCTCCCCAAGTGCAAGAAAGGTCCACCACTGCACACCATGAGCATGTTCCCGCAGACCACACCTTACAGCAAGCCTTGCTCCTAGTAAGCAGATCTGAGGACATTTAGCCAGGTGTCCCTGGGTGCTCCCTGGAAGAATGGTGTGTGTATGTGAGTTGTACAGGAAGGTAACCAACCTGTTTTTGCATTCTAGGTACCTCGTGGGGCAGCGCCTGGTAAACTATGAACGCAAATCTGGCAAGCAAGGCCCATCCACGCCACCTCCACAGTCGTCCCAAGAATAAAGTGCTTGTCTCAGCTCCTTGACCTTCTCCTTGCCTTCTCGTGTCCTTGTTATGTGGACTTCTCACTTTGGAGATTCTCCCCATGATCTCTCAGCATTGTTTTTAAGTTGACCGTACTTGACTTGTGTCCTCAGCGTTCAGAGAGCGGCACATCTGGCACTGCTGCTCCTCCTTGCATCTGCGACATCACTGCTGTCTGAGATCTGTACATGTGTAAATAGGAGTTCCTTGATGCCCTAAACCTTGGATTAAACAGAATGTGCATTGTACATCTTTAACAAATGTATATTAATTTATTAAATCTAGTTGTCACTTTATTTTGGACCTGCTGTGATCGGCAGGAAAATGTGCCACAGAGCAGTAGTGCATAGGCGAGACTGAGTGACATCCCGTGGAGCACAATTCACGGTGTTGCCAGCAATTCTCACCAGGTCGCTGCGTCCTGGCCTTGGCTGGTCAGTCCTTACCAGGAGCTGCATAGTGGAGGAGTCTGGTATGGACAGAGTGCCTCACAGACAGCCGTGTGTGCAACTTATTCCCTGTAACACCAAAGCTGTTGTACGTTTTCTACTGCCCGATTGTTTTCATGTGTCTGTGTTTGTAATAATTGTATAGTATGTTGTGCTAGATGAGGAAATTATTTTTAATTTTGATAATTTACTATTCCTAATGATTAGCATTGGGAGTTGGGGTTTTGTGCTTGTTAGGGGCATGTCTGTACTTAGAAAGATAAACTATCAGTGAAGATTTTCATTAGTTTCTTCCCCTTCATACAGCTCTTTCTTTCTGTCAGCAGTGGCCAAAAGTGTCATGCCAGGTGAGCAGTCTTAGGGGATACCATCATACAAACAGTATGCATGTGAGGCATTGTGACGGGTTGGAGGCTCACGTTGGGCCGTGTTGTGGGACTTGGAACATCCACCATGGTGCTGCCGCTGAGGCTTAGTGAATGCATCAAGAAATCTCAGTTTCCAAAGCCATTTGTTTGTGGTAAGCTGCAAATAAAACTGTTTTATTTGTGGAAAGGAAGCAGGCTGAGCTGGTGTTTTCCCATAGGAAGGGTCGCATTGGAGACGTGCTGTGAATCGTAGAGAACAGAATGCTCAACCGAGCTCCCCTAGCCAAAGCCCACATTTGAAGTTTAAAAGAATAGGATGGTTGGTCCGCCATCCAAGTGTTTAATGTTGAAGGTGTACTGTAAGGGTAGTGGTAGGAGCTTTCCTAGGCTATAAAGGAATTCCACAGAGTATTAAAACCCGCAGGTGGAGTTTTTTGTTTTTTTCCCCTCTCTTTTTAAGTACAAAAACCAAACATAAGCTACCAAAATTAAGAGCAATGTGTTTTTTTTTTATTCACCAAGTGATAAGCAAATACTTTGTTTTAAAACGCAGTATACTTAAAACAAGAACAGTGCTCGCCATGGGATCCAGTGTTAACACTGTCACTTTGTAGCAGTTCTTTCTCTGGTGTGTAAAGGGGTCCCTCTAGCAAACCCACCTTCACTTACAGACTCAGTCCTGCTATAAAGAATTAGCATTTTGGGCTGGAGAGATGGCTCAGAGGTTAAGAGCACTGGCTGCTCTTCCAGAGGTCCTGAGTTCAATTCCCAGCAACCACATGGTGGCTCACAACCATCTGTACTGAGAAGATCTGGCGCCCTCGTGCGGGCATACATGGAGGCAGAATGTTGTATACATAAATCTTAAAAAAGAATTAGTATTTTAAGATGTGCTGCCACCTGTCATGGGATAGGACTATAAAACCCAATCTTTTGGGGAGGAAGATGTCACTGAATTGGGCATATAATATTATGATTCATTTTTAATTTTTAAAGAATGTATGGATCTACCACAAAAAAGTTAAAAATTATTAATCATCCACAATTTTAAATGAACCTTGTTTTGTTGAAAAACAAACACAAGCAGTGCAGGTTACCAACATTTGCCCCATATTACTGGCAGGAGACTTGCCCTCTTACTGAGGAATTCCTCCAAGGTTTTCAGTTGTGTTGTGTCCTGTGGCTTTCAGTTAAATATATTCTCAAGGGTTTATCGTGAATAGCATTTGCTAGGGTGGCATGCATATATCACAAACATTAAAACCCTCGGTTCAGAAACTGTGTTTCTATTTGCTGCTTGTTTTTACAGGGAATTTAAAGAGTTCTTCATTTTGAATTGGGCTAATCCAGTCTTCAAGGAAGTTTACTAGAAAAGACCTTTGTGCTTTATTATTTGTAATTTGAAGACAAATCACCATTTGGGATTAGTTTTACATGACCAATTATTAGATGGTCAGTTTGAAATATGTAGTTATTCATTATTAGCAAATTATGGGTTGATTTTTAAATGACAAGGTACTAATAGTCTAGGTGAAAGCAGAAGAAAATGCCAATGTAAACTTTGTATGTAGCCAACCTTAAAGTTCTGTGTTTATGATCATGGCCCCCACCCCCGACTCCCATGCTCTAGGGGAAGGAAGGAGATAGGACATATCTATTCCAGATGTGAACAAGTAATTTTTATTTCAACATTTGGTTTGATTAGTACTACTATGAAATCTTCGATTGTCCTTCACACATAAGTAACAAAGTAACTTTCCTCTGATGAGTTTATCTAGTAGTCAAAGTCTGTTCTTAAATTTAGGTTGGGCTGATGAATTTTTAAGACAAACACAAAAGATGCATTTGGCTGCTTCTACACTGTTGTGTTTGCAGACACAGGAGCTGGTGCCCATATGCAAGAACTCTAGCTTCTTCCTTTCCTCTCCAGGATGGAGAGTATTAGGCTAGTTCCTGGGATGCCTCACTTTTACATTGTGACGTTCAAAGTTCTTTTCCAAAACAGTCCTAGAATCTTAACAGTTCAGTCATTATCAAGGGAAAGGATGAAAGCAAAGTACCACTGAAGTATTTATTGTGAAGACCTCATTTATGATTGGGCTGGAGCTGCCCCATCCACACTGTTTGCCCTGTCAGTCGGATGTTTTGTTTTGTTTTCTGCGTATTGCTGTGTCAAATCTTCAAACAGCTGTCATGAGTAAGGGCTTCTTTCAAATACTCTCCAACAATAGCTTTGGCATTAGTATAAAGATAGGCAGTATACAAGGTATGTGTTTCCATTCCTGTCTGTATGAGTGCCTCATTTTGTAATGACAGCCCCTTGTACCTTGGATGGAAATGAACGACTAAGACCTAGGAGTGTGTGTTGTAGGAGTGAGATAGAACACTCAGTGATGTGGGATGTCAGTTTTCTATTACCGCAAACACCTCTTCCCAGACCAATTTTATGTATATATATTCAAAAATGCTCCCTTTTTTATGTGGTCATTTGTTGCCTTCTGAGTTAAAGAGAACAGAATTGAATAAAGTGAATATTAGTTGTAGTCTCGTTTTCTTTTTGGTTGTGTGTTTTTACTCTGAACCTGAGTGCAGAGCATTCTACTGGGATAAGTGATGCCTTTCCACTTGTGCCCCAGGCTGAACTGCCCCCTTCCTTCATCTTCATGCCATGAGCCTTCTTTGGGATGGAGACTGTGCTAAGGACGTGTCAGAAACCACGTACCGGAGAATGAAAGGGTTGCATGACTTTTTCTCCTTTATGGTAAAAAGATCTTTTGATTTTAGGGACCATTTTTTATATTTTTATTTCTAAGTTCAATATTTTTCTCAAAAACATTCAACATTTTTCTTATTTCCACCCAGTTAGATACATTGTTACTTAACGTGGGAGTGGTGAAAAAAAATGCTCTCTGACTCACAGACATCTTTTAATCTGTGAAGCTATAAGTTCATCAAAGCAAATCAGTACTCAGAAGATTGGCCATTAATTCTTACCCACTCATTTCAAACAATTTGTCAAGAGACCAAGAAATTAGTCTCTTAGGGAAGATGTCTGCCTTCAAGGACCAGTGAAGAACAGTGACTAAAAGATGGGAGGGGCCATCAGATGCCCGGGCCAGCGCGCAGGGAGACTGCTGGGACCTCGCCGCTTCCTCCGGAGAATCTATAGCACAAATCATCGGTTTACAGTGTTCATTTATGAATCCTTTTCTTTGCCTATATAATAGTACCTATATTCATTTGTTGTTTAGGACACCCTTGGAGGAGGAGCTTCTTGCTCAGGAACCACACACTTGTTCTTAGCTTAGGAGGCGAGTTCCTTGCAGCTGCCTGTGGTGTGCCTTGGTGTCCAGATTGTTCTACAGTATTTCCAGCTTTATGGGTCATGTGC
>LOEQ01000079.1:291791-302665 GCA_001685075.1 Bramus lutescens
GTGCTCATGGAACCGCTTAGTGACTGCTTCTCACTGTGTCTTGGGAGGGCCGTACAGATGACAACCTCAGAGTGGCAGGGGAGTGCAGGGAAGGAAGTGGAGTGGGAACTTTTAAGTGTCCAGCCCTTCTGGAATGCACAGACACTTGCTCCCCTATGCCGAGACTCCCCTGGAAGTTGGGCCTTCTGTGACAAGTGCATTCATAGCTGGGAACCATTTTCTAATCTGGATGAGATGTGTACATTTTAAAAGCTATAACCCTGAAGAGCTGGCTCAAGAAATAACAGAGTTGAAGTGGGGCTTGGGGTAGAAGAAAAGAGAGAGACAATAGTTCTGTTTGGGGGATGTAACTCGGTGGTAGGATGCTAAATCACAAAGGCCTGGGTCCCCCCACCCCACCCCACCCTCACTGAGAAGGCAAACACTGGAAGAGTCTCCTCTGCTGTTGAACGTCACAGAGAACACTAGCCAACAGTCTAAAAGCAAGCCTTCTCAGCTGATATAAGATTGTCTCAAAAATGCACACATGTGTGTCTGTGCATGTGTGAGTGTGTTCTCTGGGGACAGAGAGGGCATCAGATCCTGGACACCAGAGTTACAGGGGATTGTGAGCGTGTTCTCTAGGGCTAGAGAAGGCATCAGATCCTTGGCACTGGGGTTAAAGGCGATTGTGAGCTGTCTGCTGCGGGTGCTGGGAACCATGCTCTGGGTCTCTGCAAGAGTGGCGGTTGGTTGCCCTTCACCTCTGAGCCGCGTCCCCAGCCTGACATGGTTTTTATGGAGCTCTCCCATGATAGAGTCACTCTTCCTTGCTCGTTCTGTACAACCTACAGATCTCAAAGCCAAAGACTGGGTTGATTTGTTTGTTTGAGTCAGGGTCAAATCCTCAAACTCACTATGTAGCCAAGGATGACCTTGAACTTCCGATCCTATTCCTACCTTACAAATAACAATACCAAATGAAAGGTGAAATCTTCGATGGGACAGATGGGCCTCTCCCTGAGTTGTGCGGGCCATCAGTCGTTCTTCTGACCCTACCACGGGGGCCAAGCCCCTCCCTCATGACTGCCCTCCTGTCTGCCCCCTCTCTGTTGAGACACCACTCTTCAGAGGTGGGACAGGATGCGAACAGTCGGTTATTTTCAGTGTCTGTACTAGACTGTCCCTCTTCCTCTTTTTCCCAGATGCCACTTCCCTGACCCATGTTGTGTCCCTCTCAGGCTGACTTCATGACCTACATGAGCTCAGTTCTGTGCCTCAGGTCTTCCAGGCAAGGCTGCCCAGCTCAAGTCATTTTTCTGGCTTGCATTTCCAGACTGACTCAGCCCTAACTAGCACTGGGCCTGCGCCCTAGCTGGTTTCCTAGCACATGGCCAGGAGCCTTGACCCTGGAGCTTCCAGGATCCAGTGCTCATGCGGGTCTCCCCAAGTTGGCCTGTCCCTTGGCCGCGACACAGGAGGAAGCACCACCCCCTCTGCCATCTCAATGTCTAATTCAGTGCCAGTGTCAGGGTTGGCCTGGTCCTGTGAGCCACCCACCCCTGACCTGGAGGACGACTTCATATGTACACAGGCCTGGACAGTTACTAGGTGCCTCATAAACACGGGTTTGGAAAACAGCTGTGAGACCGGAGACTGAACAACTCCGAGAGAAAATCAGAGAGAAATCCACGGGGCCTGGGCGGGTCCCTCAGAGCACAACGTCCAGGCCTGTTTTTATTCGTACTGCATAGTGAGCCATAACTGCAGGAAAGCTAAGCCTTGGGTGTCTGAAGGGCAATGCCCAGCTCAAAGCAACTTCCAGGGAGGAGCTCCAGAGGCGGAAATAGGACGACCCTAACGGAAACCAGTGTAAGGCAGTGTGTTTCTGTTTTTAAGCTGAGAAAGTGGGGCCCTGAGAGCTATTGCCCCCCTGCCCCGTTTTGTCACAGGATCTGTGTCTCTGAATGGTCTGGAACTGTAGACCAGGCTAGCCTTGAACTAACTTATATGTAGACCAGGCTAGCCTTGAACTTATTTTTATCCTCCTGCCTCTGCCTCCCATGCACATCTCACCATACCTGGCAAGTTCATTTAAAAAGTTTGTTCTTCCAGAACTGGGCTTTGTTTGGCTCTCTAGAAGGTTCTAGAGTGTGGTTTCTGGAATGTTCCGGTGCTGGAGCTGGGTTCCATGTGGTGGCGGTGAGTTGGTGGCACATGTAAGAGGGAGGACATCAGGATGACAGGAATCTGAAGCAGCTGGTCATGTCCACAGCAAACACAGATGGGACGGATGTACACATGCTTACTCGGATACCTCTCCATGACCCGAACCCAGAAATGGTGCCGCACCCCACAGGACACCTGGGCTCCCCTATGGGACACAAGACACCTAGGCTCCTCCACAGGACACAGGACAGCTGGGCTCCCCCACAGGACACTGGATTTTCTCACATCAGCTAATGTAATCAAGACATCCCCCAAAGACATTCCTAAAGACCAGCTTGAACTATATCATCCCTTGTGGAGGCTTTCCAGGTGATGCTTGGTTGTGTCAAGTTGAGAGAATGAGCTAACCATCCATTACAGATGACCTTACAGAGTTAGTCCTCAGAACACTGGGACGACTGTAACTGTCATTTCCTGTGTTGTTTTGGTCAGAGGATCTAGGTACAGGCTGCTCACAAGCTCTTCCTCCTTTTGGGTCGGCTACCCAGGCCACCAGGTGCATTGAGAGATTTACCATAAAATGGAGCTACAGCATATGCTTCTCTCCTGCTCCTCCATGCTGGGACGCAGCCAGGAGACCCTTGGCCCAGAACCGGAAACCGAACAAACCTTTTCTCTAGTAAAGCACTAGCTTGGGGCATTTGTTACAGCAACAGGTGGCAAACCTGGAGTTAGCAATTGAGCAGAAGCTGCATTTCAGCCCGGAGTTACAGGAAAGCGTCTACTGGTGGGGGCACGGCGGAAAGGCTGTGCGCCTGGCTATCTCTTCCTTCAGGGCTCTTCTGTGGTTTCCTGTGGCTGCTGTGACAAGTGAACGCTTCAACACTTCAGTTGGAAATTAGAGGGATTTATCCTCACGCAATTTAAGGCCCATGTTCAAGATCAAGCTGTGGGTCACTGTGTTTCCTGTGAAGGAGGCGAGGACGCCTGCGTCCTCAGCTGCCAGCAGCTCCAGGTGTCCTGGGACTTCCCACCTCAGCCTCCATTTCCTCTATTTGTCCTTTTCTCTGTTTCCCTTGCCACAGAGGAAACCTCTCTAAACGACAGAATGGTCCTGTCACTATTTTAAAGACATTTTTATTACGCGTGTGTGTGTGTGTGCATGTGCGTGTGTGCATGTGTGGTTATCACAGGATGAACAGCATAGGTCAGATCTCCTCTTCTCCCGTGTGGATCCTGGAGATGGAACTCAGGTTGTCAGGTTTGGTGGCAGGCGCCATTACCCGTAGATTCATAACAGTCACGGGATCTGGGGGTCAGGATATTTGCACATCCCCTTGGGGGATACTCTTCAATACACTATTCTCCTCCTTAACTATACTTTAACCTTTAGAATAACTGACTTCCTCTTTGCCTCCAGCCCTGAAACAGCAGACTGCCTATTGGAGATCCCTTGGACAGCATGCCAACAGACATGGTGTCTGATACATCAGCCCATTCCATCTTCTCCCTTTCCTTCTAAAATGGGCTCCTCTCTGAAGGACTTTGCTTCAGGGAATGTGCTAAAAATATATCCAGGCAGAGTCAGGTATGGTAAGATAGCAAAAGAAATGAATGTATGAAGAGACATGTTTCTGGATATGGGGGACACATCACCCACACGGGTCCACATGGGTCTAGAGGAAGAGAGGAAAGAGCTGTGATCTAGACCAGTAGTAGATGATTTCTCAGTGACAGGTTCCTGAGAGGAGGGAGGGAGAGAGCGAGAGCGAGAGCGAGAGCGAGAGAGAGAGAGAGAGAGAGAGAGAGAGCGCCAGGGGAAGAGAAGATGGAGAAGACTAGAAAGTTTTGGGTCAGGAGGTCTTGCATAAGTTGATGGCCCATCCAAGCAAATTTATTAAGAAATGCAGCATCTTACATACAGTATTCCTGGAAGAAATGGGACAGTGTCAGCAAAAGCTATTATTCAACGAGACACAGTCAGCAAGAAGCTAATCAAACAATGCTGCACAAAGAGAACACAGGATCCCTCAAGAGTGTAGAGACCAACATACAGCAGCTGAGGGACTGGTAGCCATAGGACCTTAGGGTGGAAAGCGTTGGGTGCTCAGGGTCCAGACCTACAGATCCCCCAGGACCCTGACCCCAGGCCATTACAGGCCTTACCAAGCATATTCCTGGATGTAGACAAGGAGCTAAATTCCTTCTCCCATGCATCATGGCTTTGGGAAAAGCCCCAGACCGCCCTAGCCCTCAACAGGGTGAGCCATGTCTAGTCTTCAAGGGAGGAGAGGGGCAAGATAGGGACTCTAAGGCAGCTTAGCAGTGGGGTGTTTGAGTGATTTCAGTGGGTACTGGGATCCAAGCGTGGTCTCTGGAGCTAAGGTGGTGGAAGGCAGAGAACACGGGGTGGTCTCCAAAGGCCTGATCGGCAAAGAAGATAGATGGAGTGTGGTACATGCTTGTGATCACAGCACTTGGAGCTGGAGGCTGGTGGGCTGTGAGTTCCAGGCCTGCTGGCCTATATACTGAGACTCAGGTGGGGAGGAGTTATCAGAAAATGAGAAAGCAGAGTCCATTGCAAGAAGGAGACAGTCTTCCTGTGTAATGGCTTCCTATGAGCCTGGGGCTCCTTCTTGCTGGCCTCTGACCAGGCCTGTGAGATTCTGTAACCCGGCCCAGGAGAGGGCTGCTATTCTGGTCATGAGAAGTCAGCAGAAGTGACCTCATTCATTGGCTGTCAGGGGCCTGAGGACCAAATAGACACTTCCTGAACCAGAGGCATGGGTTGCATAGTGCCCACAGGACCTGCTTGTGAATACAGTCTGATTGGCGGAGTTTGGGATGATACTTGATTCCATCTGTCTTTTCCAGAGCTGACAGTGTGGGCAACAGAAACCCAGTTCCTCTCCTCACTGAGGCTGCCCATGGGTCCCAGAACTGCTAGCCTGCTGGGCTCAGGTCCACTTGTAGCACAGTATCTCTGGGCTGGGGAGGCAGATTTGGATATTAGCTTTGTAGATCTGAGTGCAAACCAGCCAATAGCCTCCCTCCAGGATGAAAGACTGGACAAGGAGGGATTTGCATCTATTTAAAGAAAAACAAAAACAAACAGAAAACCCCAAACTATGACAGGGCATGGTGGTACATGCATTTAATCCCAGCAGATCTCTGTAAATTTGAGGCTAGCCTGATCTATATATTAAGACTCTGTCTCAAAAATAAAGAAGTAAAAAAGAGAGAGAGTGGCATTGCGTAGTAAGATATATCTATCCAAGCTAGGACTTGTTGGCATGGTTAAGTCAGCACCTGGTAGTTGTGCATCCTAAAGGCTTTTGCCTATGAGGATGGATTATAGCAATGGTATCCTTAGAGCTGGAAGTCACATTCTGGGACCATTTGCTTGGGCAGTCATAGGAAAGTACCACAGCCTGGGTGGTACAGACAACAGAAACTGGTTTCTCATTTCTAGAGGCCAGGAAGTCCCTAAAGTTGAGAAGGACTAGTTTTCATGACGCTGAAACTTTTTCTGGGGATATTGGATCAAAAATTCTGCTCCCAACCCCCAGTTTGGATGTGAGCTGTCAGAGACTGAAGTATGATTCCACCCAAGCTCAGCTTGGAGTACCAGTGAGTTTGCTGAATTACTTTCAGGAGCGTGGGAAGCAGAAGCTGTGTCCCATGAGCTCCCTGACTGACTTCCAGGCAGCTTGGCCAATTGGAGTCTCCTATCCCCAGCAATTACTATTACTTTATATAACCCTGAGAAGGGGCCTCCTGAGTCCTGTAAGTTTCAGGAACTCTGTGCCTTGTAAGTCTCTCTTACTTCCTAGGAGTCTCAGGAGGCTCTCTCATATTTTGATTCTGCCATCTTGGCTTCTCTTTTTTCCTCTGCACACTCTGCCCTGCTTTTCTCTTAGCAAGAGTCATGCTGGATCAAAGATCTATCCGATGACTTCTTTTGGATGTCACAACCTTTAAAACCCTTCTGTGCACATATGGTCACATTCTAAGGCACTGGGGGTTAGGACTTTCAGCATGTGAATTTGGAAACGAACATTCCTTTGTATTTAACTCTCCCAAATTGTTTTGACCTAGCAAGTTAGGTCATGAACTGCTAACAAAAAGAAAGACATAATCCTGGAGTCTTAGGGTTTCTATTGCTGTGAAGAGACACCATGACATTGGCAGCTCTTATACAGGAAAAGATTTAACTTGAGTGGCATCCAGTTTCAGAGGTTTAGTCCATTATGATCATGGTGGGACATGGTTGTTGGGGGCTGCAGACCTCTGGCCCCTTGACTTTCTTTGCCTGCCTCAGACCCTTTGCCTGCTGGAGTGAACTGAGCAGAACAACTTTTTTACCTGTGCCTGCAGCTGCTCTGAGCACGAGACCCTGATGGCGGGGGAATGGCTTCTGGTGAGGCCTGCAGCTGAAAGATCCTGAGAGCTGGGGCATGGCTATCAGTNGGCTGCAGACCTCTGGCCCCTTGACTTTCTTTGCCTGCCTCAGACCCTTTGCCTGCTGGAGTGAACTGAGCAGAACAACTTTTTTACCTGTGCCTGCAGCTGCTCTGAGCACGAGACCCTGATGGCGGGGGAATGGCTTCTGGTGAGGCCTGCAGCTGAAAGATCCTGAGAGCTGGGGCATGGCTATCAGTTAAGGATCCCTATATTAGCTTCTCCGGAGCACAATAAAGTTGGCATTCTTATATCAAGGATGACCAGTGTCCCCATGTCTCTGTCTGCCTGTATGCGTGTGTTTTTAAATCTCCAGGCCCTTGCCCGAGGCGCGTGTGCTGTAGCAGTAGCACAGTGTGGACTGGCTTTACACATGGTGTCATGCAGGCAGAGATGGTGCTGGAGAAGGAGCTGAGAGTTTATACAACTGGAAGTGGTCTGAGACACTGAATAAGGCTTGAGCATTATCTGAAACCTCAAAGCCCACCCCTACAGTAACACACTAACTCTAAGAAGGCCACACCTACTCCAACAAAGCCACACCCCCTATTAGTGTCACTGCCTATAAGCTTATAGGGCCAATTACATCCAAACCACCACAACTGGTCTTTGCCTAGTTCACATCATCTGAACACATGCATCGACTCAGAATGGTGACCAACCCTCAAGCTCTGTTTCTGAGAGTAAATCTCGTCAGCCAGTTCCTAGTTAGGTTTCAAGAATGTACATTGCAGTGGACTCTAGTTCTAAAGAGGATTTGGGGGTGCCTGTCTACTGCATTCCTGTCCTCCTAATGGGTGTCACTGGCTATCCAAGCAAGGGATATAGTGGTGACTCCTGTTTGGGTCATCACACACCAGGGTCACCTCCATGTTCTGTCTCCATCTCTCCTTCAGGAGTCTATTATCCCCTCTGGCCCTGGCTGCTCAGCTCAGATCCAGCCCCCCTATGTCCTGCCAGAGAGGCTGAGCTCCCCCAAAGGTGCAAGATGAGCAGTGGTGTTTAATAACACACGAAGGAAATCACTTTCTAACTCATTTTTGTCCAGGAGCTTCAAGTACCTTCTTCCAGCACCCAATTCAGGCCCCATGCTTGTCTAAGGCAAAACCAGATGGCTTCCTCACAGTGTACCTGGCTCCCCTCACAGTGTACCTAGCTTCCCCTCATTACAGAGATGGCTTTCCCTTCGAACGCCGGCTTCATCTTGCCCGTGACAAGCAAGCAGAGGCATCTGTATCTCCTGCAGCCACTTCTTGTTAAACAGCCATGGGAAGCTGGGCCTTCAGTCAGATTAGTAACCCCCCGGGAAGTGTGTGCCTGTGTAAAGTGGTTTGATGGGGCCGGCAGCTGTGCTGTGACCATCACGGCACGCTCAACAGTCGGACAGAACTGGTCAAGTGACTGGTTTGTTTGGAAAAAGCTTCTTTAGGAGGCCAGAGTCACACCTTTGCTGCAGGAGACTGGGATCTGTGAGGACCCTAATGGGTCCATAGATGTTCTGATGTTCTGCTCCAAGGAGAGGAGCCGGGGTCTCTACACATGAGAAAGAAGGCAGCCGCCCCTCAGGGTTTAGCACCTTGGGAGGCAAAGAAGATTTTTTCAGTTAAAGCCTGATGATGATGATGAACCTCTACACCAGAATAATCTAGCCCTGGCGTCTGAAAGACATGGAGCCAAGGCTTATACATACATGGCTTGTGTTTGTTCCCTGAGGGTCGCGTGTTGGGAGCTGGGTCCTCAGGGTCCTAGTGTTGGGAGAGGTTAGCGTTTAAGAGGTGGTGTCAATGGGGTGTTGGGGAGATGGCTTGGGGATTAAGGACAGTTGGAGATTTTGCAGAAACCCAAATTCAGGTCCCAGTACCTGTACCAAGCAGATGACAGCTTCCTGTCATTCCAGCTCCAGGGGACGAGAAGTCCTCTTCTGGACTCTGAGGGCACCTGTCCTGATGCATGCATGCACCTCCCTTCCTCACATATACACATAATTAAATATAATTTTAATTTTCTAAAACAAGTCAGAGCCTAACTGGGGCCTCCCCTCTCAGAAGGGATTATGGTAGAGATTCGGAGGCCCTGTGTTAGTTTTCACAAGAGTGAGCAGTAAGAACAGGCCTGATCCCCAGAGTCTCTTGTGTGTGTGCGTGTATGGGGGGGTGCTGTGGATTAATCTTTGTACACTGTAAAGATGTATTACTCTCATTGGTTATGAAAGAGCTGACTGTTCTATAGTTGGGCAGGAAGGGACTGGGTGGGGGAGCCAGACTAGGAGGATGTTGGGAAGAAAAAGGGTGGAGTCTTGGGAGTCACAAGCCAGATATAGAAGAAGTAGGACATGTACAAAAATGAGGTAACAAGCCATGAGCCACATGGCAACAAATAAAAGAATATAAATTAAATAAAAATGAGTTAATTTAAAATGTAAGAGCTAGTTGGTAATAAGCCTAAACTATTGGCTGAGGATTATTTATAGTTAATAATAAATTTCTGTGTGGTCATTTGGCAAATGGCTGTTGGGACAGAAAAGTTTGCCTAAAGGGGGGGCAACACCATGGCCAACAGAGTGTTGATCCATGAGAGGCAAGAAAGAAGTCTGATTCAACATGGCTCACTGTGGATGTTCAAATTTTGAGAGTCTGACATTGGGTAGTTTATTTTAGGCATGTTTAAGCACAGTGCACTGTGGAAAAAAACCTTTCCTGGTAACAATTAACTTGCTCCCATGTTAGATAAAGCTTAGACATGACTACATAGAAACTCTTCGTAAAGTACACATGACATCGTCCATTAAAATGGGTTCTATAGATTGACAAGCTCATGATAAGGGCTTAGGGGGAAATCTCGTGTGCTCTCAGTCACATAGATGGTGCAAAGGCCACCAGGCTATCAATTACGTCAGTTCCTCATCTGATGTAGAAAATATAGGCTACACATCTCTTTCTTTGAAGAGACAGCCTGTGTGTTTGACATCCCTGGTTCCCCTAGTGCTTATCCGTGATCACAAGGACCTCTGCATCTCCTACGCTCTGGCTCATCTGGTGATGTGAGCTCTCTGTCTCCCATGAGCTTCTACCTCTACATCCTTGCCAGAGTCAGACCTGTGCCAGGGTCACCATGCCCTTGAACTTTCAAGCCTGTGAGCTAAAGAAACCCCCTTCCTTTATAAAAAGTTACCCCACTTCAGATAGTTTACTGTAGCAACAACAACAACAAAAATGAGCAAATACACATGGCTTTGAAAAAATATCTGGCTAATGTAATAATGCAGTTGGGGGATGAGGAATTGGAAAGCCAGAAGTGACACGTGTGTGTGTGTGTGTGTGTGTGTGTGTGTATGTGTGCATGTGGGGGGGGTTGGTATGCCTGTGCATGCATGTTTATGCTTGCCCCTTCAAACACATGTAGAGGCCAGAAGTTGATGTCAGGTGTCTTCCTAAATTTCTTCTCCACCTTATTTTCCAGGGTTTCTTCCACCAAACACCCAAAGCTCACTATTTTGGCTATTCTGGGAACCTAGCTCCTGGGATCTCTGTCTCTCCATGCCCTTTCCCCTAATGTTGAGGCTACAGGCATGCGCATGAGCTTGGGCATGCTCATCTATTTTCACGTAGGTGCTGAGGATCCAAATTGAGGTCCTCATGTTTGCACAGTAAACAGTTTTCTCACTGAGCTCTCGCCAAGCCCACTTTTTGTGTTTTTGAGACAGGGTCTTAGCAGAGCCCAAGCCACACTTTAAGTCCAGTCATCCTCTTGACTCAGCCTCCAAGTGCTTGGGCGCTGGACTGCATGCATGCATACTATATGTCAGACACAAATTCTCTTAAGGTTTCAGTCTTATGCCTCTGCAGACTCTCAGTCTGTCTGTCTGTCTGTCTCTCTGTGAACATCTATTGATATCTATCTGCTCTCTAAGAAAATATTGAGCATCATTTTTTTCTCTCCTATAGGTGTTTATGGCATGTAAAAAAAGGCAGAGTGAAAAGGTATGACTAGAAATATGCAATCACCTGGTGTGAAGGTGTGGTAGTGTGAATATAACATGCGATCACCTGGTGTGAAGGTGTGGTAGTGTGAATATAACATGCGATCACCTGGTGTGAAGGTGTGGTACTGTGAACATAACATGCGATCACCTGGTGTGAAGGTGTGGTACTGTGAATATAACATGCGAACACCTGGTGTGAAGGTGTGGTAGTGTGAACATAACATGCGATCACCTGGTGTGAAGGTGTGGTAGTGTGAACATAACATGCGATCACCTGGTGTGA
>LOEQ01000079.1:331202-338702 GCA_001685075.1 Bramus lutescens
TTCTTTATTAACCAATGAAAGTAACACATAGACAGATGACCCTCATACATCACTGTTACACTAAACTGGATCAAGATCTAAATGCAAAATTCATGATGTTACGTTTGGCTTCTAAGATAAGGCACCAAAATCCCGAACACAAGACAGAAAACCTCAATAAAACTGCAATTAAAACTTAATCTTCAGCAACCCACAGAATGGGAGGGAAGATTCGTAAATCATTTATCAGGGAAGAGTCTGATGCCTGGAAAAATATACATATGCTCAACTCAGCAATAATCAGAACTCAATGTAGAAATGAGCAAAGGGTGTCATCAGAGAAATCAAAATCAAAATAACTCTGAGATTCCATCTTACACCTGTAAGAAGGGTCAAGATCAAAAATACTGATGGCAACTGATGCTGGAGAGGTTTTGGGGAAAAGGGAACACTCTTGCATTTCTGGTGGGAGTGTAAGCTGGTACAGCCCCTAATGTCAGTGTGGTGATTTCTCAGAAAATCAGGAAAAAACCTTCCTCAAGACCCAGCAATACCACGTTTGAGTATATATCCAAAGAATGCTCAATCATGCCACAAGGACATGTGCTCAACTATGTTCATAGCAGCATTGTTTGTCATAACCAGAACCTGGAAATGACCTAAATGCCCCTCGACCGAAGAATGGATAAGGAAAATGTGGTACATTTACACAATGGAGTACTACATAGGAGAAAAAAATAATGACATCTTGAAATTTGCAGGCAAATGGATGGAGTTAGAAAACATCATATTCAGTGAGGTAACCCAGACCCAGAAAGACAATTATCATATGTACTCATTCATAAGTGGTTTTAAAACATAAACCATAAAGAAAATCAGCCTACAAATCACAATCTCAGAGAACCTAGACAAGAATGAGGACCCTAAGAGAGACATACATAGACCTAATCTACACGGAAAGTAGAAAAAGACAAGATCTGAGTAAATTGGGAGCATGGGGACCATGGGAGAGGGTTGAAGGGGAGGGGAGAGGCAGGGAAGNTAATGACATCTTGAAATTTGCAGGCAAATGGATGGAGTTAGAAAACATCATATTCAGTGAGGTAACCCAGACCCAGAAAGACAATTATCATATGTACTCATTCATAAGTGGTTTTAAAACATAAACCATAAAGAAAATCAGCCTACAAATCACAATCTCAGAGAACCTAGACAAGAATGAGGACCCTAAGAGAGACATACATAGACCTAATCTACACGGAAAGTAGAAAAAGACAAGATCTGAGTAAATTGGGAGCATGGGGACCATGGGAGAGGGTTGAAGGGGAGGGGAGAGGCAGGGAAGAGAACAGAGAAAATGTAGAGCTCAATAAAATCAATAAACAAATATCAAAAAAAGAGAAAGAAATGGGCAAAGGGAAAAAACTGGAGTTGGGTGTGGGCAGGTCTTGTGCCTAAAATCTCAGCACTTGATTGGCTGAGATAGGAATGCAGGAGGCAAACCTGGGCTACATAGATGCCTTAAGACTCAGCAGGGCTACATAGCCAAACTCTGTCTCAAGGAGAGGAGTCAGAGAAGAAGAGGAAGAGGAGGAGAAAAGAAAAGAGAAAAGAAAAAGGAAGGGAAATAGAGAAACGTGGGCAAAGGACGCATGTAAACTTTTTTTTAAAAAAAAAAACTTATTTGTGCGTTTTCTTCCATATTTAAAGAAAGAAAATGGTCCAGCCAGTTGGCCTTCAGAAGGGCCCGAATTCAAATTCAAGGGACTGCAGACACGGCTTATTGGTTAAGAGCACTTATTGCTTTCCCAGAGGACCCTGGTTTGATTCTTGGCACTTGGAGCTCAAGAGCCTCCATAGCTCTGGTTCCTGGGGATCCTAGGCCCTCTTCCGGTAGTTGTGGGCTCCAGGCACCTAAGTGGTTTATGGACATACATGCAGACAAGTCACTCATACACATAAAATAGAAATAAATTAGTCTATAGAACACCACTTGTTCAAGTTTGTGAATTTCTGTGGAAGGTGGCCACCAGACTCACTTGCAGCAGCATTTGGGAGGATGCACACTCCTGAGGAAGGAGGAAGGAGTGTTAGAGTTGTGAACCTTTCCCACATTGCTTGAGCACTGTGAGGAGAAGGGAGCCTTGGAGCAGGGAGACTCCTTCCTTCCCTTCTGGGGACTAGCTGCCTGCCAGTTGTCCTTGGAGTATGACCCTTGGTTCTTGACTCTTTCTTGTCCTTGTGGGACTACTGTGTGCACAACCAGCTCTGTCTTCACACAGCGCCTGCTGCTCACCACAAGGGAACTCAGGTCCCAGCCAAGAGAACTGGCACCATTTTCTTTATGTTGCTGAGGAGGACCCCGATTTCCTTACATGCTGCAGTTTCCTTCGGTGTTCATGTGTGCAGGTAGCATGCCACAGAAGCAGTGTGAGGATCAGAGGATGCTTTGTAGGAGTTTGTTCTCTTTTCGTAGTGTGGGTCCTGGGGATTGAACCTGGGCTCTGGGGCTTATCAGCAGATGCCTTTACTCTCACCCCCTCCTCCTCCTTAGCATTGACAGCGACTTGTTCTTGGCTAATGGGTAAGTGACAAATCAGATGCCCCAGTTTTTAAAAAAGACAATGCTGTTGCTAACTGGGAACTGGCCTGAGCAACTGTCACCTACATGGCTTCTGGAGACAAACAATGACCCATCTGGTGGGCAGTGAAGGCCTCCATCTGCCTTAGACTGTTTTCTGATGCTATAACAAATACCACAGGACCAGAAGTTTATGAAGAACGAGGAATTATTTAGTTCAGGTCTCTGGAGCCGAGAGTCTAAGGACATGGTGTCAGCATCTGCTGAGATCTTCAGCAAGCACACAACACAAGGGTCTCACGTGGGAGATAGAGCTTCATGTGGTGGCTCAAGCCACCTGTCCTGTGTTTATTGAAGGCATTAAGTCTGTCTTAGATAACCCCATCACCCCCATGAAGATATGCCACTCTAATTGTTCCCATGGGGCCCAAATCTAAGTGCCATCAGGACATGAACTTGGGGACACTTTAAATTACAGCATCATCTGGGCAGGCACTTTCAGGCTCTGGTGTTGCAGAGTCAGAAAAGTTTCAAAGCCATCTGACCTAGGAGAGAACAGTTTGGAAGCTCAAATGCAGCTTGGCTGTCTTTAAATCCAACCACAGGACAGACTCAGGAACAGCATGGGGAGGGAGCTCTTGCTGGGAGTGATTGGGTTTCCCCTTGTTTCCAGTGACCTCCAGAAGTTTGCCCCATTAACATGACTGAAATGAGCAGGTGATAGCTTTCACCCCTCAGGTGGCTCTGATGAAAAGGCTGATCAGGTTAAGGTGCTGTCTACCCAAGCCTGATGACCTAAGTTCAATGCCAGTATCCACACAGCCTGACTCCAAGCTGTCTTTTAACCTCTGCTGTAGGTAATGGTGTGTGTGAACTCACCCCCTCAAAATAAGTGGATAAAATGTAATAAAAAACAAAAGGCAAATGTAGCCCAGTTGATGAAGTGTTTGCCTAGCATGTGCAAGGGCCTGAGTTCAGGCCCCATTACTGTACTACCCATGCATTGGGACACCCATCTGTAATCAATACTTGCAAGTGAAAGGCAAGAAGACCAGATGTTCAAGGTCATCTTTGGTTAATTTGAAGCCAGCCTGGGCTACATGAGACCTTGTCAAGAAAGTAGGGAAGAAAGAGGAAGGAATGAAGGAAGGAAGGGAGGGAAGGAGGGAGGGAGGAAGGGAGGAAGGGAGGGAGAGAGGGAGGGAAGGAAGGGAAAAGAAGGAAGGAAGGAAAGAAGGAGGGAAGGAAGGAAGGAAGGAAGGAAGGGAGGGAGGAAGGAAGGAAGGAAGGAAGGAAGGAAGGAAGGAAGGAAGGAAGGAAGGAAGGGTGCTGTTTCCTCTCTATCTCTGGAACTCAGACTGGCAATGTGACAGAAGAGATGCTTCGTGGCTCCCAAGGCCAAGGTCAGAAAAGTTCTGAGGCTTCTGTTGCCTCTCGATGTGGTCCTCAGGGCGCTCCTGCTTGGAACATTCTTCCTTCTGAACTTGGGAGAGGAAGGCAGGTGCAGGGTTTCACACAGGGCTCGGGCAACCCCACCTTTGGATCAGCCTCACTCGGGTGCTGAGAGTAAAGGAGCCTGCTATGCCCAGCCCTTGTCACCCTCACTTTTTCTGCTGGGACCCAGGTGGACCCACTGTGCCTCACCCAAAAGCTGTACCCTTGACCCCTGGAACCTGTGAACTCGGTGATCTCATTCTTGCCTCTGGGAGTTGTTGGGCATGGTCATTATGTAGCACAGGCAGAGAGGGCACAATACAGCATGGGGCATTGTTAGCTGAGGGAACTCTGGGACTAGGACCTTGGTGAGATGGGGTCCTGCTGAAGAGTACCTGGCTCCAGTCCCTAGCTCTGTAGCCTCAGAAGAGTGACCTAACCCCTCTGTGCCTTGGATATATTTCTCTGTGCAGTTAGGACAGTAGTCTCCTCCAGCTGTGGAGCTTAGGGTGTCCATGCACAAACAGCTCATTGGAAGTGCAGTTAGTGTTTCTGCCATTGGTGACCAGCACAGGCTAGCCAGGGACTGACCACAGGAGGATTTAATAATGACAGCTTCAGGGCGCTTGTACATGTCTTTGTCCCACAGGGGGATAGTTGAGAAAGACAGGCTACGTTTCTCTGCTTCTCACTGACCCAGTGTTCTGGAAGCGTTGCGGGGCTTCTGTCAAGAGGCCTGGTGGAGTTGGGGACAGTGCCTCTCCAGAGGGAGGGAAGCCAGGAATTGAGAAGAGAGCGAGGTTGGTTTGGGTGCACATTAATTTAGTTGTTTGTGTATATGAGAGTCTGTAGTCTGTTCAGAGAGACACGTGGCCCTAGGAAAACAGAGGTGATACCTCTGGTAGATATTTAAGAGTCTGCAGTGTAGGCTGGGTGTCAGGGCATCCAATGACAACCACCAGGCTGTCACCAAAGGCTCATCCTAGACAGTGGGTGGGAACATATGTGGTAGGCTTAGAACAATCCAGACTGTTCTCAGGGTCCTGCTGCCCCTCAGATCACCTGCTAGGACAGGGACTTTCTCCCACCTCCTGCACCTACCTGTAGGGCAGGTAACAGAAGATTTGGAACCCGATGTCCCCAGTGCAGACACATGCGTGTGTCTTTTAGAGTCTGTTAACTCTCTCCCGGTTGATCTCACACATCCTGGGCAGGTGAGTGGCCTCTAACTTCCATCCTTGCTTTTCCTGGTTCCTTTCCCAAATGGCAACAGTTCTCCCCATGGCTAGGTTCTCCTCTGCAACACAGCCTGAAAAGGCGATCCTCGGTCATACAAGACAACTGAGCCAGGGGAGGTGGCGAGCAGTTTTCAGAACCTTGAAATTACTTTGATGAAAACCCCTACTTATGATAAACTACTATTGCGCAGCAAATCTGTGTGAGCCATCTGCCTTTATTAAAGACCATGATTTGATGGCTGTCCCATAAAAGACATTTGCGACAGCCACTGCTCCACCAGAAAGATTATATTATAATCACTCTGGGCTCCCGAATGGTTAAGCCTCATTGTGCCCATCATTGCATTTAGTGGGTTCTTAATAAGGGGGTGAATGAGTAACTAGATAAAGGCACAGGCAGTTGTGAGGACCTAATTAAAATCTTTCCAATTTAAACCTCTCAGCTGGAGGCAGCTGGGATTTCAAACTGAGCATGGCTGCTCTGGCTCAGTCCCTGGTTTTGTAGATTGGAAGGGAAGGCATTGGGGAACAGAGCAACAGTTGGCTGGCCTGCCATCCTTTGTCCTGCAGGGTTGGGTTGGCACCTGCCCCCAAGAACCCCTCCCCGACGAGCCTCTGTAATATGATTGGCAGTAGTCACACCTGGTGGAGACGGTGGGGATCTTGGAATTGGCCTCTGACATTACAGACAACTAAGACAACCGAGTAGCCTTTGTCTTTGGCAATCACAGACCCTGTGGCAGCTTGTTCTGAGAAGGCCACCATTGTTGACCTTTCTGGTCATTGACCCTATTTGTGGCATCCCTGGAGTTAGCAGGCACCTTCTGCTCTAGCCTAATTGAGGGCTGTCAAGCACTTTTACTCAGAGTTCTTGGGGGACGCAGCCTGCCTAGAGGACACTGGTTCCCTCGGCTTTCATTTGGGAATACTCTTGAGGCCTCAGGTACAGGCACTATGGTGATTTGAAAGAAAATGGCCCCCCAAAGGGAGTGGCACTGTTAGGAGGTGTGGCTTTGTCGGAGTAGGTGTGGACATGTTGGAGGAAGTGTGTCACTATGGGGGTGGGCTTGAGTTCTTATATCTGCTCAAGTCACAGCCAGTGTCTCAGTTTACTTCCTGTTGCTTGCCAATCAAGTTGCAGGGCTCAGCTCCAGCACCATGTCTGTCTGCACACCAGCATGTCACTCCATGATAATAATGGATGGAACCTCTGAAAATAGACGCCATCCCACTGAATGTTTTCCTTTATAGAGTTGCCATGGTCCTGGTGTCGCCTCACAGCAGCAGAAACCCTTACAAGGACGGGTGCCATCGTCAGTTTCCAACTGTAGAGCTGTGGATTTGACGTGTGGGCCTGCTGCCATCCCCAGGACTGGATCGGCCTCAGAACCCAAGATTCAGGAGAATGCGTATATCAGGGGTCCAAGTCCATGACCTGCTTTCAAACCTGTGACACACTGTTTCCAGTATGTTCCCATGGGAAAAAAAACAAAAAACAAAAAACAAAAACCTACCAAAGAAACAAACAAACAAAAATGGTGTCATTTTCTGAGTGTTGATTAAATTCTAGAAAGAGCTGTGTCTGGGCAGCCAGACTGGTGATCAACTTGGGAACATGCATTTTAGGTGGGAATTGAGGAATGCCTTTACAGCCATTAAACTGGTTTCCATGACTCCCAGCCTGATTTTCTAAGTCAAAAGCAGATTCCCTTGACAGGGGCAGTATGTTTATCAAAAGTGCATTTCCCGGGGCAATGCAATGGCTCAGGGGGTTAAGGCCTTCGTGGCTAGGTCTGACACCCTAAGTTCTATCCCTAGCACTTGCATAGTGGAAGGAGTGACCCAACCCCCACATATTGTTCTGTGACCTCCACACATACTGTATGGTATGATGTCCCCTCCCAATAAATAAATAACTAAATGTGGTTGTCCCTGTAGAGCTGGGAACAATATCTATCTATGTGGCAAGAAATGTAGTTACGTTCTTTGAGGGCATGCCCAGGCTCCTATCAAGAAACACCAGGCCACCCCAACAAGCATTTTAGCTTCAGAAAGCAGTAAGTTTTGGTGTCTGCTGATGAGTTCCGTGTTCTGTTCTCTGTCTTTAGAAGGAGTTGCTGCTGAGGCCCCACCACAGGACAAAGGCAGGATTTATTTACTGGGACAAAGCGTTTGCTAGATTAAAGTTGCGATTTATTTCATAGACTCTCTCCTAAATAATGACATTCAGGTCACCTTGAGTTTCTGTGGCAAACTCATTATCAGTCC
>LOEQ01000079.1:341202-347793 GCA_001685075.1 Bramus lutescens
AGAAGGGCTCATGGTGCAGGGCTTTGAAGGCGTCATCTGCTCAGAACCCAGGCCCACTGTGGCTGGGGACTGTGACTGGCTGGCTGGTCATACTCCCCAGAGTTTTTCCATCATCAAGGAGCTGGCCATCTTTGGATGGCCACCACTCATCAGCAGCCACTTGAGGACAGCCTTGACGACTTGCTTCACCTCAACATGATGCTGGAATTCTTGGTGTCTGTGAAGATGGTGGTCTTATGTGCTGGATCATGAAAAACGCATCCATCCTGGTGGCTACTTCTGGCTCCAAGAATCTGATGGTACAGATGTACAATCCTAGTGCTCAAGAGGCTGAGGCAGGAGCATCATGAGCCAAGAACAATTGGGATTACATGATGAGACCCCTTATCAAAGAAATAAATGAAAATGATAAATAAAGATAAACATTTCTAGAAGGAAGTTGTCTTCTGGTTAGGCAAGGACAGGAGATCCCCCAGGGGAGGAGGCCCCAGATAGCGCCCCCCAGAATATGCTGTGAAGGACCTCATTGGTCTTTGCCTTTATGTGACTTAATTTTCACTACCTCTTCTCTTCTTGATGCCAGAAAGGGAGGTGCTGTCTGGGTTTATGTTGCTCTGATACAGGGAGAGGAAAGCTGGTAGATTTCTTAGATGTGACTGTTACTGCTTGTATGCTATTGAATGGCATCCCCCAATTTCCTGGCCTCTTGTAACTGAGAAGGTCCTCGTTTGGAGTAGGGTCTGGTTAAAATGATACTGTACTGGAATAGGGTGGCCTCTAACACAATATGACTAGTGACCTTAAGACATGTCTTGAAGCCACCAACAAATAGAGAGAAAGGGCCTATGATAGCAAAGACAGGAGTGGCAACGACCTGGTTGGTGTGTCCACAGGGAACACAGAGGTGTGACACTGAGGTCAGCCTTGTGGAAGGAGGCCAGGGATGGGGTCTTCCCATTGTCATTCTGCAGGGTTCAGGGTCATTGATATTTGGAGTTCTAGTGTCCACTGCCCAGAGAACATAAGTTGGCTGTTCCCAAGACACCAGCTGTGATATTTTGTTCTGGCATCTGCAGGGTATGAGTACACCAAGTCAAGGCCAGGAACCTCTGCTTGCTGCCCCAGCTCAAATAGATTGTTTAGACAAGGATGTTGCCGAGGAGCTACGGAGGCTCATGCTGTCGCCAAGCTAAGAGAAGCACACCCCTGCCCCAGATCAAGCAGGGCAGGGACAGTGCCCAGCATTTGGAGAACGAGTCTGTTCTGGTTGGGTTTTTTTTAGTTGTTTGTTTTAAAACAGGGTTTCCCAACTCACTACGCAGGGACCAAGAACAGAAACCATGACTGAAGGGGTCCAGGCCAACTCAGCAGCCTCTTACTGGGTCAGCGGAGGAAAGGGCCACAGATTCACAACATGGTTAGTTCTGGTGCCCAGATGCAGAGCACAGTCCCCATTGCAGCCACTCCCCAGTAACCCTGCTTCCCAGCCTCCACCGCTTTTACTGGACACCGGCCTCCCCTATAGCTCATGCGCAGTGTCCCACCCTGGCCAGATGATCTCGATGTGCAGAGGAGAGGCCTCCTCTCTGGCTGCTTAGTGTGCCCTCAAAACTAGAGTGGAGAGAGATTAGGGGTTGCTAATTTGGGATCAGGACTGATGCGCTATAAAAAGCAAGGAGGCTTTGGGATCTGCAAGCCGTTTTAGAAATGCATCCCACACACAGAAAGGATGAAGTCAGTGGGATTTGTCTCTTTCTCTGCACCTTTCCTCCTTAAGATCCTTCCAGCACCTTCCCTGAACCCTTCACGCCTTCACTAATGTCCCTGCTACAGAAGTTCTGGATGGAGGGGTCAGAGGTGACACATTCAGGCTTCTCAATCCAAGGCCAGCACCTTACTTGTCCTTCTGGGAATCTAGGGACCCAGAAACATGGGAGGAAGTTTGAAAGGGCTTGAAGGGGGCAGCAAGGAAGTGACAAGTGGAAGGAGGGATGTCCCTACTGTGATGTCCCCACGAGGAACAATGGCATGTCAAAAAAATCTTTTAAGTTTTGTAGAAGAGTTGTAGTGAATGGGGCTCTCTAGTGGGACTCTGAGAAAATCACCCTGAATTCTTGCCAGTGGCGTTTTACCAATCTATGATGGAGAGGGAGAGAGAGAGAGAGAGAGAGAGAGAGAGAGAGAGAGAGAGAGAGAACCTGGAACATCATAGATGTTTCCTCCTAGTGTCAGAGAGGGATATGTAAACCTCACTGGAAGGGTATTTCTCTCTGTCCATCAGAGTATCACATGGACTTTGGAGGGACAAGGCCATCTGACTTTCCAGGGAAGTCAGTTTGTTTCAGCTCCAGGGCAGCCAGCAGGTCACTTAAGCCCTGACCTTGACAGAGCCAATTCCAGGTCCTCCGAAGGAAATGTGTAACATAGTTTTTTTTGTTTTGAATTTTTTAGATTAATCCCCAAACTGCGTTTTCTCTTTCCCTGTCCATCATAGGATACTTGTCATGTAAGGTGAACATTCCTTTCTGGAAGGTTACTAGCTGTAAAGAGACCCCGGTGAGCTCAGTATTAAATTCCAGGATGTTTGTTTGGGGACACATCTGCTGCGTGGCTACTGAGAGCAATTCTGAAACACACCCAGGAAGGCAGGAAGAGAAGCCAGATCTCAGAAGAGCCACAGCCCTGATCGTGTGTCACCATTTGACTCAGCAGGGAACCCCCCGGGCTGGGGACCTCAATGTGATAGGACCAACAGCCTCTGATGGCCCTCTTGAGACCTGATGCTGCTCCTGTTCCTCTCTGACAGAGGCCCGGGCAGTCATAGGGTGGGAGCAGGAAGTGGTAGCACCAGGGACATTCCATCACAGGCAGATGTGGGGGTGTCCTTGTCTTCTGATATTTTGTCTTGGGGACCAAAGGCAGTGTAAGGCTGCCCATTAGCAAAGTCTTCATGGAGAGTGGTGGACATGACCAGGGTTAGATGCTTGGCTCTGTGAAAAGGCTGTCTTGTGGCAACCTACTCTCCTGGTCTCTATACTACAGTACAATGACTTTGATGCTTCATACGCTCTGTGGTGTCACACAATCTGGTACAGTAACAAACACATACAGAGATGCAGGCCAGCGCGAGAGCACTCCCCTGGCATGTGTGAGTGAGGCGCTGGGCTCAATTCTCTACATCATAGAAACAAAACAAAAGAAATAAAATATAGGATAATAAGAAAATAGTATGATGTATGTATATTTACCTTTTGTATATAATGTTAGGGTGCAATGGTTATATGTTGTAATTTATATGGGATAGCATAATTTATGCATTGTATTGGTGTCTTTATTTCTTTCCTTGTGGCTGTGATAAAATATCCCGCTGAAGGCACTTAAGGGAGAAGAGTTTTCTTTGGCTCGTGGTTCTGTACTTCAGAGCATCATGGCAGGGAGCCGCAGTGGCAAGAGCCTGAGGAAGCTGGTCTTGTTACATCCATGGTCAAGAACAGAGCCACAGATGCACTCAATGTTGGCGCTCTGCTCAGTGTCTCCACGTCTACACAGCCTGGAATCCCTGTCTAGGGAACGATGCTGCTCGCAATCAAGATAACCCCCCAC
Source organism: Bramus lutescens (assembly GCA_001685075.1). NCBI lineage: Eukaryota > Metazoa > Chordata > Mammalia > Rodentia > Cricetidae > Bramus > Bramus lutescens. The sequence goes on from LOEQ01000079.1 coordinate 344,806, forward strand.
AGACACACCCAGAGGCCCATCTCCTAGGTGACTCCACCACCAAACTGACAATCAGCAATAATGTGACAGTACGGTACCCTAGTCACTGACTTTCTTTGGTTAAAATAGCTTATTTTATTCAAAATATTGAGAAGATGAGCATTTCAATACACAACCAACATAAACGTATTAGCTAAGTAGACGTATTTTTGTGACTAAGCCTTAAGAATTCTGTCTGCATGCCCGGCTCCCAGCACGTCTCTCCTTAGAACAGCCACATGCCAGGTGGTTCGTAGCCCTAGGTGGAAAGCGGCTNCCACTCAAAGTGCAGCTCTGAGGCTTCTGACCCCTGACTTCTAGGCGGTGAATGATCCAAAGTGTATGTCCTGGCAGAGATGAGGAAATACGCCCTTCTACAAGCATCTCTCCTGAGGATCAAGCAGGAAAGAGATGCTTTCTTGAGAAGCAGCAGAGGCTGCGGAGGGAGTCTCTTCACTGGCTATTTTGTAGGGAGCCAACCAACCGTGTCGCCAAGCTAACGACGGTCTAAAACACATCTTGTGCTTCCAGCTGCCCCTTTGAAGGAGCCTGCTCCCAGCACCCCGTTCCCCCCACAACCTCTGATCCAATCACAAGCTCTGGCTCTAGACCTCAAGGACACGGCTTTTTCTGTGTTCATTTCCATTCCCCAGACTTTTCATTTCTTAAGTTTAAATACATGTGTACCCCAGTCTGACTTCATTATAATTTTGCTTGTCAGCTTTAATTGAGGCTGAGTTCACTCTCACATTTGAGCATGTGCTTCTGAGCTAATCTCCCTTGCAGTTAGAGGAATGTCCACGAACAGGGGACACCCTTGTTAGTTACGTGTGTGCATGTGTGTCTGTGTGAGGACAGGGACACAGGAGTGCAGTCGCCATGGGAGGCTAGAAGAGGGGATCATATCCCCTCGAGATGGAGTTGCAGGTGGTTGTGAGCTGCCTGATGTGGGTGCTGAGAGCTGGGCTTGGGTCCTCTGTGAGTGCGATATGATCTCTCAGCCCCTGTGCTATATCTTCCCAGTGACATCTTAATTTCCACTCATTTCAGCTTCCTAAAACGTGCTTCACAGAACCTTCTGGGCATGGGCATTCTTAAACCGAAAAGAGGAGGTCTGCTTCTGCTTTCAGATCAGACGTTATTCAGTAAAATGCCCGTGGTCATGCTCTCCTGAACCCTGGCAGCCTTCATTGCCTTTTCCAAGGCTCTCTGTGAGGCTCTGGTGTCGCAATCCTCTGAAGGGATGTTGTTGTCTCTTGTCAATCGCTGCCTGGTTCATGAGCTACAAGGAGCAGAAAGCAGGACACGGCCATCTCTGCCGGGGTTTCTTTCCTCTTCTTTTTTACATAGATTCTTATGTAATCCAGCACCTGCTCTGTACAGGACCGTCGTTGCCTTCCCTATATTAACTATGAGTCCCACACTCACTGTCACAGCCACCCACATTGTCACACCCTTTCTCTGCCATGTACATATGGCCACAATTCTAGGAATGCTCACACGCACAATCATACTTGAATGCATACACTCTATGTCTCTCTTGGTCTTGCTGTTTGTGTCTGTCTCTCTCTGTATCTCTCTGTCTCTGTCTCTGTCTCTCTGTCTCTCTCTCTCTCTCATTCTCATACACACATTCCTTCCTCCTGGGGTCTTCTACGTAGCATTGTGTTGGGGTATGAATGTGTCTAGAGCGTGCTTGAGTGAGTGTGAAAGAATGTGGGTGAGCAAGTGTGGTTGAGTGTGCACATTTGAGAGGGGTAGAACAAGGGCAGGAGAACACACGTGTGCATGTGTAAGTGTGTGACTCTACAGCATGTACTGACACCCTTGGATGAACGGGCACCTCTGTGAGGGATCAGGCTCCTTTCTCAAAGGCTTTGTGGGCCTCTGACCTTGGTGGCATCTGCAGGTGCCCCATACCCCTAGGGTGAGTCTGAGCTCCCCGCTCCATCTAGGACACCCTGGTGCTAAGATGGGAATGAACTTCTTGCTAGAAGAACATGCTGCTCAAGGTGGAACAGGAGAAAATAGAAACTCCCACGCCTCCCACGCCCAGGGCTGCAGCAGGAGAGGGAGGGTGACTGACAGAGGAGTTTTAGGCAGATGTTGGAGCAACCCCAGCCAAGGCTCCATCACTCTGAGGCTTAATTAATGCTCTTCCTCATTATTTGATGTCAGTCTCCTTCCAATGAATCACTGCAAGCATCACTGTAGGATCACTCTGGGCTCCCTACCCCCTACACTAGCAAACATGCATTTAAAAAATAGCCGTGTAAAATTCAACCCAGAGCAGGACACATTTGACAATAAGCTTCGGGTGGTTTTATAAAGCATGTATATATAGAATTTAAACAGGATGAATGTTGTTCATTGCTTCCGCAGGATGGATCTAGTTCATGAGGATGTGGCTGGGGTTCAGGCAACTGCTGTCCAGACTTCAGCGGACTCCCCTGTGTTGAGGAGCCCACCATCTCCACACCCCAAGGTGTGCATCCTCCCTGACCACCAGTTCCTCCGCTTCCTGAGATGCCCACAGCCTCATCTCACAGAACTTGCACCATGGCCTGGCCCTGCCGCTTGACTCTTGTCTGCTGTGGGTGGGTGGGCTCTCAAGCTAGAGACCTCACATGGTGATATGTAGGGCTGGCATGGGGAGCTCTGACCATCCAGGGAAGGGCTTTGCTGCGAATGCCTTGGTTTTGAGGGTTCGTGTGGCAAGAACAGAAATGAAAACTGAGACATCATCCAAGGGCAGAGCAGGGGCTGGGAGAGCCCTGGGTTCACCAGAGTTCCACTAGTGGGATCTGGCGCCTCTGACTTCTGCAGGTTCGGTCACTCACATGCACACACCTACATACACCCACACACCCACCACACACTTAAAAATTAGTCATAAAGGCCAGGCGGTAGTGGCGCATGCCTTTAATCCCAGCACTTGGGAGGCAGAGGCAGGCGGATCTCTGTGAGTTC
>LOEQ01000079.1:381967-395903 GCA_001685075.1 Bramus lutescens
ATACTATGCGGGCTCAGAGCGGGAGTGAAGCCACAGTTGAGTGCTGATCTTTATCTTTCCAGTACCCTTCCCACACCCCCTTCCCACACCCCCTTCCCACACCCCCTTCCCAGGTCTTTCTTCTGACTGCTTGGGCAGGAGTGCTCAAAAACAGTCATCTGCTCTTTTTTTTAATCTGTCTTTAAAATTATATATAAAAAACAAAATCTCTTTCATGTATATTTCACATATGTATATGAAAGAGATTTTGTTTTTTATGATTTTATTATATTTTTATTGCACTATACATTTCTCTCTGCTCCCCTCCCTTCCTCCCCTCTCCCTTTCTACTCTCTTCCGTGACCCCCACACTCCTGATTTACTCAAGAGATCTTGTCTTTTTCTCCTTCCTATTTAGATCTGTGTATGTCTCTCTTAGAGTCCTCTTTGATGTCTAGGTTCTCTAGGGTTGTGGATTGTAGGCTGGTTTTTCTTTGCTTTATGTCTAAAAGTTACTTATGAGTGAGTACATATTATATTTGTCCTTCTGGGTCTGGGTTACCTCATTCAATGTGTTTCTTTTTCTAGATCCATCCATTTGCCTGCAAATTTCAAGATTTCATTATTTTTTACCTCTGAGTTGTACTTCATTGTGTAAATGTACCACATTTTCCTTACCATTCTTCCATTGAGCAGCATCTAGGTTGTTTCCAGGTTCTGGCTATGACAAACAATGCTGCTATGAACATAATTCAGCACATGTCCTGTGGTATGAATGAGCTTTCTTTTGGGTATATACCCAAAAGTGGTATTGCTGAGTCTTGAGGTAGACTGTTTCCCAATTTTCTGAGAAATTGCCATACTGATATCCAAAGGGGCTGTACCAGCTTGCACTCCACCAGCAATGCAGAAGTGTTCCCTTTGCCCCACATCCGCTCCAGCATAAATTGTCATCACTGTTTTTGATCTTGGCCATTCTTACATAAAATGGAATCTCAGAGTTGTTTTGATTTGCATTTCTCTGATGGCTAAGGATATTGAACATAATTCCTTAAGTATCTTCCAGCCATTTTAGATTCAACTGTTGAGAGTTCTCTGTTTAAGTCTGTACCCCATTTTTTTATTGGATTATGTGTTCTTTTGATGACCAATTTCTTGAGTTCTTTGTATATTTTGGAGACCTTTGTCTGATGTGGGGTTAGTGAAGATCTTTTCCTTTCTGTCAGCTTCCGTTTTGTCTTGTTGACCATGTCCTTTGCTATACAGAAGCTTTTCAGTTTCAGGAGGTCCTATTTATTAATTGTTGCTCTCAGTGTCTGTGCTATTGGGGTTATATTTAGGAGGTGGTCTCCTGTGCTAATGCAATCAAGTGTACTTCTCACTTTCTCTTCCATGAGGTTCAGAGTAGTTGGTTTTATGTTGAGGTCTCTGGATATCAACGTGTAGAAGAATGCAAATAGATTTATACCTATCATGATGCACAAAACTCAAGTTCAAATGGATCAAACACCTCAACTTAAAAAATATTTTTAAAGATTGATTTATTTTGCTATTTTATGGGTATGAGTATTTTGGCTGCATGTATGTATGAGCACCATGTGCATGCCTGGTACCCTCGAAGGTCAGAAGAGGGCTTTGGGTTCCTTGGTACTGGAGTTAAGATGGTTGTAAGCTACCATGTGAGTGTTGGAAACCAAGCCCAGTTCTGTGCATGAGCAACAAGCATCTTTAGTGGCTGAACCAATGCTCCAGCCCTGTAAAATACTTTTTATTCTTCTTTTCTTTGTATGTGTGTGAACAGATGTGTACCACGGTGCCCATGGGGGTCAGAGAGCCACAGGGAGGCATCAGTTCTCTCATCAGGCTTGGCAAGCGCCTTCTCCCACCCAGCACCTGCTCCCTGATTTTGTTTCCTGTAGGTCTGAAACAGAAAGGTCCATGGGAACGGCAGCACCTTCCCATGCTTCCATGTGGATACATGAGGTCCTTAAATAGGAAACTTTCGCTCAGTGGTAGATGTTCAGGCGGCAGCTATGGCTTCTGGGAGTGAATTACTATCCAAGTCATTTCTCACTACTGCTGGCTGCACTTTAGCCTGGAATCAGGTGGAAGCAAAGCAAATGTTTAAGCCAAGAGGGGTAATTAAAGAAATGGAGTTGATTGTGGTGGCTTATACCTGTAATCCTATCATTTGAGAGGCTGAGGCAGGAGGATTGCCTGCTGTGAATCTGAAGGCCAGTCTGGGCTGTAGTGTGAGAGACATTGTCAGGAAGAAAGGAAGGAAGGAGGGAGGGAGGAAGAAAGGGAGGGAGGAAGGGAGGGAGGGATGGAGGAAGAAAGGGAGGGAGGGAAGGAAGGAAGGAAAAAAATGTAAGCTGGTGTGGTACATGTTGTAACACCAGCCCTTTGGAGGTAGGGACAGGAGGACCAGGAGTTCAGGGTCGTCCTCCGTTAAACAGAGAGTGGAATTCTTCCACAGCCATGTGTCAAGGACTCTTGTTCTCCTAGAAAGGGCAGCTGTGGCACATACCTGGGTGCACCCCGACTTGGAGCGAGTGGGCACTGAGGTGTTGCTGTAGTAAGCAGAGGAGAGGCAGATGGGCCTGGAGGCAGCCAGAGGCACCCAGACCTTGGAGGGAGGATTGCTGAGGGACTGCAGCTGTCCTGTCAGTGATGGCCACAGGTTTTCATCTTCCTTGAGTATCAGTCAGAGCAAAGATTCCTGCTTTGCTGGCCCATCCAGGGTATGAGGTTGGGGTCAACGAGCAGCTGTGGTGGATTTTAGAAGTTTCCTTCAACTTCTGTTTCCCTCAGTGTGGGCACAGTGCCAGTTCCAAAGGACCCTCCCTGCCCACTCCGGCGTTTCTGCCTAATGCTTCAGCATCGCTGCTTGACAACTCATGGGACAATAGCCATCTGCTAAAAATAGCCGGCACTGACCTGGCTGTCCCCCAGCTTTGGCTTGTAGTGGCACTAGCTTTTTTTCTTTGGATGGAGAACATGGGTGGGTTTCTGGAAAGTGAGTCCCAGGTGCAGAAAAGCCAGACTCACTCACCTAGTTAATAATTGAGCCCAGCTTGCTGAACTGTGGTGACCTTCTTCCTGGTGTACAAACACCCTTAGCAGGCCGGAGCATGTTTCCAGAAGTTTCCAAGGCCCTCAGTGGGCACTGTGAGGCAGGGGAAGAAGAGACCCTTGCACATTTTGTCATCTTTATGTCCTGTTTCATAGTGGGCTGCACCAGGCCTTGATTAGTTGGCTGTGATGGTGGGGGTTCCCCCAGCAGGCACCAGCTGGACCAGGCATTCAGTTTACACTGTTTTTTTGTGTTTGTGAGTGCACGTACGTGTTCATCTGTGAGTGTACACTCACTGAGTCAGTGCATGTGGAGACTAGACGTCAATGTCGGGCTGCCTTCTGTGATCACCTGATCACGCCCCACTGTAGTTTTTGAGTCAGGGTCTCTCACTGAACTTGAAGCTCTCCATTTTACCCAGACTGGTTAGCCAGTGAGTCCAGATCCACCTGCCTCTGCGTGCCCTTCATCTTTCCAGCACCGAGGTTACAGATGTGCACACATCACTTCTGTTGTTTACATGAGGACTGGGGATCCAGACTCAGGTCCTAATGCTTATGTAGCTAACACTTTATCCCCAGTGAGCCTTCTTCCAGCCCTACAGCGTGCTCTTTGTCATACGAAAGCCATCATGCAGCAGGGGGACACAGAACAGAGCTGTCTTCTTGGGGGGGTCTTTAATGGGGGTAGAGAGCCCTGGTTAGAGTGGAGGAGGGGAGTTAGGGCTTCTTGCTCCCCTATGTGCAGGAGAAGTAAAAAGATTCTCTAGGATACTCTGACGTAAGACACACTAGAGAAACTGGTGACTTTGTTTTTTAATAAAAATGATCATCTTTAGCCAGGCATTGGTGGTACACGCCCTTAACTCCAGGACTCGGGGTAGAGGCAGGTGGATCTCTGAGTTTGAGGCCTGCATGGTCTACAAAGCGAGTTCCAGAATAGGCAGAGCTGTTAATACAGAGAAACCCTGTCTCAAAAAAAACAAAACAAAGCAAACAAACAAAAATCATTTTTAGTTTCCTTTTGTGGATGAATGAATCTGAATACTTTGGGTTTATTTGCAGGGAGGTGTGGAAGTATTTGGGGTGATCATAAAAAGATAAAGCCTACTTTGCTTGTTAGAGACTGTCACTCACAGGGACTGAAGTCCTGTGAACAATTTTATTGTAGTCTTCAACCCTGAAGGCACTCTTTTCATTTCTTAGCTTTAGTTTATGGAGGGGACTTTTCATCATGCCGGCTTTGTTTGCAGTGGGTTGGACCGTGTGTGGTGTGCACACCAGCAAATGCAGGACACCTCTGCCTTTCTCAATGACACGGAAAGTCATTGCTGAGCGATGGCATTCGTAAAGAGAATGGCCATGTTGAAGCTTCTGCTATGAGAACAGCATCGGATACTGAAGAGATAAGAAGAGCATTGTATGTTTTGAGTATCTCTGCTGCAGAAGAGACGTGCAGTTTGAGAACGCATCAACAGAATGATATGTGTGTGACTTTCTAAGCCATTTTTCTTTTTCTTTTTCCTTTTTTATCTATTTTATTTTTGAAACTGGCCTTGAACTGATTCGGTAGTACAGATGGCCCTAAATTCAAAATGATCCTCTTGCTTCAACCTCATAAGTGCCAGGATCACAAGTGTGTTCCACTCTCTCCAGCTCTGAAAGTCACTTTTACTTAAAACAAAAACAAAATAAAACAAAAGCAAAACCAAACAATCACTTCCAGAAATAGTCTCAGTCAGAAATTCGGTTTTCTGCTGCTTCTTGCTTGCAGCCCTGTATCTCACTTGGCTTTCCATTTCCCTGTTTCCTGGCCCCTCCTGGGTCACCTGGTCTACAGGCCTGTCAGTTCTTTCCTTCCCTCCGAGGCCCTTTCCCGAGTCTAGTCTCTTCTTCCTGTGCAGTCTCATTTTCTGAATCTGCTTGGCTAGCTGTAGTAGTGACGCAGTTAATCAGACACCGGTCTAGATATTGCTTCATAGGGACTTGGAGCTGTAGTCAATATCAATATTAATATCAATAGTCACCCTTCATAATGTGAGGGGGGCTCATCTGATCAGTGGGCATTTTATACACAAAGCTAGAGGTTTTCTGAAGAAGAAACCCTGCCTCCAGGTGTCAGTGCTGCAAGGTATAACGGCTCTAGCCTGCAATCCTAGCATTTGGGAGGCTGAGGCAGGAGGATTTGGGCAAGTTCATCCTGAGTTCTAGGTCAACGTGAGTAAGACCCTGCCTCTAGCGTACAGAACCAAAAGCAGGGTCTAGGGATGGCAAGTAGAGTGCTCGCCACACAAGCACAGAGACGTGAGTTAAGACTCCAGTATCTGTGGCCGTGGAAGGTGCGTGTCTGTAACCTTGGCAGCTCCCTGGACCCAACTGACCAGCCCACCTAGCCAGATCAGTGAGCTCAATGTTTAATTGGACCATGACGCTACCAACCTCTGACCTCCACCTGCATGCATATGTGCCCTCCTACACATACCCACACATGCCTACAGGAATATGCACACACAACACCCATAACACGGCACAAGACAGACAACCCGAAACCCAACAGCCCGAAACCCAACAGCCCCGCTGCATGAACTCCTGCCTATCTTCAGCCTCCAGGGCTGCCCTGTGGGTTTTGGACTTGGCCGACCTCACAATCATGTGAGCCAGCTCCTTAAAATAAATCAATCCACACCTGAACTTCCTATTGGTTCTGTGTCTCCGGAGAGCCCTGGCTGGTTCTGCCTTCGCTTAGCAGTGTGATCTGCTGCTGGCCAAGCCTCCAAGCTGCCGGCTCAGCCCTGGCTGCCGTCCTGAGGGTCTTGGACAGTTGAATCAGCAGGATTCCTCCTGTCTGTTTTCTCCCACTTCCCTTGTAGCTGCTACCTCCAGGCTTAGGGGTGTGGCCTGTGCAGCTGGCATGGGCTTCCCAGGACCCCTGGGCCAATGCTCTGCTGTAACTGCTAGAAATTCTTGATGATTTCGGACTGGGGCTTACCTTCCTCTTCCTCCTTTTTCTTTTTCCCTTCTTCCTCTTCTCCCTTTTCCACTTCTTCCCCCCTCCTTTCCCTTTTCCCCTTGCTTTTTAGAGGTGGGTCCTCACTGTGTAGTCCAGGTTGACCCCAAACTCGGGTCTTTCTGTTTCAACTTCACACACCTGGGAGTACAGAGGAGCGACGCTGTGCCTGGTGGGACTTGCTATTTATTTCACCTTGCCCTGAAGTATACATTCGCATCGGGTTCTGATTACGTCCCTGCCTCTGGCTGCAACCCCCGAAGATCACCCGCCTTTTCCCATGTCCCTCAAAGTAATTCCACCATCTGGGCTCCCAGTGTTCGATGGGCCATCACTTACATTCATGCTCCCTCCCTGACCTTTGATCTGATCCACCTCCACATCTGGATTCACCTGCACATGTCCAACCTTTGTCAACAGGACTGTCTTTGGAGTCTCTTCCTTCCAGACCACAACCTAGTGTTCATTCAGCTTCATTTTCTGTCACAGAAGCTGGGCGGTCTGTTAGTTCCCAATACACACTTGGTGCTACCTGTTTTCAGCCATGGGACACGTGGCTTCACTTTGCCCTCAGATATCCCCTTTCTGTGAATGCTTCTGGGTCCTTCACTGTACAGCTTCCCTCTGACTTTGGACCCTCTGCACTTTGCTTATAAATAAGGGTGGGTCAATTTCTTTTTTTCTTGAAAGCATGGCCAGGAACACCCTCAGCCCATTCAATCTGAAGCCCAACAGAACTTGGTGCATGTTCTTCATGCTTCCTATGTGTTGGCCTAAGAAACTTTGGGCGCTATGTTCTGCCCTTTATGGTTCTTGGTTTTGCAAAATACGACATGCTTCTTATTGTATGATGAAGTCATGTATGGCACACACGTTTACAACTTTAAAATACCATAAATTCAAGACGCATTTCCATCAGACCTGTAGTTCATGTCATCCTGGCACTTGGGAGGCGGGGGGAAGGGGATTGCACTGAAGCCAGCTTGGGCTGCATTGGGAGGTCTGTGCTTGGGCTCCCACGTGAGACTATCTCAAAACGATCCTCTTCCCTCAACCAAACATGTTTAGCACACCTAGCCTGCCAAGCACCCTAGATTAGCAGCATGCATTTGCACCCTTAGCTGTCTCCCTCTTGGTCAGGGACTGTAGGGTGCTGCTGCTACCCAGCATTTGGAAAGGAAGATATTACCAGCCTGGGAAAGGACCCAACTCAAACTCAAGAGTAGTTTCTTCTGCACGCATATTACTCTAATATCACTATGACATCACAATCATTGTAAGTCATAGACTGTCATTGCTTAGCAAGAGAACAAGATTTCCCAAGCTTGGCACTCCTGGCGTGTTTGGTCCCACAGCTTCTGCAGGAAGACCATCCTCTGCATGGTAGGATGTTTAGCAGTGTCCTGACATTCCCACATTAGATGATAGGATAAACTCTCTCCCCAGTGGTGACAAATAACACTGTCTAGACACTGTCGAGTGTTCCCTAGGGACACAGCTACCCTGGGGTGAAAATCCCCAGCTAGAGCAGGTAGACCATAGCTCTGGAGGGGTGAACTCAGTCTCAGGTACAATTGCTTGCTTCCTTAGCAACAGTTTGGTCAACCGGTTTTCATTTACATGTTCTTTTCCTGACATTCTCCTTGGTGTGCTTTGTTTCTTGAGAGGTGGTCCAGGGTAGCCCAGGATGACCTTGAGAGAGCACTTCTTTTTTTTTTTTTAAATATTTATTAGTATACAATATTTTGTCTGCGTGTATGCCTGCAGGCCAGAAGAGGGCACCAGATCTCATTACAGATAGTTGTGAGCTACCATGTGGTTGCTGGGAATTGAGCTCAGGACCTTTGGGAGAGCAGGCAATGCTCTTAACCGTTGAGCCATCTCTCCAGCCCCAAGAGAACACTTCTAAAAGTTGCAGAATGTAGATGCCTTTGTAGAAAACTGCCTGTCACAAACTCTCCTAATCAGGGGTCCCAGACATGTAAGCTCTGCTGCCTTTTTTTTCTTTTGTTTTTAAATAAGGTCTCACTATGTAGCCCTGGATGGCCCAGAACTCTATATAGACCAGGCTGGCCTTACCTCATAGAGATTTGCCTGCCTCTGCCTCCTGAACTCTGGAGTCGCTGCACCTGGAACATAGGTGCTCCCCTCTGAGGCAGGGTTTCTCTGTAGCTTTGGAGCCTGTCCTGGAACTAGCTCTTGTAGACCAGGCTGGCCTTGAACTCACAGAGATCCAGCTGCCTGGGATTAAAGGCATGTTCTGCCTGCCTCTGCCTCCCCAAATGCTGGGATTAAAGGTGTGCACTATTTGGAATTTTATTGTTTGAATATTGACGCTAGACTATATTTTCCTCTTGGGATTGTAACAGAGTGAAAGAATGTATGAAACTCCCGAATTGAGGGGATTAGTCCCAGGAGGCTTAAAACATCTCTTAATTCTGTAAACAACTCCAGATTTCCATCTCACCCTTCCACAGTTATCCAAAGCTTGCAGTGAAGGGCACAGAGGACAAGCCAAGGCAGCCAGCCTGTGCTCAGGGAGGCTGCAGCTTACAAGGGAGCTAGCTAGAAGCTGGAGGTGGCTGCTTCATCCCTTCTGTGATTGTGTGATCTGTATTTTCCCAGAGCTGCGACCCTGCTGTGTGTGTGTGTGGCAGTCTCACTGTGTAACCCAAACTATGTCTGAATTTGCCATCTTCCTCCCTCACCTTCCCAAGTGCTGGGACTACAGGCATGTGCTACATCCTTGGCATACATTATTATTTTTTACTTCTTTACTTTTTCAAAGGGATTTTTAAAAAAATAACTAGTACTATTTGAAGACAAAAAGGACTTGCATAAACATGCTAGAGTTTTCATACAGTTGTCTTTTGAGTTTAACGTGTTTATTTTCTAATATTCTTGAGCGTGTGCACCCACGTTGGATGGCTCTGGTGGGGAGGATGCTGAGCAGAGGACCCTGGCTGCTTTCACGCAATCTGTGTGCTGTTGGGAGAGGAGGGATTTCTGAGATTCTCAAGTAAAACATGAGAACTGCTTCCTGGGGGAGGGTGGTGAGTTCTCAGAACAAAAGATAAGCAGGTGGGTCTTGCAGGGTTTGGTTCATGATGAAGCTTCCCCTCTTTGCTGAGGAAGAAACCCTTGATGAAAGACAGAAGCTAGAGAAAAACCTCACCGTGTTGTTTCTAGGGAATGACCATTTTTGGAGGAATTGATGGGAGAGTTTGGACTTTTCTAAAATGATGAGGAAGGTAGAGGCGCTGGGTACGGAGCAGAGAGGACGCTGGTGAGAACAAAGGCAGGAGGGACTAGGGTTTCATGGCGGCAGCAGCTTCCAGCAATGTGACCACTGCTGTGGTACATACAAGGGTTCGGGGTGTGGCTTTGTGTGTGGATGAGGAGGCTTCATTTGCTCTGGTGGAGAAGCAGCCTGAGACAAGAAAGCCCTCCATGGTGACTGCTTTCTCTGGTGGCCCCAGAGAGACCCTGGGCTGTGGCGTGTGACAGGTGATAGTTACCTGTGATAGCTGACCACAGGGGCGGGTGAGGCAGAAGCCAGCTGTAGTTCTAGTCTCACAGCCCGACGCCTGCAACATCCCCAGGGTAACTATCAGTCTTCCTCCTAGCCAGTCCCTGTGACGACCTCTCTACGATAATGTGGCTTTCAGTCCAAGTGGCTCCTGAGATTCCTCTGCTCATCGCCAGTTGCTTCTGTTTCTGCCATCAGGTGATGATATGGAAAAACCTAGCTGGATGTGGAGAAGAAAGGAGGAAGGTGGCATTGGTGTCACAGCTAGTGACTGCTACTTGCTTAGAAACCACTGGATTTGGTGCAATGTTAGGATATAGTGTGCCTGGGATGCCCCTTACTGTGCCTGTGTGTGTGTTATTTTCTTCCCTCAATTTTCCAAACACCCAATAAGATGACATTTAGCTCAAAGTACTGTTCTCATCCATCTTTTAGTGCTGAGCAAGTCTTCCTGTGAGGCACTGGGATGCATAATTTGGAAAGCTGCTGTCTGTCTCCTGCAGTCAGAGCCAGATTCAAATGTCAATCTTCTCCGGGTAAATACGGGCCTCATACATTTACATCCCCAGGGTATGACTCACATCTCCTGGTGTTTGACTTCGCAGTGTAAACGGGTGTCTTTCCCATACATCTACATGTCCCGGACATTATTCAAATGGTTGCTGACTTTCAGCTCCCTAGCGGTGTGTGCTTGTCTAAGGAGCGGGGAAGACACTGTTTTGCTGAGAGACATTTGGGGTGTGTAAAGTTTTCTTGGCAAGAAAAGGCTTCTGATGTTAATGCTTTGAAAGGGTTTTTAGTGGGGTACAGATTCTTTAGGTTGTGACTCTTGAGGGACCTTGTGGGGTCCCAGTCATGATCCCCCTACCTGAGTTTCATCCATGATTATTCCTGCCTTTCTTTCCCCTCCCCTCAAAAGCACGGGATATGTGAACTCTCCACCCCTCCCATCTCCTCTGCTGCTAGGCCTTACCCAGGTCTGGTGGCAGTACCTTCTTCTGGGTCATCTCTCTCCTCCCTCTTCGAGGAGGTCTACAGTTCCAGGTAAAGTCTATTCCACCGCCCTGAGCCTTCAAGAAAGCAGTGTGGAAAAAAGGTAGAGCCAACCTGCAGGGAGCATGCAGTGTGAACATGAAGGAGATGCCAGTCATTAACGCCATTGGGTCTGGGGCTTGCTTGTTACTCCATTGTCTCCTAGCATGCACTGACCAAGACAAACTGCCTCCCCCAGAAAGGGACTGACGTGCTTATTATCACGACTCTTATTTAGACCAATACTGCCTCAATATCTAGCTTCTCTCCCATTCCTGCCTTCTTACCCCTGACCAACGTACCTCAGCGCTGCGTCTGTCAGCTCCTGCTTTCATGTTGAAGAAAGAAAGTCCTGCTTCTTGAGCCGCCCCGTACACATCCTTCCTACTTTAAACCTGGTGAGCCCAGGATACACTAGAGTTTCCTGGATTTGCCTTGCGCTTTCCCCAAATGATCTAGTCTACTTCAGTCAAACCACCTAGCAACACACCCTGGATCCTAGGTCACTCAGTCTGTTAAATACGCTTTTCCTGGGTGGTTCCTCGCTCCTCGCCAAGGCTGCAAGGGGATCCCACCCTCTTCTCAGGTTCTGTGAGTAATAAAGTTAACCTTCATCATCCTAGCTGGAGTACCCTCCTCTCCCCTCCCTCGTTCCATGTTTTTCTTAATGAACAGCATTGCACTCCGTGTGTCTCTTAGCTCTTTGTTCTACCTTTTCTTGTCTGCCCATTCTTGGTTAGCCAGTCACTCTTTTCACGCCTTTTCTCCTTGGCCTAATCTTCTGTTGGTTTTTAAATCCTTTTTTAAAAGTTGCTTTTGACTGATACATGGACCATCGAAATTATACATAATAAAAGCAACGTTTTGGTGCCTTCATGTAGTGCGTGATGTTCAAGTCTGGGTGAGGTCTCTTCAAATAGATGTCACACCCTTGTGACAGATACTTTTCAGACATTTCCTTCTGGCTTTTTGAGGCGCCCTACTGTGGTTGCTCCACTAGGCAATAGGCCCTGAACTAACTATCTCAGGAACCACTGACCAATCTCTCCCCATTCCTCTCACCTGCTTTTAAATTCTTACAATTGCTTCCATATTTCATTTGTAGTATCTTCCTCCTCTTTCTTCTCCCCCTCCTTTATTTCCCCTTTTTCCAGCTCTGGACACCGAACCTTCTAGAACCTTGTGCGTGCTGACAAGCACTCAACCACTAAGGTATCTTTCTAACCCTTATTTTGTCCCCGCTGCCCTTTTTGGTTTCTGTCTTTGCTAGAAAAATGCTTTCTTCCATTGATCAGTTTTTTTTTTTTAATGTAACAAGTTATTTTAAAGTCTAACAGCTTCAGTATACAGTGCCTCTTGGAGATGTTTTCTCTAGGTTTTCTCCTGGTTATGTTTTCTCTTGGTTTTCTCCTGGTTTGTCTGGTCATCTCTTCTCCTGTATTCTATTATATTGTAGCCCTGGGTGGCTGACTTCCCTCCAGAGAGTTGCCGCAGGCAGACAGAACAGGGCAGACTGGTGCAGGCCAGATTGTGGCCATTGTAAGTGCATTCTCCTTCTGGCTTGCCTTATCCATAGGTCTAGCTTTGGGTTTCCTACGATAATGGCATGCTTTGCATGTTTGATAATGGCATGCTTTGCATGTTTGCTGTCATTGGCAGGCCACATCCTTATGCTTTCATTCTGTTGTTAATTCCACATTGGATTGTTTTCCTCTCTGATCCTTTGTTGGCTTCCTGCTTGGTTTCTCTGCCTTGTAGCCTTGTGGGTAAACAGCTGTCAAGAGGGAGCATGAAGCTGGGCTCAGGGATTTCACATTTCCGGGGACTGGACCTGCCAGACCTGCTTGACTGGAAGGTGATTGTCTCCAGTAGATTCTTGTTTTGTTGAGCTAGCATTTTATGATGTAGCTGACTTGCCTGGCCTGGTACTCACTATGTAGACTAAGTTGGTCCCTCTGCATCTGCCTCTCAAAGGCATGCACTGCACCCTCAGCTGTGGATCAAAATATCGAGTCTTCTTTATATACAGAAAGGGTCTGAGTGCTGTCCTGTATTGCATCTGAAACCAGCAGTCTGTGGTTTGTTCTGCACAGTTTTGCTGAGGAGAATTAAATTTTCATACAGCCAGAGTCAATCCATTTAGGGTTTGGGGTTTGACATTGAGCTTCAAGGCACCCTTCCTTCCTCTTTGGTTTTTTGAGACAGGGTTTCTCTATATAACAGTCCTGGTTGTCCTGGAACTCTCTTTGTAGACCAGGCTGACCTTGAACTCACTGAGATCCACCTGCTGACTCCCAAGTGCTGGGATTAAAGGATTAAAGACCATTACCACCAGGCCAAGCCGCCTTTTCTAAAGCCAAGTTTACAGAAGGAGTCTTCTGAATTTCCTCCCAGTGTCTTTTTGGCCAGATGTTTATTGATTCATTTTTAGGCTTACGACACCAGGTAAAAATCCAGCCTCGCTTTCCCCCAGAGGCAGCACCAGCAACTGGATAATATAATTTCGTGACGCTATTTTATCTTTATTGTTGAGTACTTGTCGTCTCATTAATGCTTTAATTCACTGTCTCTGCCTGCTGAGGAGCCAGTGTGCAGCTCACACATGCTCGTTAGCTCTTTGCCAATCTTTGGATATTCTGTTCTTTACCCATTTGGATGATTATAATTATAATATCGTAATTACACTGTTGTTACTTCAGGCTGATATTTAATATGCTCCTGTAGATTTTTTAAATAAACCCCTGTGCACTGTGAATTTTGATTGCTGTTCTTCAATGGCCTTTTAATTTTTGCTTTTGCTGTCTTTATTAAAAGAATATTATATTTTTTGTCTAGTACATATATATATTATTTAATTCATTGTTTCTATGCTCTCAAAATATGTCTCTATCTCATTGATAAATGAATTGTTTTTGACTATGTGTATATGTGTATATGTATATGCATTATATTTTTGCTCTTAAGTTTTAAACATTTATTGATGTTGTTTTCAGGAGCCTGTGGAGAGGAGGATGGGATGCATGCCATGGCATATGTGGCACATGTATGTGGATGTCAGAAGACAGCCTGCAGGGACTCCCTTCTATTTTCCTATCATGTGGGTCCTGGTGATGGAACTTAGCTAGCCAGTGTTGGTGGCAAGCACCTCTCCTTGACGAACCATCTTACTGAGCACCTTAAGTATTTTCTCCTGCTTTGAGATAAGGTTTTGCCCTGTAGCCCAGGCTGGTCCAGAAGTTAGAGATATGAGCTCTCATGCTTGGAGTGTGTGTGTGTGTGTGTGAGAGAGAGAGAGAGAGAGAGAGAGAGAGAGA
>LOEQ01000079.1:395931-409459 GCA_001685075.1 Bramus lutescens
AGAGAGAGAGAGAGAGAGAGAGAGAGAGAGAGAGAGAGAGAGGAGAGAGAGTTCTCAGTGTTTATCCTGGGATTCCCTAGACATCTCATCCTTGCTGTCTCCCTTTGAGCGCTGGGATTGCAGGCACGCGCCACCACACCTGGCTTTATACAAGTCTTATTACTTAGTCATTAACTTGCCCAGCAAAGCTGCTTGTGTGTTCAATCCATTGTCCAGGTCATTTCTTTTAACACTTAACCTTTAAAGACAAAGGACTTTTTCTGGGTCCTCTGCTCTACCACATCCCATTTCTTTGCATTCCTATTCCTGTGTTTATTTTCTTCTCTCCCCATTTTACTGAAGTAACAGACACATGCATTCAGAAAACGGTTTAGAAGCCCGTGAGCTAAAGCCGCAGCTATCCGCCCTGACCTCTGGCGGGGCTGCTGCCTACAGTGCAGGGCCACTTTCTACCGTTCTCACTTTCGCTTTCGAACGGGATGCCCTTCTGCCAGGGAACCTGCTCGCTCATGATGAGTCTTGAGTCATGAGTTTGGGGTGACGCTCATGACTTGCTGTTGTGCCAGATAGAGTTTTTTGTTCCTGTCCCTCTGTTTCCCCGTCCTGCGTCAGATCCCAGCCACCCACCGGCATTATTTCGTGTGTATTATCCTCATTCCTTGTATGGTGCATGCGTGTGTGTGTGTGTGTGCGTGCATGCATGTATCTATGTATTTGGGACATGTTTGTAACCTATGTGGCCCAGGCTAGCCTCACATTTGAGATTCTCTTGTGTCAGGCTCCAGAATGTTGAGATCATAGGTGCGTGCCACCATGCCGGCCGCCTTTGTCTGTTCATACCAGTGCTGGCTGGTTTTTGTTTGTTTGTTTGTTTTGTTTTCCCAGCTTCTCTGGTGGTTAAGGTCATTCTTAATCCCCCATCTCCCCATGTTCACCTCTCATTCTGTCTTTAGCGCTTTCCTGTGGAGAAGATTAGCAACATTTTCTTGACTTCCTAACTATGCTTTTATCTCAACTTTCTAGTTTGATTTTACAAACTGAAAATCAGTAAAATTTGTATTGCTATAACTCAGCATCCATCGCTTTGCTGGGGATCCTGGTAAGATAGGGTTACCTTCTCTTTTCTCCTTGGTGATACATTTTAATTTACCACAGCATGTATTTTACGTGGTCATTATCCTTGTTTTGACTGTAAAATCATAGCTATTAACTCATTATTCTTTACAAAGAAAAAAAACAAAATCACAAAGCTGGGAAGCTCCCTTAGGTCAGACATTGCTTCAGGTACTCAGGTACTAGAAAGCAAGTGTTTGAGATGTGTGATCAACTCCTGCATGTCCCTGAGGCTACAGTGACCTAAAAGGCACACGTACAGAAGTGTTACAGCCGCAAGCAGGCAGATGTAGTCAGAGGTGAAGACAGTACTACCTCGGGGAGTCACTGGCAGCTTGTTGGTAGGTGATTGAGTAGAAGTCTCTAAGTAGCGAGTGAGGGTCTTAGACTAAACCAATGGTCTGTGTGTGCACGCCATGGTGAGCGGGTGAAGGTCAGAGGACAATTCCGGCAGGTGCCATCTCCTGCCCTGCTGAACCCTGGAATCTCCTTGATGGTCTGAGCTGCCCTGCTGGCTTCGTTTGCATTTTCCTTCACTGTGTATGACAGTTGCAAAGTGTTTGTCCTGTGTGTCTCCTCAGTCCTCTTGTTAGCTGTCCACCGGCCTTCCGGTAGCTGGAGAAGAAAAGATAGGCAAATGACCAAGTGTTTTGAGTATAGACATGAGTCATACAGTCAGATTTTAGTTTTCTTGCAAATGTGCCAAACAAATACCTACTTTTACAACAGGTGTCAGTGACAGGGGACCACTGAGGCTGACAGGACCCCATCCACCACAGGCATGGGAACTGGGAGATGTCTCTTTTTCTATGTACTCATTGAGTGAATTGTTGTTTTTTTAATTATACTTTTTTAAGAATCTTTTTTTGGTTTATTTTATGTATAACTGATACATTTCTATTTATTTGAGCTGATTGATTTATAAGTACTTGTGTTTACTATTTATATTACTCATGAGGAAAAAAATCTCTTTGACTAAAGGAAGAGGGTGGAGTGTTTGGAGTGTCTGCTAGAAAGAGTAGAGTTTCCAGGGGCTGAACGGTGGGCAAAGCGTGGCATGTTGCATGTTGGTACAAAGGAAAGGTAAGGTCAGCTGCCAGATGTTCTCCAGTGAGAGGGCAGTGGGGTGAATGAAGGAACCCACCTCCTGGTATGCAGGGGGCCGAAAGCACCGATCACTCCCTGATAGTTTTAGCAGGGCGCTCAGATGGGCCGTAAAATCGCCTCTAGGAGCAGGTTTGTCCATTCACTTGGCGTTTTTTGGAGGCTTGTGTTTACAGACACAGTTTCTCTGTGTAGAGAAGAGCATGTAGAACTAACTCCCTGTTTAGCCCAGACTGGCCTCAGGTTTTTAATCATCTTGCCTCTTAAAATGCTAAAATTTACAAGACAACCTGCCAGCTTCTCTCTTCCTCTTCCACCTCCTTTTTATCTCATATACACATTTATCTCTACAATAAGTTTTCCTATCAAGAGCAGAAATAGGAAACCCAGGAGCCCTGGCCCCTCTCTGGGCTGACCTCCTGCTCACCTGCACTGTGAGCCTCCTCGACTTGCTCTCCTAGACCCAGATTCTGTCCCCTGCCGCCTCTTCCAGTGCTTCTACCCTGGCTCATGCCTGGCCCTGACAGAATACCTCCAGTTCTGCCACCAGTGCGACGAAGCCGCCTTCCCTTCCCTCATCTGTGGCCAGATCCTGCGCACTCTGCACCGCCCCTACCAGGGCTCTCAGCTGATCTCACCCAGTCCCAGCAGCTCTGGGTTCCTGGCATCCCTCTCTAAACTCCTTTCCGGTCACCTCCTTCTCTGCCAACAAGTCATTCTTTTTAGCTTCCTGACTTGCCCTGCCCAGTAGAAGAAACATCTCTAGGGACTTCAGAAGCCCTCACATCCCTCGTGGCTCCCAAGGCCTCCCAGGGCTCATGGGGGGTTGAATAACTGCACTGAAGGGACTGACAAGCAGAGAGGAGCCACAGTGCTTTTAAAAGCTGCTGTCTCTAGACATGTCATCCCTCGCTGGGAAGTGAGAGGTGTTTGCAGGCCCTGGCCCTGGTGAGAAGGGAAACCCTCCAGAATTCTGAGGCCCCTGGAGGGTAATCACTCACCATTTGTTCTTTGAGGGGACTTCTGAACAAACCACCTGTAATCCTTACCATTGCTGTCGCCCAGTGAACCTTGTGATGGGCAACCATACTTAGGCCTGGGACTTGGGACTCAGGGAAAGTGAGCAGCCTTTAAATGGGAGGGGCTGTAGAGGAGGAGGAGTAAGTTCAGTGGCGGGAGGGAGATGTGGGGTGTGTGTGTCTGTGAGCCTGCAGAGGGAGCTGGGCAGTGGTCTGTGTTATGCCCAAATCCGCCAAGTCCCCACGAAAGCCAACAAGGAGACCAAGTCCCATATGTAAAGCAAAGAGCCTTTATTTTAAGCAAGTTTGCAAACTTGGTCTCTCCACAAGTCCAACGTATTGAAATAAATGGAGAGCCCCAAGCTCAGTTAGAGTTGGGTTTTTATAGTAGTACAGGTGGGGGTGAGGGTTTGGTTTTTTTTTTTTTTTTGAGGTTTAGGACCCCTGAATGGCTGACATTTGTCTAGGAGTGTCCTGGTGAGTGTGTTCTGGCAGGTGGTCCTATCTACAGTGGCTGGAATGTTAGACATTTCCTTAATCTCAGTTTGTGGTTCTTTCTGCATCCAGGTATTGCTTCAGGGTAAACTACTTAGACTCAGGACTCTATTTAAATTTATCGAGGGCAGAGTTCTCCTCTGGCCGGTGATAATGGTTGGAAGTAAAAAACTTCCTTTGGGTGACCTGCCCATACTTAGCTTTTCGTGGCTGGCTCCCACAGTCTGGGATGGGGGGCTTGAACTGGGGCAATGGGGACACCCTGAGAATGTGATGGGGTTCTGGGGAGGAACTAAGGAATCAAGACTAGCCTGGTACTGGGTGGGGCCTGATTCCGGCCTCTCCCCTTACTCTCTCCCAGTCTCACAGACTGGGCCCTAAGTCCTCAGTTCTGAAGTCTGGTAAGTTAGAAATCCAAGTGACAGCAGAGCCACACTCCCTGTCTCCTAAGCACAGCTCTTGCGCCTCTTCTTGTCCCTAGCATAGCACTCCTGGGTGTGCATTGCTCCGAAAACCATCCCAATTTTCATGTCGTTTTATCGCTGTCTCAGATCTCCTGGATGAGCCCTAAAGATCTTTACGTTTTTATCTACAAAGGGACTATTTCCAAATAAGATCACATTCGTGGATACCAAGGGCTAAGATATCCCCCTACCCCGTGTGAATCTCTGTTTTGAGACAGTACCCCACCAGGAAACCCAAGTTAGCCTCAAACTTGGGATCCTCCTGCACTGGCTTCTCTAAGGCTAAGATTGCCGTTTGCGCCATTGCACCCTGCTGCAAATGTCTTTATTACTGTTCCAGAGCAGTAGATTAAACTATGTCAAATATGGTTACTTCCGTAGTAACTGAAGGAGAGGGGAGCATGGCTGAGAACCCTGGGTAACAAGGTTGCACATGCACCCCTCAAAGATCATGCCTGCTTTCCCAGGGTTCTGTCCTCATTTGCAAGTCCCTGCCCTGACATTTCCTTCTCTGTCCTGGTCATCACCTTCTAGTCAATTCTAACTCTGGAAATCACCAGCTTTTTCCTTTTCCATGGATGGTGTCAGCCTGAAGCTGAAGAGCTGAGAGGTGGGGAGCACCCTTCTTGGAGGGGGAGGTGCTTTCTGAGGGAAATTCATCCAGGGCATGGTAGAACTCACAAGTTGGCAACTTCTTCTTGGTTGTGCCTGGGGCATCTATTGTTCCTGGAGTAAGCTGGACAGCCTGTTCCAGGCAAGGAAGAAAATTCACCAAAGCAAAAGAATGACGTCATTGTGTGTGCACTTGTAATCCCAGCATTAATTATACTTGCTATTATGAAGCCCTACTTCAACTCGATGCTAAGTATGAGCCTATTCTTCAACTTGATATGTGTTGAGTGTGGACACGAGCATTCTAATGGTTTTGGATTTCTGGACCTTGGTGTATTTACAAAGAGACCTAGATTTTTTTTCCTCAATGTTTTCTTTGTCAGGGGCCCAGTCAGATAGTTCCCTCTGCCTTCTGTTCCCCACCCTGCTCACTCTCTCTTTCTATGGTTGCTTTCTCTCCACCCTGAGGAGATGTTGCCTTCTCATTCAGTGGCCATGGTGCTGTTAGCTCCGGCTGGTAACCCTGCTCTGCCAACTCTGACCATGCTTGGTCTTTCCCTCCACGTGCTTTACGGAGGTGCTGCTTACACGTAACAAAGCGTGTGTGTTCTAATAGCTGGGCGCTTTCAACAGGTTGGTCATCACTGGTGATGTAGATGTGCCCTCTGAGAATGCGTCGTTAGGTGGTACTGTACTGATGCCATAGGCTGTGCTCCCGAGAGCCTGCTTGGGCCAGTCCCTCCATGGCCTTGTGGTGCAGTAAAACCACAAGGTAAACCAGAGACATGAGGCTGTTGGCATCATGATAGAACATTCTGTTTTACTATAAAAATTCTTTTTGTTAAAAAAAATAATGGCCAGTGCTTTAGAGATAGCCCAGGTTCTGAGGTAAATCTCCAGAACCCACATTAGAAAAACCCAGGCGTAGTAGATGGCACTTGTTATTCTGGTGTTGGGGATGGAGACGGATAGTTCCCTGGTGCTCACAGGTCATCCAGCTAGCCTACATGGCAAATTACAGGCCAGTGAGAGACCCTCTCTCACAAAATAGGTGTCTCAGGAATGGCCTCGAGGCTGTCGTCTGCCTTCTACAAGCATGTACAATATGTGCATGCACACTTGTACATGTGCAGTTTCACACACATGAACACACATGTATGCATCCACACATAAAAATGATGATAAGTGTGAGATAGGAAATATATAATCTAGCAACATATTACATATTATTGTCATCAGATACAGTGTGCTGAACATTGCTTTTTAGGACTGTCGGTGTAATAAATTTACTCACAACGAATTCATCATCACAACCAATTCATCATCGGCATGACATCATGGGGACTGTGAGGTCAGTGAATGGCAGGATGTTCTACTGTCATCTTAATGTGTGCAGTACGTCACCAGGCATCTGTGGTGTGTGACTGTATCTGCACTTGTGTGGTCATCTCCCTCTCCGAGATTCGGGGGCTTCCATCTCCAGTACGCTTCCCTTTGCCCCCTTTCTAGTTGGTCCCTGCCCACCAGAGGTGGCCACTGGGCAGATTGCTTTAAAACCGTGGATCAGTGGAGCCAAGGCAGAAGCCTCTGGAATCCCAGAGCCTACCCTGTGTCTGGCTTTTTTCACCAATCACAAAGGTTTTGAGATTTATCTGTGTTCTGTGGACCTCTGGGTTGCCTTTTCTTTTCATCTAACTTTTTTTTTTAAATGATGTATATACAAATGTATGTCTGTAAGTGTGACGGATGTCTGCTTATCTGAGCATAGGTGCACACAGAGTCCAGAGGAGGAGGCAGATCCAGGGGAAATGGATTTAGATGCGGTTGTGCTATGCCTGACGTGGGGCTGTGAACTGAATTTAGGTCTGTGTAAGAGCAGTAGGTGCTCTCTCTAATCTGCTGATCCATGTCTCCAGCTCTTTCCTTTGCATTTTTAATAGTTGTAGTGAGAAACAGTTCACATGTTAGTTTACCTGTTTAAAAGAAATGCACATTTTTTGGCACATTTTGTTGTTTTTAAATGTTGTGGTGTATATGAGTAGTAGAACTGGTCCCTTGAACCGCTGTTGGGAAAGTGCTCTTTGGTGGCATTAATTACCTTTGTGATGCTATGCAACCATCACCCTTGTTTCCAAAGATTTGTCACCAAAAGCAACCCCGTGACCGGGAAGCCATCACCAACTCCCTCCCCACTCAGTGTCAGGCTCTCTGTCTGTACGGTTTGCTTACGCCGCTGTGTTTCACACAGACAGAATGCAGTGGTTTGGATGAGCAGCATCCCCCACAGGCTCAGGCATTTGAACATTCATCACCAGTTGGTAGAACTTTTGGGGAGGTCATGGAGTCTTTAGGAGGATACCATCACTACAAGTGGGCTGTGAGGGTTTGTAGGCTCACCCCTTAATCAGTCAGCTCTCCCAGCTTCCTGTGTGACAAACTGTGATCAGCTGTGTGTTCCTGCCCCCCCCCNCCATGCCTTCCTTTTCATTATAGACTTCCACTGTGGAACCACAAACCAACAGGAACCCTTACTTCCCCAAGTTTCTTTCCATCTTGCTATTTTATCCCACCAATGATAAACAGCTCATGCACAGAGGAATCGATGTGCTCTTTTGTGCCTGGAGGATGTCACCTGTATAGTATTTTCAAGGTGTGCTTATGTTGTAGCGTGTATTAGGATTCTCTTCCTTTATAGAATGGGAAAGTTGCCTTCTATGTGTACCCCACGTGTTGTTTATCATCTGCCGAAGCCTTGGGTGCTTTAGTTATTGTGAGTAAAGCAGCTCTGAACCCAAGTGTGCAGGTCCCTCTGCATTTCTGATTTAACCTCCCTTGGATGTGTACCTAGGGCTGGAATTGCTGAGTTGTATGGCAGCAGACATTCCTTGGGACTTGGCTGTTTGTTCAATGGAAAGTTCGAGGTCTATCAGTTGTTGCATGGAGCAAGATTTTGTTCTTTTATTCTTAAGCATGTTCTGTAAATTTGTGTATTTCCAGGTTTACCTGTTCCTCCTCCTCTTCCTCTTCTCTTCCTCCATGTAGCCCAAGAAATTGGATAGCAAGCATGAGCTGTTGTACCCGGCTTTGTTAGGTGTCTTAACCATGAATGTTGACACTGTGTGCCGTTTGGGCCTGTGAGTTGTGAATCAGACTCCCAATGTCCTTGTATTTTTCTTAATTTGAGCGCAGATGGTATTTCTCCGGAGCGTATCTGTGAGCATTGCTGTGTCATAAGGTAGACATGTGTAGGCTTGAAGAGCAACCAGATTTCCAGTGGTGGCCTCCACTCCACACCCCCACCTGCTGGGAGCATGAGCGCTCGACACCCTCGCCGACATTTGGGATTGTCAGTCTTTTTAATTTTAGCCGTTCTGGTGGGTGTGCTGTGCTGTCTCTTTGTGGCTTTCATTTGCATCTCCCTGGTGACTAATGATACTGAGCACCTTCATATTTGGAAAAGGTTATAATTTAAATGCTTTTACATAAGGGAATCACTTTAGGAGACGTTAGCACACACCTGAAAGCACAGGCGTGCCAAAGCCCAGAATGTCCCATCCCAGTCATCTGCCCTGACAGTTATGAGTCAGACAGACAGGTGTCAGTTTCAGTTACATCTGAAATCACAAATGAGTCGGCAGCTTGGTTTAAAAAAAATGCGTGGAGGGACATGTATTTAGAGACTATTTTGAAAATAAAAGAAAATGGAAGGCTGTCTTTCATCTTCTTTGTCTCCCGCTGGAGCCAGGCTTTTGGGGATACTCCACGCTGTGAAGACCGTGCTGTGGCTCTCCCTGATGAGGTCATGGGTCACCCCCTCAGCCCACACTGTGACCACCTTCACCTGGAGGCTTCTGTGCATTTGTGACATGGTCCTGTCCTCCCCGGCCACCGGTCCTGTGAAGAGGCCCTCTTCCTCTGGTGACCTGCACTGTGCCAACCCCTCCCAGGCATGGGACAATTTCCTCCTGCTCTGCCTCACCCACTGCCCCCTGGGCCCAGTGTATCCAAAGGAAGGACCTTCTCTGTCCGTCTTCTTGGCTCCTCTTCCTGTTTCCACTTCCTGCCAGGTTCTCGCAGGCTACCAGTGCCTGCCTGTTGGCGGTGGATTATTCAGGCTCTCCTCCCTAGGGCCTCTTTCTGTGGCTATTTGATTATTTACCTATTCTTAGCAAATGGAACTGTGCCTATATATTCTTAAATCTAAAAGACCAAGTATAAGCCACCATTTCCTGCCTTTCTTCATGACCATTGCAGCCCAGCCTGTCACAAGGGGCTTTCATGTGTTCTCAAGGAGGTAGTCTGTTGGCAGTATTTTGAGGGAGGCATTTGAGGGTGACTGTGGGTACCTAGGCTGGGAATAGGTAAACATTTATTAGAATATATGAGAATGACTGGACAAGGCAAGAGAGTGGGTGTGCCTCCTCATTCAAAGAAAAAAAGAAGCCAGTCACAATCAAAGGAGAACAGAAAAGTGAGTTGAACGCTGTGCCTGGTGTCGCGGAATGAGGGAGAGGTGTGTGGACCCAGGTTCCTGGGCAGTGTGGGCATCTTCACTCTCCCAGTACCCTTTCCCTGCATCTTCCTGTCTCATGGCCCACAGACCACTTGGGAGCTTATTATAAAAAAGTCTAAGTTCTGACTCAGGAGGCTGGCGCTGGGGCCTGAGGTTTGCATTTCTTTCCAACTCCTGGCAACACTGGTATTACGGATCCAGAGACCTCTCTTGAGTGGCTGGGGCAGAGGCTGAACCAATCGGGTTAGTTGTGTGAGGGAATCATCAGTCAGCTTGTCCATTCTCCACCCTTTGTACAGGTTTATACGGTGTCAACTAGAGTCTGCGTATCCAGCCCACTATTTGTGGAAACTTAGTCTTCTAAAACATTGTGGGGACTAGGGAAACTGGGAGACAGGTTTGATGTATAAAGGGCTACTCACCAGACAGTTTAGCTAACCAGTGAACTCCAGGTTCAGTGAAAAGACCCTATGCCAAAAGTAAGTTGGAAAGGAACACGTGACATCAGTCTCTACACTACACATGTGCATACATGGGTCTTTATGCACTAGAATGCACATACACAACACACATAGACATATACCAACACACACATAGACAGTCATACACAGACACACACAGATACATGCACATAGAGACATATACCAACACACATATAGACAGTCACACACACACAGACACACACACACAGACACACACACACACACACACACACACACACAAGGTTTTATTTATCACTAAGTAGAACATGTTGACGTCCGAAGCCTGCAGTAGATCAGCTGGAAGCAGCTACAGAAGGAGAAAATTGTAATGGTAAAAATAAAATGACACTGTTCCCCAAGTGGCCTGTGGGTCCTAGGCACAGAGCCACATGGGGGGTGAGGAACCGACATGGGTAAGCACACCATGCAGAAGAAGTTGGTGTTTATTTAGTGGGTTATTGAGGGGATGAAGTGAGGCACTCTGGGAATTGGCCCCAGCCATGTACCTTTGCCAGCAAGGCTGCACCTCCTAAAGGCTCCATGACCCCCTAAACTGTGCCACTAACTGAGAATCCAGTTTCAAATGTCTGAGACTGTGGGGGACATTCTCCTTTAGCCTACTACAACTAGTAAGTAGCCTCATTCAGAGCAGTAGAACCAAAATCCTGTTGACTTTCTTCCCACCCCCCACCCTATGCATTGTTAATAGTTATTTTTTTCAGTTTTTTTATATAAAAGTTTTATCTATTTTTAATTTATTTTACTGTTTAGTACTTTCCTTTTATTAAAATTCTTCATAGATCTCATTTTAAATG
This sequence comes from Bramus lutescens, assembly GCA_001685075.1. Taxonomy (NCBI): domain Eukaryota; kingdom Metazoa; phylum Chordata; class Mammalia; order Rodentia; family Cricetidae; genus Bramus; species Bramus lutescens. Next base: position 406,549 of record LOEQ01000079.1, read on the forward strand.
TTTAATGAGATTATACAATAGAAAAATTGTTCTTTAACTCTTTGTCCTAATTTCCAAAGAAGATCACTGTTTTGGGTGAAGAAACTGCATTGCTCTCTGTCTCCTAAGCATATGGAAAGTCCTGATTGAAGCCCAGAGAAAATTTCCAAGCTGATAAGTGGAGTTAGTTATATGTCTCTACTCACAGTGGATATAACATCTAGTAAATTTTATGATTATTGACAAGACAGCAATGATTATGTATTTCAGTATGTTAGCTCTTCTTATCATTACTGCCAAATAGCCCACAAGAAGCAACGTAAGGGAAAAATAATTTTGGCTCATGGTTTAGGGGAGGACATCCATCTAGGTGGTGAAGGACTAACAGAGGGACCAGGTTAGTCCTAGTGGTGGGAGCTGCCTGCTTGCTCACATCTGGGCAGATTAGGAAGCAGGGGAAGGGATTGCTGGTGTTCAACTGGATTTTCCCTTTTTTATTCAGCCTAAAACCCCAGTTCATGGGGTAGTGCCACTTACATTTAGTGTAGACCTTTGCCTCTCAGTTAAACACCTTTGGAAACACCCTCACATTCAAGACCAAAGTGTGTGTCCTTAATGCCCTAGGCCAGCGGTTCTCAACCTGTGGGCTGTGGCCCCTTTGGGGGTTGAACAACCTTTTCACAGGGGTCACCTAAGACCATCGGAAAACAGATACTCATATTACAATTCATAACAGTAACAAAATGACAGTTATGAAGTAGCAACAAAAACAACTTTATGCTTGGGGTCACCACAACATGAGGAGCTGTATTAAAGGGTCACCGCGTTAGGATGGTTGGGAACCACTTCCTTAGGTGTTTCTTAGTCCAGTCAAGTGGACGATCAGAGCTGATCATCATAAGCCTGCCTTTAGTCAACCTGACTCCTACCCTAGGGCTTTATCGTCTCCTATCGATCTCAATACCATATGCATGTAGTCCATGTCTCAAGTCCCCAGAGTCCTAGCCATCCTAACATATTCAAAACTCCAAGTTCAAAGTCACCTCCGAGACTCACAGTAATCTCTTAGCTGTCAGCTCTTGTGAAAATCAAAACCAAATTAGATACCGTTGTGGTTTTGGTGTGAAATGTCTCCATAGGCCAGTGGTTTTTAACCTTCCTAATGCTGCAAACCTTTAGTACAGTTCCTCATGTTGTGGTGGCCCCCAACCATAAAATTGTTTTCATTGCTACTTCATAACTGTAATGAATCATAATGTAAATATCTGATAATTTCCGACAGTTTTAAGCAACCACCATGAGAGGGTCATTTGAGACCCACAGGTTGAGAACCACTGCCATAGGTCCTTTACTTGATGTTATTTGATCCTGAGGCAGAGTATCACTATGTAGACCAGTCTATCCTGGAACTCACAGACTCTGCCTGCCTCTGTCTCCAGAGTGTCAGGGTTAAAGACATGCCCTGCCATGCCTGGTTTGTAGACCTTTTGTTTGAGCTCACGGTCCCCAGCTCTGGAACCTTCGAGGTGTAACCTCATTGCTGGGGGCAGGCTTTGGGGTTTTAGAGCTTGGCTCTACTTGCTGTCTTCTTTCCGCTTCCCAGCTGTCTCCTGCCGCCATTGTGGCTCNGCCCACCGCAGCTGGTTGTATCCTTTCTTCAACTATCAGGGAAAAAAGACGTCTCCTCTGAAGTTGACTGCTGTCAGGTATTCAGTTACAGTGGAAAGAGAAATGACTAACACATGTACTTCCAGGATACAGAGGTGCGGAGCGAGCATTCCCCTTCCCAAAGGTGGGGCAGAAGGTTAGCAAGGACAGAGCTGCCTGAACCAAGACCGCCAACGTGTAGCTCCACGTTTGTCTATCAAGGCTCATGGCGTCATCATCTGGGTTCCTTGGACTTGGCTAGCCCCATCTCTCAGACAGTGTGGCCCGTGGCACCTGTGGCCTCTCTCTTGTGGCACTCCACAATGTCTGCAGCCTGCCTCGTGAATGTCCCATTTTGCTGGCATCTTCGGTCTTCCGGCGTCTCCATTGTGACTTTGAGACACTCCTGAGAAAACTGTACTAAGTACTGCGTGAGTCAGAGAGAAACACTGGGTGGTGTCTTACTTCCTACTGCTTGTGTCTCTAGATTCTGTGAATCCCTCGTGTTTATAGCGCGACCGTATTAAGCCAGTGACTCTGAACAGCTCCTTCCTTTGTCCTTCCTTAGGAGATGTCCAAAACGCCTGTTCCTGCAGCCTGGGCATCATTCCGGGCTGTCCTCTCATGGCTGTGACCTGGTGTTCTGCATGGCTTACTTTTCCACCCTGCAGGTGATTTGACTTAAAAACCAAAACCAAAATTTGGTCCTTATCTTAATCTGTTTCATTCTGGTCCTTGTCTTGGTTTGTATTATTCTACGGTAACAAACTGATATCCATGGAGTAACATATAAACTATAGAAGCTTTGACTTTGGGCTTTAGGAAGCCAGTAAATGCAGGCCAAGGAGCCCTGTCGGGCAGAGGCTTTCTTGCTGTAGTCATTCTGTGGAGAATGGAGAGGTGTGAAAGAGCCTGCATGCTTTAGCAAGCAAGAGTTCCACTGGCCGCCTTCATCGGCATCAATCCACACTTGAGTGCGCCCTGGTTCACACCGTCACTTTGCACATTTAGTTTCCAACATGGTCAAACCGCATACGTGGAGTAGCGATTTTGACGCAGTGTGAGAGTGGAGAGGAGCAAGACTGTTAGTGTGAAGTCAGGATTGTCCGGGGACTGGGAGAGCACTCCAGCATTCGTGTGACACTGGGACACACCTGAGGGCACTGGCATTGTGTGTCACTAGACATGCCTGAGTGTACTGCATTGTGTGTCACTGGACATGCCTGAGTGCACTGCATTGTGTGTCACTGGACATGCCTGAGTGCACTGGCATAGTGTGACACTG
>LOEQ01000079.1:436953-449781 GCA_001685075.1 Bramus lutescens
CAGGAGTGGGCTGCATACACTGGCCGAGTGGAGGCTGTACGTGTCATGCAGAGGCTGATGGAGCGGCCCTGCCCAGAGCAGTTTGGGGACAAGTACAAGCCAGAATTGCCGCTTCCCGCTGAGGCACTCTTGAAACCAGCACGTTCCAAAAACTGCTTTCAGAGATTCACAGAGTTCCTGCGGTCCACTCTGACCTCCCGCTCAGGCCAGGGTCTGGCGGATGGAGGTGTCCTTGATCACATGGTTAGGATGACTACAAGCCTTTATAGCCCCGCCATTGCTGTCGTCTGCCAGACTGTGTGCCCAGAGAACCCGCCCTGTGTGGGGAAATGGCGCCCGGCAGTGCAGGAAATCCTAGCAGCTAGGGGGAACCCGGACACCTATGCTCAGGATAGCTCTGAACTACAATCCCAGACTTTGGGGACTCCCAGAGTGAATCCCTGGTCATCCCAGTCCTCTGGGGTCCCAGGACCCACCCCTGCCCCTGTCTCACGGAAGGCCAGCCTCCTGCCCTTGCAGTTGCTGCGGAGGAGCAGCGTGCGGCCAGGAGTGGTGGTTCCCAGGGTGCGCATCAGCAAGGCCCCTGCGCCCACCTTCCAGCCCGAGCGCCCAGCCCCCAAAGGCAACACCAAGGACAGTGTACACCTGCAGATCCCCAAGTGGCGGTACAAGGAGGCCAAGGAGGAGAAGAGGAAGGCGGAGGAGGCGGAGAAGAAACGCCAAGCAGAGGCTCAGAAGGAAAAGCGGGCTCCACGTTGGAGGAAAAGGACGTGAAGGGGCCGTGATACCCACTGCGTGTGTGCCTGGTGTGGGAGGCAGGGCAGGGATCCAGCTGGGAGACTGCGGGTGGTGTAGACAGCACCACAGAGAGGGGTGCCCCTCTCTGCTGCATTACACAATCATTCTTTCCTAGACTCACGAAGCAGGTTCCCCATTGTTCCCAAGACAGAATTGAAAAGAGTACGGATGGCTTTTGCTTAAAACTAGTTCCCTGAACAGTCTCTACACCCAAAGGGCAGTTTACCAGAAGTCACCCCTTAGAGGACCCCAACTAAGAATTAAAAAACCTAATTTATCAAAGGGCATTTTCGCACACTTTTGTATTTTGTTATTTATGAAAAATTGCAGCATTTTACAGGTGATGGGCTCTTTGTAATTAAGGCTGTTTTAATACCTGTGTTTGGAGACCTTTGTTTAAAATGCTGCCTCTAGCAATAAATACTTGTAATGACTGTGTGAATCACACAGAACTCTGGGATTCTCCCCTTTTGCCCTTGGATTCTGGCTTTTGCCTCCTGTGTCCCATGGACACACCTGGCTTTTCCTATTGACTTGAGTGATGCCAAATGCCTGCTTCTACTTGATGAGGGCACTGACTTCTATTCAAAATGACCAGGTGAGATGGAAGTCTTTCTTTCATTTCATTTCTTAAACCTTTTGTTCCGATTGCCGTCATCATCGACACTTCTATCACGGAAAGTGACCATGGCCCAATGCAGAAGTGCATGTGTTGCTGGGACCAAACTCATTTAAAGCAAGAGGCTTGGATAGACAAACCATCCTCCAGGTGATTTGAGGAAAACAGTTATCTAGCAGGGGGCAGACTTAACAAATGTGTAGAAACACAATCATATATGCCCAGGAAGAAACAAATATGGGTATCCTTAACAATGTCCAAGATGCAGAAGGCAGGGATGCTGCAAACTGTTGAGGGGCAGACAGATGACTTTTAGGACAGGTGGAACACCCTGGATACTAGACAGCAGTTTGGGGAAGGTTTTCCTGCAGTGATCTACACTCAGGTGACCCTCTCCTGCAGGGAGTCCCTTGTGTGTTTTGAGTTACAGTTTCCCCTTGATGAGCGCCAATGTTCAGTTCATCCCCACGCCAACTTTGTAGAACTTCCAATATGCGGGGACTCAGGCCAGGATGGGATTTGCCTTGGGTGCCAACCTCTCAGTGGAAGGTTTCTATACCTTTCTTTCTTTTAGCTCCAAAGCATTAAAAAAAAAAAAAAACAACCCAACTAAGTCTTAGCATATCAGTCACACATGCACTTTCTTTGGATATTTAATGTAACTACTTGGTATCTATAGATTCAGAATATTACAGACTGGTTTGGAAGCCCTTTGCTGAGGTCCACCTTACGCTGCGGGGAGAGTGAGGGTGGTACTGACTTAATCTTAATCCTTCATACTTGGTGCCATTAGGCATTGAACAACGAGAGCTCTCCCACCAGCCTTCCCTGAAACACCATAAAATAGGACAGTCTGACCTGAGGTCTAAAAATCAGGGAAACAAAGGCTCTTGAGAAAGCCCTTGCTCTTCCCACTGCACTATGAGGCTGGGATCTCTAGACCCCAGGAGAGGACGGAGGGCAGGGCTGTGACAACAGGACATTGGCTCTGCCTTCTGCTTTTGGAAAGGAGACCTGGTCTGCTTTCCTGACTTGGCAGAGCTGAGGCACAGGCCTGGGGGCCTGCTTGGCCTTGTGTGTATTAATTGTAAATAGTGAATTCCAAGTGGACAGGTGTCTTCTCAGGGATTTATACATAAATATAGTTAGGGGAGAAGTTGAAGTGTAGTTTAAATCTTTTTGATGGTGAAGTCAATTAGGGTTCAACTGGATGAAAGAAATACTTCCAAGATAGTGTCAAAGCTGTTGTTTCTAAGGGAGATCTTGGGACTATGGGGACCTCGGCAGTAGGAATGGCTGTGCGTGTGACACCACAATTGTGTCTCTCAGCTGTTGCTTCTAGCTGTGACCCTTGTGTTAACAGTTGCCTCCAGGTAGGCAGAGGTGACCGATGCCCAGAAGGACGATCTGTAACCACCAGAGCTGTTCTCTGAGCCCCTGGTCTATTCTCCTTGCTTTTAGGATAAGATGGTCACAGTCATTGTACCGGAGCTCACAGAGTGCCTCAGGAAGGATCGGGCTCCTCAGGAAGGAAGGATGAGGGACACTCTGTACCCTTGGTCTGTCAATGACCCCCATGGGCAGTGTGCTTGCTGTGCTGGAGCAGGACAGTAGGTGGCAGGAGAGACTGCACCTCCTTCTTCAACTCCGTCCAGGCTCCTGGGCCACTCCTGATGATACCTCGGGAAAAATCAGACTGGCAAGGTGTTTTCCATCTCAGCTTTGGATTCCCAAGAATCATCTCACACATCAAGAAAGAGAGGATTCATGATGTGGGCTAGAAACTGGGTTTTATAGACTTAGAAAGGGTGTGCCAAGAGGCCTGTGCCCATTGCATCCCAGCTGGCAGCTGGAACCAGGTCTCTGGAGTGGCACTAAGGCTGTTATAAACAAGATAGAGGCTTGTGGGGAGGGGGCTGGCTCCAGTCCCCAGGAGTCTNNNGAGGGGGCTGGCTCCAGTCCCCAGGAGTCTGGAAGCATCCACAGTTACTCCCTCACCATAAATTCCCTCCTCTCATACGGTGAGGGGGCATGTTAGCGACTGGGAAATTCCAGCAGGTTCCCCGTGAGTTCTCCAGTGCTGGTCACTGTCTGGGTTCTGATCTGTGCTGCTAGCTCTTGGCCCCTTCAAGCCGGTCAGCAATGTGAAGGACCACGGCTTCTAGAGCGTGAAGGCGGGAACACTGAGCACAATGGATCCTTAAAGAAACAACAAAGTCACACAACAGAAGAATAACTGGAGCTGTCAGAGCGAGGGCAGAGTTTGCCACAAAGAACGAAAAGCCACTTCTTAGTCACCCTGGCCAACTCTGCACATCTATGTAACCCAAATCCGCTATTCATTTATTTGCTATTAAATTCACATGTTTATTTACTTTTTATTTTTATTTTTTGAGCTGAGAACTAAACCCAGGGCTTGTGCTTGCTAGGCAAGCGCTCTACCACTGAGCTAAATCCTCAGCCCCTCAACTTCACATGTCTATTCCTTAACATTTTGATACGTGACTGAAAATTTCTCCGGAGGCTTTATTTTATTGATTGTTATTATTTAAAGACTTAGCAGTGCTATTGGGAATGCTACCTGCTTTGGTCTGGCTGGGTTGGTTTGGCTGGTTTTCAGGTGTTGTTGCTGGAGGCCAGGTGCTACACATGCAATTTTCACGCCTTGCCCCAACCTGAAGAAAGACCGTAATGAAAGGTGAACCCCTGTTGTGCGCTGGCCCCCCTCAGCAGCAAGTTATATTAATGGGGTCCGTGTATGATATCCACTTAAAAGTGAAAGCTGGAGGGCCAGAACTCTGCATATAAATGTCCTAGCTGCAGTGGCTCACAGTGGCCCTCAGGGAGAGTCTCTGTGGCCTGTTTAAGGTGTGTACTCAGGCGGATTGCAAGGCCTGCGGGTCTACCCAGAGTCCCCAAACAGTGTGAAGCCTGACTTGGCTGGAGTTTCCACACCCTAGGCTGTCCTACAGGGAAACGGTGCTGTCCCAGGTGGCTAAGAGCAAATAACCCAGTTGCGGATGGGTCAACTCTGGCTTTTATGCATGTCAATTGTGTGAGGGGCCCAGACCCAAGAGCACCCCCCTGGAGAGCTCCCATGGCCTCCCAGAGCTGCTGTCCTGCTTGGGGGGGTGTATATTCTGTAGGACTTGACACAGGTGAACACCCTAGAACAGAATGGTACTCTAAGGAAGCGTTGGGATTTTCCAGTCTGCCTTGGTATTAGATCAGCTGGCTACTTCTGGTTTTGCAAACAGTCTCTTGGCTGTCACGTGACTTGCATTGTTTAGAAAGAAAACGTAGATGGCAGAGACATGAAGCTGTGCTGACCTGACCCTATATGGATTTGAGGAGTAGTAAATCAGGTGCCTAACACACACCAGTTAGAAAGTTCTAGAAACTAGCTCACAACGGTGTGACTCTGGGTACACCACATGTCCAGAAGTGGCACTGTCATCCTCTCCACCACCGACCTGGAGCCTGATGTGGAGTTAGAATCCAGAGATTCGAGTGATGGCAAAGCCTACAATGACTGGAACTTTCTTGGTCCAAATGATAATTCTAAAAACAAGCAACAACAAGAAGAGAGTTGGGCCTAGAATTTGCTGGTGTGTGAGAGTCTCTGCTTTCAGCTGTGGGAGACTGACGGCGAGGGATAGAGCCAACTTCTGCACCGCCAGGGTTCAGGGTCTGCCTTCTGGTTTGAGCTTTGTTTACTGAATGTGAAGCCATTTCCTTTGTCATCCTAAACCCCCTGTGAGTTTTTTGGATGCTGAACAGATGTTGAATGTGGATATCACTGTAAATTCCAGAGTGGTTTATTTTGAGATGAGTTTTTTGCTACAGTTTATAACAGGATATTTTCCTATTTAGACCTCAGGGACCTTGGGACCCACTAATAAGTGTGACCCTCCCCACCCCCAGCAGCTTCAATTCTGGATAGACAAGTTATGTAATTTCGAAGTTAAATGTGATATATTATTCAGTAGGAAGAATGTATTTCTCTCTTTCAACTTCTGACAAATTCTGTTGTAAAAGTGTAGAAAAAAGACACTAGAAAAAATAAACCAATGGTAAAAAGAATTAAAAAATCACCTGTAAAGTAAACATTATGGTATAAAAATTTTGATATTTGAATAAATTATTTTAAAATACTATCAAATGTATGGTATTTTCCTGTCATTTGTTTTGGTTAAAGCAGTTCTATACGTTTTTACATTCTTCCACTTTATTTTCATGGGTGTTTCCCATGAGTGCTTCCTTGTACCTCACAAGGACCATGGTCCACCCCTTCCAGAAGGCACACCCCTCAGACAGAAGGCACCCCAGGTTTCCTGTCTCCCTTTACCTGAGTGGCACACCATATGTGGTATCATTCAGGGATTTTTTTAAATCATTAATTAAAATTTCTTTGTGGAGTTTTAAAAATAATTTAGAAATGTAGTTTTATATTTATGACTTATTTGTGTGTGCATGTGTGTGTGTGCACATGTGTGACACATTTGCCTTTGGTGTAGTGGGTTAGAGGACAATTGTGGAAGCTAATCCTCTCCTTCCACCAGGCAGTTACTGGAGATCAAACTCACATGACCAGGCTTGGCAGTTCCCTTTGCTCACAGCTGTCTTCCCAGTCTAAAGGTGTACTTCATGTTGGCCTCAAATTTGTGATCCTCCTGCCTCTGCCTCTTCAGCATGTCCTACTTTTATGTTTCAGCACAGTTTGTTTAAAATATTAAAAAATAGTTTTCACAGAACCAAAGGTAGCCAACCTGAGGGGGTGGGGGACAAGAAACCACGGTGAAGGGGGTCTGTGAGGAAGAAACTCCTCAGCACCAGCACCCGAGGCTGCTCCCGAGCAGCTGTGTGATCCTTCTAGAGCTGGAGCTTCATTTTAACTTCTCATTAAAAATTTATTATTTTACTATTTTTTACTTCATGTATATGAGTGTTTTGTATGCCTGGTGCTCTCAGATCTTCAGGAATGGGTTACAGATGGCTGCCAGCTGCCATGTGGGTACTAGGAATCAAACCTAGGACCCTTAGAAGAGGTGCCAGTAACAGCTGAACCGTCTCTCCAGCCATGTGTCTTTATTTTTAAAAACTGTATTTTATGTATAATACAACTTGTATGTCAAATAACATTATAATAGCATTGATACAGTTTTGAATAGAAGAAAAAAAGAATAAAAAAATCAGGTTACAAAACCCCTCCCCCAGAGCAAATTTTTACAAACCATCTTACTAAGTTGGGTCCGTGTGACTAGTCATGTCTAATTCCTCTTTCATGAATGGTCAATGGAATTAAAGGAAGCCTAGCTTCCACACTCACCGGCTCAGAGGAATAACATATGCTGGATTCTTTTGAAATGCAAAATAGTTCTTGCTGCTTCAATATACAGAAAGTTGAAATCACAAATGTACTGTGAAACTAGAAAAACATTAGCTGTCTGTCTTCTTTCATGTTCCATGTATACGGCCTGAACCCCATCCTTCTTCATTTCCTGCTATTACCCTCTCAATATCCTTCCTAAACTTCAGAACTTTATCCACACTCACAGATTAATGTGTATGTGTGCATACATATGCATGTATACATACATATATATGTGTGTGTATACATATGCATATAAATGAATGTTGTCCCTTACATGTAGACACAGGCTTATACTGTATAGAGCTGTGGTTTTAATTTTTTTTTAAAGATTTATTTATCTTATGTGTATCAGTGTGTGGTTATTTAAAAGAAAATGGTCCCCAAAGGGAGTGGCACTCTTAGGAGGTGTGGCTTTGTTGGAGTGGATGTGGCCTTGTTAGAGAAAGCCTGTCACTGTGGGGGTAGGCTTTGAGGTCTCATCCGTGCTCAAGCCATGCCCAGTGTCTGAGATCACTTCCTGTTACTTGCAAGCCGAGTTGTAGAACACTTCAGCTCCATATCCGCCTGCACACTACCATGTTGTACTGTGATGGATAACGAACTAAGCCGCCCCAATGAAATGTTTTTCGTTTATAAGAGCTGCCATGATCATGGTGTCTCCTCACAGCAATAGAAACCCTAGGAGATGGTGTTTTGTTGGCATGTACATCTGAACTGTGTGTGTGCCTGGTGCCCTCAGAGGTCAGAATATGATATCCCTTGGAACTGGAGTTGCAGATGGTTACTGGGAATCAAATCCAGGTCCTCCGCAAGAACAAGTTGTCTTCCTTTTTTTCCCCCCACAAGTGTTCTTAATCACTAAGTCAGCTCCTAGAACTGTGTCCTTGAAGTGTTTTTCCTTTGTTGTCAAACAAGGTCCCTGTCATTGACCATGTGGTTTTGTGAACACACTGTTTACAGGGAACATTTTAGATCTCTTCCATTTTCTTTACTGTATGAAAGTCCAGAGTGGAAGCAAACTATGATTGGTTAGCCATCTCCTCACTGATGGAATGTTAAATGCTCTTGGATATTACCCTTTAGAGATAATAAAATATCCTGTTTTTATATACATATAAATAGCTTGTATGAATAAAGAAACAGTATTTATTAGGTAGACAGAAATAAGGCATTTTACTTTCTCTTTATTTTTTATTGAATTTTTTCCATACAGTATATTTTGATCTTATTCTTTCCTCTCCCCAACTCCTCCCAGATCCCCCCACATCCCTACTCACCCAAATTCACATTCTTATTCCCTCTCAAAGAAAAAACCCAAAGAAAGCTACAAAAACCAAAACCTGAAAATCAAAACAAACAAACTTAAAACAAGAAAATCAATGAGACAAAAATCAAACCAAAGCAATATAAAACACAAAAAGTAGATTGGAGTATGGCTACTAGACACAGTGATACCTTAAAACCAACCTAAAGGAAGAGCTATGTACAGCTCTGTTGTGTTGGGGCCATGATGAGGCAGAACATCAAGGAAGGGAAGCTGTAGAAGAGGGAGAAGGGAGGGGAGGAGGCAATCGACAAGACGAGAGAGATCCTATTCAAGGACACACTCCCAGTTGCTAGGGCCCACTTCTTGAAGGCTCTATCATCTCCCAGCAGTACCACAGGCAGTCAGATCTCCCATCGTCCCCTGCTCCCAGCCCTTCCGGCGCTCCCTGTGCCCGTGATGTCGTCGTAAGGATGCAACAACAGCTTTTCTTCCTCGCAGATGGGAATCTTTTGTCCCTGAGCCAGCTGCGCTCAGATCTTGGAGGTCTGTCACTCACACAGCCTCCACTCAGTGGCTCTGTTGGTTTGCGCGCCAGAGGCCACACCAGTCTTCCTGACATCCTACCTTCTCATGTCCCCTACTGTCTGCCCCCGCACCCACGAAGCCAGAGGTGACATCTTTGTCCTTCCTGGGTTTCCTGAGTAGCAGTTGTCCCACTGTGTGCACTATGTCCGCAGCTTGTGAGCGGAGTCCTTTGAAAACCATGAGCCCAGAGGCAGACTGGACAAAAGCTGGACCACGCTCATGGCTCTACCTCAGCCGGAAGACCCAGCCCCACACCAGAAATCTAGCATGTGGCTCGCTTCTCCTCTAGCCCGTGGGCATAATGGGAACCCCTCACCTCACTGTGGCCTCATGGCCCTACCCTGTTTGGTTATCCTGTTCCTTTCTGCGCTTCTCTCTCTGGCATCCAGCATTGCCAGCAGAAAGCTCCCATAATTCCCAGCGGTGAACTCTCATAGGAAGGCTTCCATTGCCTATCTACCCCTTCTACCCAGGAGTCAGAGAAGGGGCTCGCCAAACAGTAGCATGGACTTGGTGACTGTCTTATGAAACGCCTGCCTGGACATTGCAGATTGGACCATGTTAATAAGGGCACTTACAGTTTGCTAGGAGAATGTCGGACAACAATAAAAATCAGCTAAGTCAGCTCAGTTGAAGACACAATGTGGAAAATACCCAGCTTTATTAGACCCAGCCTGGCTCTTCTCCCAGAAATACATATGGGGAAGAAGATGCTTGCCTTGCTTAATTAAACCAAATGACACCATGCATATTCTAAGCTGTGTGAGGAAGCCTTTGGAGGCAGACAGACTGGAGGCCAGTCTTGATTACATTTTTCCTCTGTGACATGTGTTTTGTTAGTGAAGCCATGAATCCTGAACACATTCTTGAGTCCCGGAGAGTAGCATTCTGGGAGTGACTCTGAGCATAGACTCAGTGTCCAGTATCTTTGGGATGCTCAGGGAATCTCCAAAGCTCCTCTGCTTTCAAGCCTTTCAGACTATCGGGGATATCTCTCAAGAGAATTGGGTAGCAAGATATGGCCCGCAGGGAGCAGAAAGATGTGTGTTTCAAAGGCTTTCTGAATTCTAATCCTCTGGGAAGACAGCGGCTAGACCCACTGGGTCTCAGCTCTGTGTGAACTCTGGTGTCAGCGAGGTGCTCTGAACTGTTTACCTGTAGGTGGAGATGTCACTATACATCTGGCTCCATGCTGAAGAAAGAACTCGCAGGAGGCTGTCTGATCCCTTCCAGTCACACCTCTAGGTCAGGATGTGGGAAGGCAGGAGGAAGCTGAGGCAGAACTGGGAGCTGTGCTCACATCCGGTGCTGAGGAGCTGGTACAAGCTTAGGGAAATGGGGATGTGTGGTATATGACAGGCATCCCCAGAGACATCCCCACTGGCCCTGGCTCCCCACAGCCTCGTCCCTGACTCTTCCTCCTCCTTTCTCTCACACACCCTTGAAGATCCTCTCTTGTGTGAAACTGGACAATCTGTGGGAGAAAGGGGAGGCTTATCAAACAACAAAAGAAAGTTAGGAGAACTCAGGAGAAAGGATAACCTCCTCAGGGATATGTAAGTTGATAGGAGAATCTTAGCGATATCTGCAGGCTGTGGAGGGGGCTCCTGAGATGCAGCTTTCATGAGTGGTACCCATGCTGGGGTTGGCTTTCAGTGATATAACTGCCAACTCACCCATGGACCTGTGAGGAAGCGTTCACCTGCACACCTGTGAGTGTGGCAGGGTTAATAAAAACCCAGAGACAGATATTGGGGTTCAGCCTGAAGGTCAGAAAAGCAAAACAGCCGGCCACTGGCTCTTACCTCTACCTCAGTCTCAAATGGTGATCCTGCTTCCAGAAATTTCAGAATGAGACTACATGAGAGCTGTCTCCTCCTGTTTTATATTCCTCTCTAGTGCTGGGATTAAAGGCATGCAATACTGCTGTCCCGTTTCTGTGGTAAACTAGTGTGGCTACTGGGATTAAAGGTGTGCGTCACCACTATCTGGTCTATAAGGTTGACCAGGACTATTGTTTCACTCTCTGAACTTCAGGCAAGCTTTATTTATTAAAAGACAAATGAAGTATCACTTCATGTGAGGAAGCCCAGGAATCTCATAGTTCACCAAGCTGACTTGGGTGAAGTCATGTTCTTGGTCTGTGACCGGTGCCGTATCAGGGGTGAAAAGGTGTTCGTTCTTACCGCTCCAGTTCCTGAATAGTCTTTGCTCCTCAGGACAGAAACGAGGGCTCTGCTAGAAGACAGGGATCCAGGCCAAGGCCAACGCCCCCTCTACCTGCAGGCACTTGAGCATCTTTCCCGGCAGCCAGCTCGTTCTACAGAGAGACACTGTGTTCTTTAGCTGCTTGTCTTTTTGCAGCGAGCCCTGACGGCCCCGAGGTTAATCAGCTTGAACGCACACTGTTCGCGGCGGAAAACAGGTGGCAACCATTCAGAAAGAGGCTTTGAGACCTTTCTTAGAGAAAATTTAAATAGCTGAGCCAAAAGCCCGTCAGCTTGTCCTGCCTGCACTCTGTGAATTGGCTGAGGAAGCCACCAGGGGACATTCATCTCGGTTCTTCTCGTGTCGGCATTGGAGAAAACAACCATTACAGTGTAGCTCTGCTGCACGCTCTCCCAGAAGGAAGAGATTTGCTCTATCTAACGCATCCAGGAGCAAATCTGTATCACGGCAATTTGCTCCCCGTGCTTCCAGGACTGGGAAGGCGGTGGCAGCCGCTTCCACTGAACGAGCCTTCATCACAGAAACAGATTATGTGTTTTCAAGATTCCAGATCAAGAGGAAATTGCCTTTGGCTGTTTGGTTACATTATAATAAACTAGAGGTTTCTAGAATAGGGCAGGCAACGCGACTTTGATGTTCTTGGCATTGCTGACCTTTTGAGTGGGCCCTCTCTGTGCAAGCGGATGCTGCCAACTAGCCCCTCCCCCAGCTTCCCAGCTGTGACATTTGTCTCCAGACTTTGCCAAATGTTCCCTGTTAGGATGATATCACTCCTAGGTAGCAACCACCTCTTGGGATAACGAGGGTCCCTACTGATTCTCTAAACACATCCCATAGTCGTCCCAAGAATCTCTCTGGAAGAAACCATGAAGGGTTCCTGTGATTCGCATGAGAAACTGAGCCCTCTGCTTTAGAATGCTGGCCTGTCTCTTTCAAGTGACCCACAACAGTGCATAACAACAGTGCTGAAATGTAATTTAAAACAAAAATCTCATTTAGGGCTTCTCAGCCCTACTGATTATATTAGTTTATTTTATCAGATTGTGTTGAGTTTTTTCCAGTTGATGAATTGATTTTTTTTTAAAAGCATGGCAGTTGGATTTACCACAATATTTAAGATTAAAGGGGAAGAAGCAGGAAAAGTATTTTCTCTTGTCATGAATGTGGTTAATTGAATTTTAGAATGCTTGCTTGGAGAGGAAGTTCAATGCTAGACAGAATGCGGCCAGGATTTGCAGACGCATCCATGCTGTCAGAGGGAAACGGATCCAAAGCGCTCTGAGACCAGGTTAAACTTGAGTGTGGTGACCTCATGTGGGTTCATTCTCTGTCAACACAACACAGTGTCCAGATGTTCCCGAATTTGGTTAAGCGGTATGCCTGATGTTTGTGTGGGCTCTTCTGAACGGGGTTTAAATTGGTGGACTCTGACGAAAGCAGATTGTCCTCTATCATATGGCTGAGCCTCCAGCAGTCCCTCCAAAGTCGATGCTTCTAAGAGTCACGGAGGTCTCTCACAGACAACCTCTGGGCTCCCGTGGCCACCTCAGCTCTTCACAGGTCTGCATCCTACCAGCAGAGTCTGCAGAGCACACTTGCCAGTCTCTGTACGTTCATGAGCCAGTTCTTTTTATGAGTTTCTTCTTATGGAGAATGGAGGCTCACACCTGTTTGTTTGCTTTTGAGACTCAGTCTCTCCATATAGCCCTGGCTGTGTTGGAACACACTCTATAGACTAGGCTGGCCTTGAATTCACAAAGATCTGCCTGCCCGGCCTCTCGGGTGCTGGATTATAGGCATGTGCCACTGCACCTGCTGATTTATGCTTGTAATCCCAGCGTTAAAGAAGACACAACCAACCTGGTCTATCTAGCATACTGCAGGTCAGTCAGGCCTACACAGACTGTTTCAAAACCACCACCAACAACCACCACCACCACCTCCTCCTCCATCACC
>LOEQ01000079.1:449822-460477 GCA_001685075.1 Bramus lutescens
ACCACCACAACAACAACAACAAGACATAAAAGTAGGAGAGAGAGTAGTTGGAAAGACAGGGTTTGGTCAAGAATGACAGACCAGGGAATAGGATAAATCTGGTCAATACATTGCATATATGAAACTCAAAACCAAACCAACAATGTAGGTCTGGGAGCTGGCTTGCTTCAGAAAATGAAGACCCAAGTTCAAACCATCCCTCCCCGACATGCAGGCTTGGCTGTGCATCCCGGTAACTGCAGTGCTGTGTGGAGAGAGGCAGCAGGATCTCCTTAGCTTGCTGGCTGCTAGCCTAAGGCTCAGTGAGAGACCTTGTCCCAAGAGAATAGAGCAGAGACGGAGAGAACAGGACACTTGGTGTTCTTCTCTGGCTTCTGCTTGTGCTCAGGGACGTAACCTTCCACTAGGTGCCCATATACCGCGTACTGCGTACACACACACACACACACACGCACTCACACATACACATATGTCTATGCACACACAAATAAAAATGTAAAAATCCACATTGTGTATGGATATGAGACTGTAAATACGGGCAAAAAAGTTTCCATGAATGCACTTGTGCGTGTATGTGTGCATAGTTAGATGCCACTACAGGTGTTTGTTCTGAGAAATGAGCCATGACGTGATTTTGCCATTTTCAAACCACATGTGTATTTACTCAGCCCGTGACAAGTGCAGTGTCCCTAGGTGATGCAATCGCATGGAAACACCCAGGATACAGAATGAGATAGAGGAGGCCGATCACTGACCACACCACTATGTGAGATATGGCTGTAGGTCACGTCCTTTGGCTTTGGTTCTCTGGGGACTCCCGGCCGAGGCCATAGTTGTGATGAAATTTCGAGTGCTCAGAGTTCCCACTTCTGTCTCCTGGTTCTGCAGGAGCATATGGCTGTGCCACTCTGGAGCCTTGAGAAAGGCCTAGGTTTTTGTTTGGTTTGTGTTTTTATCCCGCAGAGGCCAGCAGGATGCCCTGTCTTGGGGGAAAAAAATCCTTTTGAATTTGTAAAAAGCAACATTGAATCAGCACAGCAGCTGGGAAGTTACGGAATCTGCAGAACAGCAGAACACCATGGACTGTGCTGGCAGGAGGCAGATGTTTCAAAAATAATAAATTAATCACAAACCTGCTGGGTCTGCCAATATCTGCCCTCCACCCAGCTCTAGGGCATCCGAGCTCTAGGCTCCCCTAGGTTATACCCTGCTTGGCTGAAGGCCTTTCCATTGTCCAGTGGCCGGGGTTACTGGAAACTGGCATGTCCCACCAGTGTCTCTGCTCCTGGATGCACGCGAAGGCTCACCTGGCTTCCACACCTGGACACATGGAGGAGTGAAGGGCAGTACCATGCCCCTTCCAGGTAGCAGCGAGGCTTGTGATGTCTGACTATGTCCAGGGCTTCTCAGGGAGGGTTGTTTTCCCCTTCTCTTCCCCAATCTCCTCTAGAGATTTGATAACTGGGCAGAATTCATGGCATCTCTGACCTTGCTTTATAAACAAGAATGGTGACATATCAGTGTTAGCAGAGAACTGTCTTAGCATGTACAAGGGCTATCTGGGGACTTCTGGGAAGTTCTGCAAAATTCCGTGTGTTATGATGATAAAACTGAGACTTAGAGAAAAAAAAAAACAAGCTTCTTAAGGTCTTGTGGGTCACAAGCAGACAAAGCAGGTCTTCAAACTGAGGCTCATCCCGAGCTCTGGGTTCTGTTATCCCTGGCACTAGGAGCTAAGGAAAACCTATAAAATGGATGAGTGTTGATCCACCTAGAGCAAATCCGGGACTTAGTTGAATTCAGCATCTGTCCTCCTTGGACGTGAGGAGGCAGTGTTGGGGTTTCCTCTGTTGTATGGCCCCAGCGTTATCTATGGGCGCTTTCTTAGCCCGGGGTCACCTACTTAGCTTCCTGGTCTTGTTCAGTCTTTCATCTACCATATGGGCATTCTGGCATGCATCCATCCTGCCTCTCTGGCGCCTCCATGGTCACCTCTGTAGTGTTTCCAGGGGAGTTTCTACACCCTCTCCCTCACCAAACCCCCAAACTTCATTAGCATTTCCACGCCAACCTTGGCATCTCGCCCAGTCTTCATTTCAGCTTGCCAAACTTGGAGCAGAAGCTCTGCTTGAGGCCACATGAGAGTCAGCCACGAGTGGTCTCTTATCTCCCACCCAAGTTCTTTCTCCAGTGATGTTCCTGCTAGTGTCACTGTCCCCAACAGCTTGGCTACAGGCCTGAAAGCAAGGCAACCATCTTGCCTCTCACACTTTGTGACCAAACAGGCAGCAGCTCTTCCTCCCCACAGCCANACTCAGAACACTGTGGATGCAAGCCTCAGCTTTGCCATTAGCTGACAGTGGCCTTTAAAGAAACAATCTTTATTGACATGTGATTCCCATTGCACATATTTTTAATTATGTGTGTTTCTCTGTGTATATGCAAGCATGTATGCAGATGTGCAGAGGCAAGTAGGCGGCCCTCAGATCTCCCGGAGCTGGAATGATACAGGCAGGTCTGAGCCTCCCAGCGTGGTTGCTGGGAACTGAACTCACGTCCTCATTAAGATCAGCAAACACTCTCAACTGAGCTATCTCTATGTCTACTAGCTATGACTTTCCTATTGCCTCTGCCCACATCCTGACCGCCCCTCTTCTAGATTTCCATTCTGGACATTGCACAGGGGTGACCTTATATAACCTGTGATCTTTGGTGACCGTCTTCTTTGGCATAGTTTCCCGGGTTCATCCGTGTCACAGCGCATCATGTTTCATTCCTTTCTATTATTGAGTTGTAGTCTCTATGACTATACCTAACTCAAAAAGCAGTAAGTAGCGGGTAGCGTCATGCCGAATTGCTCAGGGAACTGCCAGATTCTTTCTGCAAGGGGCTGCACCACTTTACACTCTGATTTCTGCACACCCTTGTCAGCGCCTGTAACGACGGTCTGACCTTGGTTTTAGCTGTTTTTCTGCAGCAGTTGTTTCACTGTGGGTCTACATTCGGTTTCCTTGATGACTAAAGAGGAACATCTTTTTACTTTATTATTTACTTTTAATTTCCTTGGGATAAGGTCTCACTATGCAGCACAAGATAGCCTTGAACTCATGATCCTCCTTTCTTAGCCTCTCAGGTGCTGGGATTACAGGCATGTGCCACCATGCCCAGCTAGGGTATGTCCCTTTTTATGTGCTTACTGGCCACTGGTGTATCTTATCAGAGGCCTTTGATAATGGGACTTATTGATCATGGAGATTCATTTTGTCTCCCCTCACATTAGAACACACTCACTGACAGGTCACACAGTGCAAAGGTGATCCTGAACCACAGGGAGCCCTGGGACCGCAGACATGTGACTGAATCACAAACAGCAGAAGACACTGCACCCGGGGCAGCTACTCACAATGTGGGGCCCCAGCACTCTGCCTCTGTCTTCTCTCTCTGCCTGTCTGTTCCAGGGCTTGTTCTGAAACCTACAACAGGTGACAAGCTCAGGGGTGTTATGGTGTCAACGGATCACACTTAGTTACTGAGAACAGCTCTCTGTCCCTGGATGCAAAATGAAGATCAACATTGCTGTTCTTTATGAATCAAGAAACCGAAGAGCGATAGTGGCCTCCATGAGTGACCAGACTAGCCAAAGTGCAGAACCGGCCATATGCGAGGTGGCCTTCAACTCCTGATCTTCCTTTCCCAGCCTCTCAAGTCTTCCTTGATTTACATCTAGCTGTGGGTGGGAAAACTTTAGCGGCCTGATGCTGGGGCTCCAGCCTTATCAATTAGGAGGACTTTCTAGCCTGGGAAGACTTGAAACAGGTAAGGTCGTGCATATCAAAAGCTGTTCAGCATTACCCCTGGGCTTACTACTAATAATTCTCTTTTAATTCTGCCCTGGAAGGACCTACCCAGCACAGGGCCAGCTGCTGGACCCATGCAGGACACGTCAGTCAACTGAATTAAGCCTTTCTGTTTCTGACAGGTATAGAGGCGACTATGCTCAACTTGCCAGGTGTCCAACAGCTCAGCTCTGTGCGGGAAATCGGCGTTGATGATATCCATCACGTGTGCCTGTCTGTACTTCCACTGAAACACCCGGCAGCCCTGGGGAGCTGAAAAAGGGAATCTGAGACATAAAAGAGAGACTGAGGCAGAATGCAGGAGCTTTATTATAATCAACATATTCTCAATGTCATTGATTAAGATTATTAAATTTATTTAGGGAAACACGTCACATTCAGCGACCTAGAGCCTACAGAGGCACACCAGAGATAGCTCAGAGTACACGGAACACGGGCAGCCCCTCAGGTTGAAAGGGATGATTCAGGAGTTAGGTACCAGAAAGTGAGAAGGTCTGCACAGGGGACCCGGTGTTACCTGCTCTAAGGTCCTTTCCTATATGTGGTCCCATATGATAGAGCAAGGCTGTGGGTTCCATGGTAGTGTTGCACCCAAGCCTGGGTCTCTAGTGTGAGCCTTGCTTCTTGGTACTGAAGAGGCCTTCAGTAATTAAGAACGAAGAGACTGACCAAACAGGGTCTCGAGGTGTATGTCCTGCTCCCTGTTAAGCCCACTCCTGGGATACCAAATTGATTATAAGATTCAAGGAGCCCGCCCCTCCTTCAGTGAAATGGCACAGGCCTGGTGAATAGTTCCAGAACGGTTGGTGGTGCAGATGCTGCAGGTCACAGAGCATCGGGACAGCCAGGAGTACTCTGTGAGCAGTACTCTAGAAGGTTCTACAGATGGCTAAAGGAGCCCTTTAACTTTTCAGAAAATCAGGAATTCTGCAGCCATGTACAGGGTATCCTAGGGCAGGAAGAAATCACAATTTATAGTGTTTCATTTTTCTAACTTTATCAAATCTCCCCAAGGTGGCTTCTTCCTTTTAGGACCAAGAGTTAGGACTTTAAGTGATTGCTGGTATGAAGGACTTCCTCAGGACTCGCCATGTTCTGCCAATGGCACTTCTTGGGGGTGTGGTACAGTGACCCTTCAGTGACATACAACTCGGACTCAAGGAAAACGTTTGCAGTTTGAGTCTCTCTAGTTTTAAATATGGGGATCTGAGACAGTGGGGGTTCACTTTGCTTTGCCTTAGGCTTCTGAACTTAGTAAACTGCCCAGAAAGTGCAAGTTCCTTTGGTCAGGGGAGCATTGTAGGGGGCGGGCCTGGGTGCTGCGGCTGCAGAGGGCACTGGGGTCTGGGTGCCACGGCTTGGGTGCTGGTCACTTGCGAGGTTGTTGGATATGCTGTGTTCTTGGAGAAACATGTTTGTCCATGGAGGCATGTGGCTTCTGGTGGGCCACTTGTGCAGCCGCCGGGGGAAAGTCTTTGTCACCCTGCGAGGAGACAACACACAAGCTGGTTAACAGGAAGTGAAAGGGGCGGAGATAGTTCTTCGAACCCAGCCCCACCCTTTGCTGCAGGGCTGGGGATGCGTGAGTAGCAAGCTACCTCTGCGACTGCCAGGTCCTGCAAGCCAACAGAACCACGGAGCAGGGCTCGAGCCCCCTGATGGAACAGTGATGGTGCCTGCAGGTTTGCCTGGAGAAGACCCAGCTGTTGTCCCTTCTAGGTCTGTTTCTGTCATCTGAACTGGGAGCAGGACAGGCCAAACGCAGTCTCATTAGGATCTGGCAGCAGGGCCTGGGGTGCAGAAGCAGCAGCCTGCGGGGGCCTGGGGAAAGGGGCAGGCTATGTTCGGCTTCTTATGCCAACAGTGGAGTTTGATCTGGGCAAGGGCAGATAAAACCATGTAGTCAAGGATTGAATCTGGCCTCATGCAGACAGTTAATATTCTTGCACACAGTCGACCTGCTATGGGCTGGCTGGCTGGCCCTAGGTCTTAGATGGTTGTGACAGTTCTGTTGGAAAAGCTGTCCCCAGCAATGGTGGCTTCCTCCTCAAAGGTACATGGTGTGGCAGAAAATATGAGTGTAGTCCGAGGGCCGGCAAACAAAAGCAGTCAGGCAGGTCACACATAGGCATGCCTGGCTGCATAAGACTAAACCCTCACTCACAGATACAGAACTGGCATTTCATGTAAAGCCTCCTGTGTCATCTGCTGTACTGATGCTGGGAAAACGTGTGCAGGCCAGGCTACTTAAGGCCCAGAGCCATAGCCTGCGGTGACAGGTGAATCTGCAGCACGCAGGCAGGTGCTCAGCTGCGGGCACCACCAGTTTCGACCGAAGCACTGGTGCTTATTGAAGGCACAGGCAAGAGGAGATTGCATGGGAGTTCACGCGCCCATACTCTTCCAGGAGCAGATCAGGTGCAGGAGAGGTCACACTTACCCGGGCAATAACACCGGAGATGTACACTGTTGGTTTAGGCGGGCTGGAAAACAGATGGGGAAAAAGAGGATTTAATGAATGATTCACACAAGGGAAAAAAGAGCAAAGCGGCTGTGGAGAGTCCAGAATGAGCAGTGGTGGCTTCTGCCACCGTGGAGGGAAAACAGGAACGGGGAAGCTGACCTCTTTCTTCTGTTGCTTTGTCAACAACCAGGCTGGGGAGAGGGTTGGGGCTGCAAGGCTTCGGGGCTGTGAGTCTCAGGGGGCTGTGGGGCTCAGGGTGCCGTGGGACTCCCGGGCTGTGAGTCTCGGGAGCTGCAGGGCTTTGAAACTGTGGGACTCGGGAGGCTGTGGGGCTCAAGAGCTGTAGGGCCGCTTCTGAGGTTAGTCCAGGAAGAGAGTGGAAATGGATTGTAGCAAATAACAGCTGAATTAAATAAAAGCACCGATTCTTTTATTGCTGGAATGAGTGAGACTGTGAGTCTCTGAGACTGGAAATGGGCTTCCCTGAAGTGGGGCAGAAACAGCTTCACACGGGGTATTCCTTTTTAGGGTCCCCAGAGTCCATGGCTTCTGGAAGTTTCTAACTGGGGAGACTCGGAGTCAAAGCAAACTCCTGGCCCGGTGCCCCCCCCCGAATTACAAAGGCAAAAAAAAAAGTCACTGAAAACTAAAAAGCAAAACCAAAATTATGTTTATGGGTATTTTCCTGCATGCATCTGTGTAGCATTTGTGTGCTTGGTGCCCAGAGAGGCCAGAAGAGGACGTCAGATCCCTCAGAACTGGAGGTGCCTTGTGAACTGCCCTATGGGTGGTGGGAATGGAACCCAGGTCCTCTAGAAGAGCAGCTAGTGTTTATAACTGTTGAACAATCTCTCCTGCCTCACAGCTTGAAAAATGTGTGTGTGTGTGTGTGTGTTTGTGTGTGTGTGTGTGTGTGTGTGTGAAGGTCAGAGGTCAACCTCAGGTGCAGAACACAATTTTTCAGACAAGGCCCCTCTCTAGCCTGAACTTGGTGCGTGTAGGCTGTATGGCCAGGGAGCCCCCAGGATCCACCTCTCTGTAGTGCCCCAGCATTATGTGTTTTTAAAACTTTTTTATTAGGACACACTAATTGTATAAGTTTTCTTTGTGTTAATGTCAATTCTTAACATCTTAATTCATATTAAGCTTCCTGAAACTGTCTACAGTACTGAGGGGCAGAATATAGCATCAAAGTAATACGTGTTCCCTGAGGGAAAAGAGATAAGCCCAAACATGTTCAATTGTTGCAATCTCACGCGGCTCCTGCTGTGGCTTCTCCTTCCCAATTCCTGTGGATCTGGTCGTATTCTTTTCTTCTTCATTTTTTTTTTTTTAAGTAATCAGGCTGTGTCAGAAACTGCTTTCTGAACTGAGATACGGCAGGCATATGTCTACATATAAAATCCTGTTATGGGCACTGATTTCTTGGAGAGATGCATGGTGCACAGTTCATACACACCACAACAAGTCGGAGAGAGGGAGCGGGCCCCATGAACTAATGGCTCCGACACAGCCACTCCTGGGTTTGAGATTCTGATCTAGATGAGTTTGGGAGCTCTGGTTAGTTTAAAAGCCCTTCATTATCTACCTGAGCACCTGTTCTTTTGACTACTCCACAAACACTTTGGAAGGTGTTAATTAAGCATGACTAGGCCACTAGCTGCCACCAACCCCGAACCCAAGGATGTCATCAGACAGTCTGAAACCTACAGCGCAAACGATCCCCTCCCTACCTGATGAACCTGGTAGGTGTATTGATACAACTCTGCGTGTACTCGTGTGTGTAGAGGTGAGAGGCCAGCCTTGGGTTATTCCTTGAGCACCGTCCACCCTATTTATTATGTTTGTTTGACATAGGTCCTCTCGCTGGCTTAGCGTGTGTAGAGCAGGTCTGACCGGCTGGTCAGTGACTCCAGGGATCTGCCTGCACCCATGTCCCCATCATGGGATCAGTGTACTCTCCCACACCTTACTTCTGAGCTGGGTTCTGGGACTCAGGCCATCCTGCTTGTGTGTCAAGGGCTTTGCCATCTGACCTCTCTCCCACTCAGATGCACTGATTTAGGACTTTCTTTGGTTCATGTAGCTGCTTCCGTGGTTGAACAATTCGCTGTAAGCAATCTGAACTCACGTTCCTGGACATTAACTTCTAGGGAATCCACAGTCACTCTCTTGGAATAAACTCTCTCTTACTCCGTTTGAAGCAGGAGCTGTGTTTTGTTCTGACGGTATGTGGGAGGCATTCAGAGGCAGACTGGGGACAAGGTCACAGCCCAGAAAGACTGGGGCAGAACGTGGGACCGAAGGGAGGTCCTTGGGACACTGTTGCGCTCAAGGCCAGGCCTGCTAGGCAATGGTTGAAGAAGGATCGCGCGTGAGCTTCCAGCCCACTTCCCATAGTTCTGCATTTGGGTTATGCCGCAGGGGTCCTTTGAAGGAAGCCACAGTTAGGCTGTGTGTGTGTGTGTGTGTGTGTGTGTGTGTGTGGAGGCAAAGGCCCTAGTATTTAGAAAGTGCGCTTATATCCTAGCAACTATAGCAAAACCACTTGAAATTCCTCAAGTAGTTTCTGTTGCTCCAGGAGTTGAAGAAACTGCACCGTACTGATCAGCTCAGAAATATCTCAGTATCTCAGTTTCGCTGACTGCTTGTGGTGGGGCTAACTGGGTCAGAGCTTTCTCTACTGCATGCCAATTTAACTGCAGAGAGGAGTCAGTTTGCTAATTCCAAACCTCCTCATGTAGCGAAGGGGCTGTGGCTGCGCCGGCTCAGAACATGTTGGCTACTTCTGGCAGGGACCAGGCCCATCTGTCCGATGTGCAGCCAGCTCTGAGGAGTCTTTGGGGAGGGCTGCTATCCTGGTACCACGGTGAGGAAGTAATCAGAGACTGGAAAGGATGAGTCTAACCCTTTCTTGCACACCGAGGAACTTACCATCCTAGCCCCAAGATTCACTGTGTTAAAATGGCCTGAACTCTGAGTTACTATGTCATAGCTGCTGTCCAAGTTGCCTGGAAACCAGGTTACCAGGGACCTCCCATCAGCACCTGCTCCTGGGGCATCAAGAACAGTTGATCACACCGCAAGGCTGCCTTGGGTACTATCCCTCTACCAGCCTCCTCTATTTCCACTCCAGCCATGGCCTGTGGGTATTTGCTGAGTCAAGCAGGACAGGTGGGTGGGGCTTTGCACTGAGTGACAGGAGGTGTGAGAATCAGGATAGGAGGAAACAGATGTGGTTCCAGGGCAGGTTGGAGACAAGCCTTTTCCTGGTCCCTACTTTAGCACCCTACCACTCCGTGAGTCTCTCAAGGAAACGGTCCCATCATAACCTTAAATGGCTACAAGGGCTCGAGGACTGGAAGGAGACCACCGCAGGGGTAAGAATGACCTCTCCTATCCCATCCATCACAGGGAGGCTTGAGGGACAATGGTCATAAGCTGAGGACCCACAGGGAGCTCAAGAACAACAATTGAAGACCGGGTAGCTCAAATAAAAGTTCATGATGGAGGAGCTCTGTGGTATGGAGCTGGACTCGAGCGCTCTAGGGCTCCGGGCACTGCACTCCTAGGTGTCCGAGGCTAGGCACCGCACCCCTACGTGCCCGAGGCCGTGTGCTGCACCCCTATGTGCCCCAGGCCGTGCGCTGCACCCCTACATGCCCGAGGGTCTACAGCCACAAGCACGTACTTTGCAGGCTCCATTTCTCTGACGGAAATCTTTCTGGCCGGTGCTGTTGGGAAGACTCACGTTTTCTCTTAAGAAACAGCAGCCACCCTGCCCTCCCTTGGCCTCAAGCCTCTCCAATCTTTAAAATCACCTAGTACAATTTCGAGGAACTAGGCCAGGAGGTGGTGGCACACGCCTATAAATCCCAGCACTTGGGAGGCAGAGACAGGCGGATCTCAGTGAGTTCGAGGCTGGCCTGGTATACAAAGTGAGTTCCAGGACAACCAGATGTTACACAGAGAAACCCTGTCTCAACAAACAAACAAACATACAAAAAAAAAAAAAAACTGAACAAAGATTCTGAGGAACTGTGGGCCAGAAGGAGTTAGTTCCTATTAGAGGCAGGAGTATTTCCTAGCCACTGGGGGAGGCTGCTTAAGTCACCAGGATGGTGACACCAGGTGTCCCACACACAGGTCAGCTGCACACAGGTCAGTGCTGTTTTCCCATCAAAATCCACACTGAACTCTCAACAGGGTCTGTTGTCGGAGGCCGCTTGTTCATTTCCCAGGCGCTCAGACCCAAATAATCACAAAGAAACTATATTAATTAAATCACCACTTGGCCTATTAGCTCTAGCTTTTTCTTCTTCTTCTTCTTTTTT
>LOEQ01000079.1:467956-481138 GCA_001685075.1 Bramus lutescens
CCATTCTGAGGGAAGAAAGTGTAAGATCAGTGTGGCTGCACTGTAGGAGTTTAAGAACTGCTATCATTGTCGCCATCACTGTTGGCTGATGACATTTGCCAACAAGCATAGTTGGAAAGGATGTGGAGCAAGGGGAACACTCCTCCATTGCTGGTGGGAGTGCAAACTTGTACAGTTACTATGGAAATCAATATGGCAGTTCCTCAAAAGAATTGGAATCCGACCTACCTCAAGACCCAGCTATACCACATCTGGGCATATACCCAAAGGATGCTCCATCCTATCATGAGAATAATTGCTCAGTTGTATTAGCAGCAACTTTATACTAGCCAGAAACTGGAAACAACCTAGATGTCCCTCACCTGAAGAATGGATAAAGAAAATGTGGTACATTTACACAATTAAGTATCATTTAGCTGTTAAAAAAAAGGCATGAAATTTGCAGGCAAATAGATGGAACTAGAAAAAAAATCATCCTGAGGTAACCCAGACCTAGAAGGAGAAACATGATATGTACTCACTTATAAGTGGATACTAGCTGTTAAGTAAGTGGTAATCATGCTACAATCTAGACCCAGAAGGCTAAATAACAAGGAGGGCCCAAGGGTTTCTCTAGGAAGGGAAATAAAAAAGATTTTGCAGGTGGACTTGGGACAAGTGGGGGTGGTGAGTAGAGGGAGAGAATACTGGGAGAGACGATTGGAACTGGAGGACATTTGGGGGCTGATGTGGAAACCTAGTGCAGTGGAAACTCCCTGGAATCTACGAGAGTGACCCTAGTGAGGACTCCTAGTGATGGGGATACAGAGCCTGAACCAGTCATCCCCATAAGCAGACAAGGCTTCCAGTGGTGGGAATGGGACATCAACCCAGCCACAAAACCTTTGACCTACAAACTGTCCTGCTGGCAAGATGGTTGTTGCCTTAACGGTGGCATAGAACTTGTGGGAGTGGCCAACCAATGACTGGTCCAACTTGAGGCCCGTATCATGAGAGGGAGCCCATGCCTGGCGTGCCTGTTCCTGAATGGCCAGGAAAACAAAGGCTGGATAGCCCAAAGACCCAAGATAGAACCAAACAAAACTGGCAACGCCCTCCCCCCCAAAACAAAAAACCTCAGTGAAATGATTGCTAACTATATTCTGCTATACTCATACATTGGTGCCTAGTCCAGTTGTCATCAGAGGCTTCACCCAGCAACTGATGGGAGCAGATGCAGAGACCCATAGTCAAATACGAGGTGGAATTCGGGAGCCCTGCAGAAGAGGGAGAGGAAGAACTGTAGGAGTCAGAAGGGTCAAGGACAATGAGAACATGGCCCACAGAATCAACTAAGCAGAACTCATAGGGGCTCACAGAGACTGAAGTGACAACCACAGAGCCTGTACGGGTCTGAGCTAGGTCCTCTGCACATATGCTACAGTTGGTTGCGTAGTTTGGTGTTCTTGTGGGAGGTGTCTCTGACTCTTTCGCCTGCTCTTGGGACCCTTTTCCTCCTACTGGTTGCCTCGTCCAGCCTTGATATGAGGGTTTGTGTCTAGTCTTGTTGAAACTTGTTATGACATGTTTGATTTTCCTGAGAGGTCTGCTCTTTTTTGAAGGGGAATAGAGGAGGTGTGGATCTGGGGAAGAGGAGAGGTGGGAGGAGAAATTATGGTCAGGATGTAATGTGTGTGTGTGTGTGTGTGTGTGTGTGTGTGTGTGTGTGAGAGAGAGAGAGAGAGAGAAGACAGACAGACAGACAGACAGACTAGGCCAGGGCTGGACTTGAACAGGCAGGAAGCAGGGAGGCAGGGAGTTGCCAGGATTGTGGAGCTGGTAGGTTCAGTGGAAGAGCAGCTCCAACTGGGAGCCGTACCTTACATGTGGGGCTCCAGTGCAGCCCTAGTATATGGAACCCAGCAGCCAGCCTGTGGGGACCTGTGTTCCCCCGATGCACACACAGTTACTGAGCAATCCCCAGTGTTCACAGTGCTGGGTGCTGTGTCCCAGGAGTAGCAATGCAGACAGGCTTGACCTAATGGAGTACAACCTCAGGAAGGCTCTGGGATCTAAGGAAGGTGCGGACTCAGGGCTTGTCTCTCTGTGGGGGTGGGGGGGTTCCACTCTCCTGGGAAGCTAATTTTACAGTTTTGCATTTTGTTATCCTTGAAGAGACCACCTGCATCAGGTCATGTGTGGACAGTCAGGGAGAATGCTTGACACTGGAACTGTCCTTGAACACCCAGGTCCTGTGTCCCCTGACCTGTAGTAGCAGGGGTGTGACTTGCCTGTGCCTGCACTGTTTGGACCTCCCAGAGGTGAACCAGACACCCAAGAGGGAGAGACGACACCAGTGTGCAAACTAGAGTGTGGTGAGATGCAGGGCACACAGCAGCGACCTGAAACACTTGTTTCCTTAAAAAAAAAATCTTACGAGATTTTGTGTGTATATGCTGTGCAGGTGTGTGAACATGTACATGCCACGGCACACACATAAGAGGAACGTTTGCATTGGTGCTTTCTTGCCATTAGTTTGGTCCCAGGATCAGACTCAGGTCAAAAGGCTTGGTGGCAAGTGCTCTTACCTGCCAAGCTCTCTCACCAGCTCTAAAGCCCGTTTTCTACGATCTGTTTCTCATTTAAAATGAGGCATATGAGCAGACGTCCCCAGATGAGAATGCCTGTATCTCTGTTGCTTGTTCATTAAGGCTAGTGTAGATGGAACAGGAGGATTAATCCTGAGTGTGTTTCTGTCACATGTGGGAACACAGGGGAAGCAGGGATTCTGTCCACGTTCGGGATGCAGTTTGGTGCATTTCCTTGGCACTTGCCTCAATAAGGGACCAATTGGAACAGAAAGAAACCTCCAGTAATAGGGCTGAGAGAGAGAGGCCTGAGATGGTTATCGGGACCTGAGTACAAACGTTTTCGGCACTGTCGTTTTCAGAAATGACTGTACTGGTAGATGGCACTGTATCTGTCTTCCTTCCTTTTATTCTAAAACAATTTAACAAATGAAATCACTCCCAACTCCTGCTGTCTCCCTGCTGACCAGCAGAGGGAGAAGACACTTTATTCAGAGAAGCACTCAGGAGGCCTGGGGTCTTCTGCAGGGTGGCCTTGCCTCCAGGACAGTCTATCCAGGGGTAGTGATTGACAGCGCCCCCTTTCCTTATTAAACACACTAACATTGTAGGTCATTCCAAGTTGAGACACATGTCCAGAACAGCCTCATCTTTACTCAGGCTCTTAAGGCTCCCATTTTCCTGTAAATACTCATATTTCCTCTGCTTACTCTGACCTTGATGCTCAAGCCAGCTAGTCAACACCAACTTCAAAAGCTACCACACCTGCTACCGTTCTGACTTTCCCTGACTCTCCAAGGGCAGAACTGATTCAAGGCAGCTGTGTTTCCACAAGAGCCTCCCATGTAACCAAGACTTGATAAGATGGAGACTTCTGCACCCTGGCTCCCTCTGAAGGCCAGGGACTCTGGGGAGTTTGTGCACCCAATGCCTAGCACACTGCCTGGCACACACAGATGCTCCTTAGGAGCCGAGAGCATCATCAGAGAGTGACATTAAGCTTAGCACAGGATTTCAGTCACAGAGGGAGTTAAGGAACCAGAGGTGGCTTAACTGTTCCCTTGTTAGCAATGTATGCAGCTAGCTGTGCACTGTCAGCCTCAAAAGCTTGGAAACGCGTAGCTGGAGATGTGCGGATTCTTTTTTTTATCACCTAATGACCCAGCTGAGCTGGATCCATGGGCAATGGGGCACTACTCTGGAGCCCACGTTAATGGGTTCTTCCTCCAGCTTCTGCTCCACCTTCTGCCTACCATGAGCTCAGGCTAAGGAGCATTTCTTCAGAGGACTGGAAAACAGGGCCGGGGCCAGGAGTTGAATCCATAAGGACAGCAAGGTGGGAGCAGAAAGGAAGAGAAAGACAAAGTGTGTACCAACAGAAGGCCACTTTCAAGACACTGAGTCAAACTTAGTAGGAAACAAGCCTGTCTCCATGCCATATGCTAACTCATGGCACTGGCCAGCAAGGGCTGGCTTTCTTCATAGGACTCTTCCTGTATGTAATCTGGAATGGTTCTGAAAGTCCACGTGACCAGCATTAGACTCAGGCATAGAAGATATTTGTCATGTAAAGAAAGTGACGTCTTTATTATGCGATATCATTCATGACAAGAGATTCAACTCAGTGCAAATGAGACCACTATGTCCAAGGCCTGTTCTCAACACAAAGATGTGTGGGTGCTAGCCTTGTCTTCAGCTAGAAAATCTGGGGTGTTCTGTCTCCACAACCAGACTCTTGAATACCAAAGACTCCCTTCTTATCTGGGGATGTCTTCCAACTACTGGGTTCAGTTACCTGCATGCAAACAGATTTCTGAGTGGTAAGAGCTGGGGGGAGGTGCAGGGTCTGTGAGGAATGGCTTATTTTGGGGCCACACTGACAGGACAGGATGCTCTCCAGCAGGAAGCTTACTTGTTGAGGCACAGAAGGATCTTTTCTTCTTATAGACGATGCCTTAGATCTGTCTCATCTTAAACAAAATTCAAGGGCAGCGTAATGCATGTTTGTATCCTGATCTCCAGGGTCGAGGAGAGCTGGCTGTTCTACAGACTTGTAGCAGAAGCGATGTGTGTGGGCCTGGAACATGCTTTGGACTGCTGTCTGGAGTCCTAGTTACTGGGCAGCAGGTGTTTCCAACCAGGGACAAATGTGTAGGATTCTATTTTAGAATTCTGGGAGTGTCATTCTGAGAGCAACCTGGTAGAGTTTGCTCTAAAAAGACTGCCCGAACAATTAAAAGCAATAGACCGAAGGAGCCATACGGGATGAATAAATTATTAAACTACTAGGAAGTTGCTATAAATATGCATGCAATTCAATAATTCATAATGGACGGGTACAACAAGGCCATGCTGGCTACAGCAGCAGCTAGCTGGGACATGTGCCAGTGGCATCTTGACAGACAGGCGAGGGTGCAGGAGAGTTAAGAGTCTTCAGAATAGTGGCCCTCAGCACTCAACTCATCAGTGAGAAGTACTGTAGACATCAGGGCCTTCTGCTGGGCCAAGGGACAGAACATGTCCCTCAAACACTCAGGGCAGGAAAAGGCACACTTGGTTCGCAATGCTCTTGTCTCAGTTTCCACTGCAGCTCCGGTCTCTTCTACCAGGAACCACCAGGGCTTCCAGGGTTGTGTTTCTCAGTGTTACAGAAACGATTGGTTACTATGGTGCGCTGTTGTGGAGGCATGTGTGTACTGCGGTGTGCAGGTGGAGACCAGCGGACTTTTGGGAGTTGGTTCTCGTTCTACCTTATTGAAGCAAGCTATCTATTTATTGTTTTGGCTGCTCTGGGGTACTCATGGTTGGCTGGTTCATGAGCTTCTGGATGATTCTCCTGTCTCTAATGCTCATCTTACTCAAGGAGCACTATGATTCCAATGCCCCTGCATCCAGGATTTTTTTTTTTTTGGCAGGTGTTTCTGGGGATTGAATTTAGCTCATTAGGTTTGCAAGGCAAGTACTTTTTTTCCTCACTAAAGCCACCTCACTGCCCCTAGCTTCTCAAATATTATAAAGGGCACATGCTCCATAAGTGTGAAGAACACCCTTGGGGGAGGGACCTTCGCAGCACTCCATCTAAAAACGTATTCATCTGTTGACAGAAAAACAGAGCATCAGCCTGAGGAGGAGGAATAGGGCCTGGAGTTCACCTCAGTGGCACCACCATCAGCAGGCACATTTTAGCTCGGAAATGTGAAAACGGTGCAGATTTCAAGCCCTCTGCATCGCTCATCTGCCTACCCTGGCGACACTGGCACTTTCTGCTCTCTGCAGCCTACGTGTTTCTATGCCACCGATTAGGACAGAGGAATGAACCTGGCAGAGACGAGATGGTAAAACTATCTCAGGAGGCCTTTCCCTTGGACTGCCTAGAAACCTTAGGTGCAATCCCACACACAATCTGCAAAGAGCAACACTGGATTCTCAATTAAAACCACCTGCCAGGCAGAGGGAAGGGCACAACCTTCCGAACTGCCAGCCTCGGCTTGCTCTTTTCTGCGCTGACCTTACTAAGTAGGAACACTCTGGCTTGCGGCTTTATGGTCTTTCACTGATGACTGTCTGCCCGCGGTCCACCAGCCTCCTATGTATGCAGGCCAGGGACGCACAGCACTGACCTCATCCCACAGAGAAGAGCAGGCTGAGAGCTGAAGGGGATCTAGCCTGTGGTCACAGGACTCTGTGTAGCTGCTGCATGTGCAACCTCAGTATTGTTGCCCATGACACCTAATTCTTGGTTTCTCTGATATTATGGTATGACAGATGGGACCCCTGGACACACATACAGACACATACACAGACAGACAAACACACCCGAAACAAACTAATAAGTAAAAAAAAAAAAAGTAGCTGTCTATTGCTACAAAAGCAGCAATGGAAGATTCGGGATCCAAACACAGTTCCGTCACTATAGCCTGGGCTTCTAGCCATAGATGACACTCTTCAAACTGAAACGCAGGACAGTCCCTGTTATGCTGTATGACACCCCCCCACCCCGGCTCATTGCTGAGGGCTTGGTCCCTCGTTGGCAATGCTGTTTTTGGAGGTTTGGGAAACTTATGAGAGGTAGAGGCCACCTGGAGGAAGGTTGCTGGGGGCATGCCCTAGGGGCTGGCCCTTGTTCCTGGCCTCCCTCTCTGCGCCTCTGCCTCACACGCCTGCCACATGATGCTGTGTCTCACCTCGGGCCTTGACTCAACGGCACCAAGGACTATGGGTAGGAACTGTAAGCCAAACTACACAGCTCCTTCTCTAATTCGTTTCCTCTGGCAGGGTCACAGTATGTTAGATGTGACTAACACACCTGCACTACAGGGCTGCCGCGAGGGTGGGTCTGTGCCAGGAGAAGGTCTGTCACCACCATAGCGGGTTCTCAGAACCTGCAACTGCACACACTGCAGCACAGAAGGCTGGTATGTCCCTAACAGGGGGACGAGTTTTCCAACAGACTACAAGCTCAGTTCCTGCACTGATCTGAAGTTTGTGTTTGCCAGAGGAAGGGCTACCAACAACAGGAGCAAGATGGCAGAAGAGTGTTAAAGACCCCCAAGAAAACAAGACTTTGGAAGGAAATTAGAAACATCCCATAATAAGATTCTGTAGACAAATAATTGGTATGTTTATTACAAACACTTCTACTGGTGCATAAATCACGTTTGCCCTAGACAGGCTCAGACTGCAGTCTGAAAGAGAGCCCCACATTGCTCTCTCACTCGGTCAACAGATACAGAACAGACTGCCGTTCAGGAGCAGTGCAAGCTGCTGAGGTACTGCACCATGGGGTTCAGTGCTTGCAAATGTTTGTTTACTCCTGACACACACACACACACACACACACACACACACAGACTGACAGGAGCTGCCTGTTACAGAAGACACACAGAGGCCCAGTTCCAGTGATGCACAAACTGTCCTGTCTATACCGTGTTTCCTCTTGCCTGGTGTTCAAGACCCAGACATGGTGGATTTCCTGACGGGGGCACGGTGATCAGGCCAGACACCACGGAGATGCTTCCATTGGAGGTCTCACACCCTCTCCCACCTCCCAGCAGTGACCAGAAAGTGCTCTGGGGTGAAGAGTTTTGTGGCTTTCTCTGAGGCGAGGGCCTCCCCGTAACCAGACCCCGGGCCATGGTGCACTGTGATTTCTAAGATGTGCAGTAGGAGGAAGGAAGGTGTTTGCTGGATGCCCAAGACCCCTAACCATGAGGTTCTTTACTGGAGGGCTTGTTAGGACCAGCTTCCTAAGAAGCCGGCTTCAGATGATGCTGTGCAAAGAATATTCTCAGCCCTCTGCCTGGCTTTGCTGGAGGCTGGGGGTAGATGGCGCTTCTCACTGGAGCGTGTGGCCTGGCCAGGGGAAAATGTCCAGGCTGTGGTAAGGGCGAGCCAGGATGGAAACCTAGGCTGGGCTGCTTGTCAGCTGCTGTACTTTTATGCTTTGAACACGAGTGGTCCCGGTCCCAGCCCCTCTCAGTGGAACAACATGACAGCTGTGGGTAAGTGAGCAAGTCACAGCTGATAAGCCATCAATGCATGGCCACCGCTGAGAATGACCAGGGACCACCACAAATAACATGCTGCAACGTTCCACATGACAGATTCTTAGTTGGTTTCATATCTGACCCAGAACCCTGGGCTCCGGGAGATGGGATGCCTCTCCATGGTCCCACAGGGCTGAGGCTCACCACACCTAAGTCCCCCTCTCCTAGCCACGCTGGGAATTGAGCCTGCATCCTCTGGAAGAGCAGCAAATGCTTGTAGCCGCTGCGGCATCTTTCTAGTCCACTGCTCCCCCACAGATACTTGTTGGAAATAGCTGTTGGGTCAACGCTAGGAAACAGCAGCCCTCTTAAGCAATTTAATGACACTTACACGCAAGCATCACGGAGCATGTGGGTAACTCGAGTCTGGAGGAACAGTTCCCTGACGCCATGGAATGAAGAAGGCAGACCGCAGCAGGCAGGGGGGAGGCCAGCCGTACTCATCACCTGTGCCCCTAACCATGAGAGCCCACCGCAGAATTCAGCATGAGCTATTTACCACTTTCTGCACATGTCAACCTGTCATATGGAATAGTTAATCTGATGATCCTAAATTGGGCCTGACAAGCGTGTCTCTTGATACATCATGCCCGGATTTAGCAGAGATAAACAACGTTGTTAATTTTTTCCAACAGGGGAAACATATATTGGCTCAGGATTGCTTGGTGTCCACCTCACAGCAACACTGGCCTGGCTTAGTGGGCAGTGCGGTCAGTGTTTGCAAATGTGATAGTCAATGGTTTATGTAATTATTGCACACCAAATTTTAGGGACAAAAAGAGTATGACAGTGAGATACAGAAATTACCTGTCACCCATAAAGAATCAGTGAGAAAATAAATAGGACCAAAAATGTAAAAAAAAAAAAAAAAGAAAGAAAGAATAAAGAAGAACAACAACTCAGAAACACAAAGCCAGTGTACAACATACATTGAAGTCTAGGTATCTTCGGGTACCAAGAAAGAATCTTTTAAACCTAGCTCCCCTCTATCATGGCAACCCTAAACATTCACTCTGCAGGAGGGTGGCTGTCGGAGGCCACACTGCACCCAGGCTGGAAGCCACTATGAAGACACTTTAACCACTAACATGATGGCCTTCTCACCCCAGTGCCCAGCACCTGGCACTCGTGCCAGCTCTTCTCCGAGGGCATCCACCAGTGGGGAAAGAGCCCACAGGGCTGGGTATCAGTCACTAAAGTCACAGCATGAGGTGGCCAGAGTTTGATGACCCAAGAAATCCTCTTTACATGTTATATGTCCAGCCACTGCAGCCCCAAAGTCCCAACACGGTCAGGGACAGCACTCCTCAAAGCTGTATTCATTGATGGCATTGTCAGTGGTGAAGCAATGCAGACAGACGTGCCCTACACAGTGTGTGACTGTTTCCTACGGCCACCATGTCACCTCTAAGGAAGAGCAAGCCTTTGAAAGCAGCTGCGTATCAGTCTCTCTCAGGCAGCATGTGAGACCTTTAACTCTGACACAGAGAGGATCACACTGTATCAGTACCACCTCAAATTAAAAAAAAATTAAACAAACCCCCAGACACTTAACTACACACACACACACACACACACACACACACACACACACACCCCTATACTTTGTGATACTCATAGTTTGCTGGCAGCCCAGGTTTTCTAGCAGGACTTGCATTTCTCAGTGATGCCTTCTGTAAGATCCTCTCAACTTACAGAACAGCAGCCCTTTCTCTCTCGGCTGTCCTACCAGGACCACGACTTGCTGTGGGTAAGTGTGTGCCCTGTGTGTCCTTGGGACCCTGGGGAAAGGCAGAGCCCACAAGGGCAGGCGGCACTTGCAGCTGTGCCCATTAAGAAGACCCAGATAAACCCGTAAGTCAAGAAAGAGTTCCTGGGCTGGAGAGATGGCCTAGTGGTTAAGAGCGTGTACTGCTCCTCCCGAGGGCCCGAGTTTGATGCCTAGGTGGCTCACGACCACTTGTAGCTCACTAGCTCACACTCCGGGAGGACTTGGTGGCTCTGATCCCCACAGTTCCCTGCACTCATATAGACAAACAGACAACGCACATGTACACGGCTGAACAAATCAGCACAGTAACAAAGACACAAAGACATGAAAACCCACAAGAGGTGCTGAGCATTTTTAGTGAAGGGAAACTGCAAGCTAGAACCGCTAATTACCACAATCCTTTTCTGAGGGAAGACTCTGTCACTGGCTCCAGGCCAGACACTCAGGTAAAGGAATAAATGTGGGAAATCAGGCTCCTATCAACTCTCTGGGCTGCAGTGGCTGTGAATTTTATCACAGGCCTTTATCTTACTCTCCTGAGCATGTTGAACGGTAATGCCTTCTATGTTAGACACTGAAAAGGGGATTTGTCCATCCAGCTCTGCATCTCAGGGGCTGCTTGTTACACTCTTTGGCAGGCGTCTGTTTGGAAGAGGACTCAGCCAATGCCCAACTACAAACGGTGCGTTGTTGGGGTGCGAAGAAAACGTACAGCATGAAAGTGGCCTTGTGAGGTGTGACTAACATCCTGCTGGGCACAGCGCTCACTTCCTGTGCTCCGTACAAAGGTTGCACAATCATTTTCTGTGAAGCCTTCATAGCACGAGGCTGGGGAGTGGGTGCAGATGTTAACAGCACTTTATGCTACTGCAGAGGACTTGGGTTTCAGAACCATCTGGAACTCTAGTTCCAGGAGAGCCAGTGCTCTCTTCTGGCCTTTGCAGGCGTAAGGCACGTACATGGTGCACATACACACATGCAGACAGAAGACTCAGACACACAATGAATGAATAAATAAATCCCACTTTATTTAAATTAAAAAACTTTACAGCACCTCTAATTCTGGGGCAGAGTAATTTCTAACTATCTGGAAACTAGCCTCCCCACAGAGAGAATTCTGCAAGCTGTCTGTAGCCCAACTTCTGCTTTGTGGTCTCTTCCAGTCTTTAGACAGGCTCCAGGAACCTCGTGAATAGGGAGTCACTAGAGCACACTGAGCTTTGAACGCTTTCCACAACCACAGATCCTTGTGTTCATCTCGCTTTCTTTCCACCGCAAGTGTCTCAGCAGGGAAAGAGACACAGGTAAAAATTCTGGGCTCTGGACAAGGGCACAGGCACCAAAGCTTAGGGACCTGCCTGTGCTACCCAGCGGTCACAGGTCAGGGTCCCAGAGACAAGCTGGGGGCCAGGGACCAGAACCCCAGGCAGCTCCTTTGCTTAGGCTGAAAATGGTCCATGCATAACTCTGACTCTTGGAGGTGACATGCTATGCTCAAGTTGTTTAATTTAGCATCATGTGCGGAGTCACTGACTGAAAAGGAAACTGTAAAGCCTAATAGGAAAGAGTCAAGCTCAAGCCTGTAATGGGGCGGGGGTTGTGGGAAGGCTGCAGGAGGAGAGGCTCTTTGCTTCCACGGCTTGGGCTGTCCAGGCCTCTCAGGAGGATGGATCTGCACCCACAGGCACAGTTCGAACCACCCCAAAGATACCCAGTGATTCCAGAGCGGCTTGCTGCCCTGCCCTTTCCTGCCTACTTCCTGCCTNTGACGCTGCCATTTCGTGGGCGCTGTCTTGCCAGAGCCAGAACATTCCTCCTTCCTTTCCATCTACAGTCCCATGTGGAATAGATCGGCCCAGGGAAAACAAACTTCATTCCTCGTCTGTCGTCGCTTGTGGCCCCAGTGGTGCCACCCTTCTCTTTTAAGGCACGTTTT
Source organism: Bramus lutescens (assembly GCA_001685075.1). Taxonomy (NCBI): domain Eukaryota; kingdom Metazoa; phylum Chordata; class Mammalia; order Rodentia; family Cricetidae; genus Bramus; species Bramus lutescens. The sequence goes on from LOEQ01000079.1 coordinate 479,777, forward strand.
GTGTTTCCCACTTAGGGTCACAACAGGCTTTCCCAGCCATGAGTCATCGCTTTGACCCTGACTCAAACTTCCCCATATTTGTATTTCTCCCTTCTGATTTCTTTCCTCTGCAACAGCCTTGGAGAGTTCCAGCATCTGACATCAGGGTGTCCACCCGTGTACCAGCAGCGTGTCCCGTCTGGAAGGACAGGGTCTCAGATCCTGGACTGGCTGGTTTGGATGTGGACTGTCATTCCACACTAGCAGCCGAGGAAAAAGCTATCCCCACAGAAGCCTGTGCCATTTGCACAGATGCTTGCACACCCACTGCCCCAGTGCCTGTGACCCCCAGGGCCTGAGCTGACACTCAGTAAGTGAAAACATCAGCAGGGTCCCCTTCTGAGACGACCTGAGCTGGGAACCAGCGTACAGCAATGCAGTCGTATCCTGCGAAGATGCTTCTGAATTGGAAAGTTACAGGCAGAAGCCACACACATCCTTCTCAATAATCAGCCCCAGGTCTTTAGGGAAACACCACTCATCACCAGAACAGAGGTGGTGTGCCCGAGAGTGGCACACCCCTCTCCTCAATTAGACGCTCGAGTCAAATCCTAGCTCCACCAGTTCTTTGAGTGTGACTGAGAACACGTCCTTAGCCTTTCTGGGCTGAACTCTTCAAGCATAAAATGAGCTTCCCTGCAGGATATGCAGATGGGAGAAAACTAACTAGCCGAGCCTGAGGGTAGTTTTCAGTGGCCATTATTTGGTTATGAGACTTTCTGAACTAGGCAGAATTGCTTGTTCAACATCCACAACAACCTTCTAAACCTCTTCTCCTCCAGGGCCCAGAGAGGACACTGTGTAATTATAAATTCAGTAGACTAAATGACATACTTTGCAAAGCAGAGTCCCATGAAAAACATCTTCAACACTGCTCTGTGGACAGGTCTCCTGTCTCGGCCTCCTCTTCCTCACAGGAGAACCTGCAAACCCTGAAGTCTATCAGTGAGTTCTAATAACACTCACGAAGTGTTATTAGAGTGTACACCACACAGGCTGGAATATGTGTACAACTTAAGGGATCAGTGCCCTGAAAGTAAAGGGAAATGCGTCTCAGGTCCACAGATCCAAGGATACAGATTAGCCTGTGGTCTGCAATCACATTAGTGGGAGAAGTTCTGTCCACTCCCTGTCACCCAGAGGAGGAAGGCCATGGCTGGTAAAGTCCTGTCCCAGGACACAGGACACCAGGCCTCTGAGTACTGTTCAGCCTCGGCCTCAACATGCTAGCCTACCACTGTGTGTGTAAGTGAGTGTGTGTATGTGTGTGTGTGTGTGCATGTGTGACAGAGAGAGAGAGAGAGAGAGAGAGAGAGAGAGAGA
>LOEQ01000079.1:492751-504975 GCA_001685075.1 Bramus lutescens
AGGCTGCAGCCTTAATGGAGGGCTCCTGTCCACAGATGGGTAGTACACACGTCTCTGGACTGGGCAGAGACCTGAGCACCAAGAACCATTAGGCACAAGAATCTATTTCCTCCACCCCGTGACCTGCTAGGAGAGGTGGAAGCTGTGTCCCCGTGCCCCCTCCAGAGACTAAAGGGCTACAGGGTGAGGGTATGCTCCACTCAGCTCTTGGGCTCAGCAGCCCCGGTTAGACCAGAGGACAGGGTGCTTGCCGAGGTGAGCCAGAAGGCACACTCCAGATGCACCGTCTCTCTCCTGCTAGAACAGAACCCTGCCTCACCATGGGAAAGGAAAGCTCACAGTGTGTGGGCTGGAAGTCCAGGAGGTGCTGGACGCACAGACAGCATTAATATTTAACCCAGTGGTCACTTGCACAGTCCGCTCGCATCACCAGCTGTCTCTCACCTGGTGCTTTCCCATTCTTGCTCGTCTTTGTCTTTTTCTTCCTTCCCGTCTCCCGTGTGTGGGTGTTTCTGCACAATCCGCATTCCGCCGGCTTTCACTGAAATAAAAACAAAGGCAGGGTGACCAGGGTGGGGGGGTGTCTGCCTGTGGATCTGAGGCACCTGATGGAAGGCCACGGTTATTGAATGGATGCCAGGGACAGTGACAATCATAAACAGGGAGAGGGTAGCGTGATGCAGAGGAGACGGACATGATACAGTCCTCAGTGCCCTTTTCTATCTTAGAAACTTCCCAAGGCTCCTGCGTTCCTTTCTGATCACCTCTAAGTATTTTCTAAGAACAGCAGTGTGAAGGGAACATAAGCCAGGTGACAACGTGGCTACGCTCGGTTCTGTGTGTCATACGGACAAAACACTGGCCACTTAAAGCCTGCCTCGTGATCTGATTTCTTCAAACACCAGTGGTTTGGACAGGGTGACATAGCTATGGCTGCCCAGCAAGTTCTGGGAAATTCCCTCGCACTGGGGTTACGGACATGAATCATGCCCAGCTTCTGGGTGGGTGCCAGGAATCCGAACTCAAGTCCGCAGCTTTCAGAATAAGCCCTGGGCTGAAATGGCTGTTCTCTCAGCTCCAATGGGTTCTTCTCAAGAAAGACTGGTACTGGGTGAATCTCAGAGCCCAGCCATGGGCCGCAACGCCATTCAGAACAATCCTCCTTCCCAAACAGTGCTCCAAAGGGCTGCTGTTGGCAGATGTCATGTTCTTTCTAAAAGCAGCTTTTAAACACACTTCCTGTACCACGGAGCTCGCCTGTTTAGGCGGTCTAACACGGCCTGAGTGTATTCAGAGCAGTGAGACCATGCTATCACTACTTTATGTCATCCCACACAGAAATCCCACACCCATGAAGAGCCTTCCCTGCCCACCCCTCCCTGGGTAACCATCAGTCACATATTCCTACTCTGGACAGCTAGGGTGGAGAAGAAATCACAGAACACACAGAATTTGGTCATTGGCTCTACTCCTTTATTTCCAAAGCTCATCTACGTTACCCCATGCATTAGGGCTTCGTTCTTTAATGCCAAATGCAGTTCTCTGCACGGATATAGCACATATTTGATTTGCCCACTCACCAGGTCACTTAGGGTGTTGGCAGTTTGGGCTGTTATGAGCACTGCAGCGCTGGATGGCGTTTATATAATTTTCTCTGTGTGTTTATTTCCTTGGATCTGTATATAGGCATGGGATAGCTGGATTCTATAGGAATCCTGTGTACCCTACTGAGAAATGACCGGCGTACACCAGGGGCCTCTGATTTCTACACATGTGTATCCACATGTTATCTGTAATTGTAGTCAAGCTAGCCAGAGAAGAAGGGGTGGAGGTGGAGAATGTAGGATGGAAAAAATGAGGAAATGCCAGGTCGACAGAATCCAGTGGATTACCGTGCCTGCATGAGTGTGGGAGCCGAGGGTGGATACTAGATATTTCTCCGGGACACTAAGTGTTTCTCAATCTTTCCTCCACCTGTTTTTGAGAGAAGCAGGTTCTGAGGAGCCGTCTATCTCCACCTCCCTAGCACTGCAATTATACACACGAACTAGCTTCTATGTGGGTGCCAGGAATCTGAAATCAGATCCTCAAGCTTTTGGAGCAAGGACATTACCAACTCGGCCATCCTCCCCCCAGCCCCAGATGGGTCCAAGAGAGATTTTATGAGCCTTTGCTGTGCTAGTGTGCATCAAGAAGCTTTAAGGTGGGATGGAACATGAAGTCTCCCCAAATATATCTGACTGCAGATTCCTGCCCTCCAATAAGCCTGTGTATCTTTTAGTAGCATTGTTCCAGGACAGGGTTTGCATGGACCCTATGCTCACCAAGCTTTATACCATGGTGTGGAGCTGAAGTTCTTTAAAGCTCATCTGTCTCAAGACCCTGGAGAATGCTGACCTAGCCCAGGTTGAGCACTGTGACAGTGTGTAGAATCTTGTAGGCTGAGAGGCAAAATTACCTTGGTTACATTCAGTCATTAACAGCCACTGACTTTCAACCTCCGTATCTAAACTAATGTTTTCAAGCTAATGTTGGATAGCTCTCTAAGAATGTATTTATGCTAAGCCCAGCAGACCCATAGCCTCTACCAGACCTAAAACTAAGAATGAAGTACTATCTGAAACCTATAGGAAAGATTTCCCTCTTGGGGATGGCCCACCTACCCGACACTCCCAACAAGGCTGACTATACTGACTGGTGACTTTCTCCTGAGGCTACAGAAGCTCAATAAGTCTTTCACAGGGTTATGTCAGTCACCCAAACCTGTGTTCCTGCTACACAGTTACACCAACCTGACTCAGGATAAAGTGTTTGCTTTGAAGTAGAATTATTTTCCATTGCACGCACCTGCCAGAGACGGGGACCCCCTAAGATAGAGACCCCTAAACGAGGACAGAGTAGTGCCCTGACGTGGGTCACTTCTGTGGGCACACAGAGCCCCTGTCTTTCCCCCTGAGGATGGCTATCTACTCTTCTACTACAGCACAGCCAGTATCTCATGGAATGGAGTCATCAGCTAGTCTCTGGGGTTCCTGCCTGGTCACAGGGAATGGGCAAGGTTACAGTGCAGGTGGAGAGGGAGGAGCAGGTGAAGGTCTTCTCAGGTCTGGACTCTGATTTTCCCAGGAAACATGGCTAGCCTTAGGTTTGGAAAGACAAGATGCTGGTTTCTCATGGCCTGCAGAACCCTGGAGCTGTCCCCAGAAGGCAAAAGACTGGAGCAGTAGATCAGAGGGCTGTGCTTAAATGGTGCATCTGCCAATCTGGGCTTGAAACTAAAACCTTGGTGTCCCGCCCTTTAATGCGGGAGTATCATGCTACTCCGGGGGAAAAAAATGGATCCTGTTTAACAATGCTCCCAGAAATCTGCCTTTTATCTCAACAACCGATTTTCAGTAACTTTATGTCTCTTTAAAGGGCTTAGTTTGTCTCCACATCATCATCAGGTCTTTGCTGGGGACTCAGTCCTCCCTTGTTTCTAATCATGTATCTCTTTCAGGCACATCTGTCCTACAGCTGCCTGCCCTGCTATTTCCTCAACTGAGGTCTCTGTGCGCCGACTTTCGCTGTCTACCTCTGTTGGCTCCTGAGCTTGGTGGCTGTGGCTCATGTGCTGTCTTTCCTGCCTGAGACAGCAAGAGTCGCTCCTGGTGGAGGCAGCAGCTCTGTGGAGAGAGAGGCGGTAACTGTTTCCGTTCAGGTCCTCTCATCCTTCTGATGGATTTCTTAGCATGGGAAGGGCAACAGCGGATGCCAAGGATTGAATGTGGCAATGCCCCACGCAGCTGTGTTTGAAGCCTTTGGCCTCCAGTTGCTGGCTCTGCCTAGCAAGACCGTGGACCATTGAGACATGCTACCTAGCAGATGGACATAGACAGCTAGAGGGGGCAGGAAGGCTTTGGAGATCCTAACTCAGCCCTGGTTCCAGTCCTGGGCACTGTCTCTTGATCTGCAAAGAAATGGGAAGCAGTCTCCAGTCATTGTGAACTCTGTCATACTTGCCTGGCTTCAAGAGACTGAGACTGTGAGCCAGCATTCATCTTTCCTCCTTCATGTTGCTTTCGGTATATATTCTTTTCATAGACCAGAAAGGCAATGAACACACCATATAATGTATATTCCAACTTAAATCACACTAAAAGCATTCCTGTGTTCACAAAATCTGGAGCCTGGGCTAAAGGAAGGAGTTCAGCTTCTTGCTGACCACTGTGCTGCTGACAGGCCCCTCCCTCCTCCACAGGGTTTGACCTCTAAGCATCCAGCTTTATGTTGGGATCTGGGGTTCCAAACCCCATCCACTACGTTCCAAGTCTCAATTTCAGTTCCTTCTTTGTTCCTGATCCTCAGTGGTCCATCACTTTGAGTTCATATTTAAAAAAACTAAGGAACAAAAAAGAGCCACCATTTGTTGGCGAATTTTTAACCTAAGACTTCTAGCCTCACTTGAAATGGAGACTTAGATCAAAGTTCTGTGGTATGCTATGGTTTTCTATCTGAGAATGATGGACTTTTTGAGAAATCAAAGATCTAGAACTGTCCCTAAGTGCTTTTTAGAATATACTTTCTTCCTCCTGCCCATGACCACCAGAAACCAATGGAAGATGCTGTTGTGTCATGAAATACATAGCGTGAAGTATTGATAGCCATAGTCTTAAGATTGTGATGGTATTGCCACCAAATACATGATGGTATGGTCACCAAATACGTATGATGAAGTATTAATAGCCACAGGCTTAAGATTGTGAAGGTATTGACACCAAATACATATGGTTACCAAATACATAAGATGAAATGTTAATAGTTGCCATAGCCTTAAGATTGTGATGGTATTTGTCATTAAATACATATGGTCACCAAATGCATATGGTGAAGTATTCCTAGCCATAGTCTTAAGATTGTGATGGAATTTGGCATCAGGGTCTTTAAAGAGATAAGTTAACATTGAACGTGAATTCCAATACAACTGAACTTGTGCACTGGAGAAAAGGCCACATAAGCTCATCTGCCAGATTGGGGGAGGGAGAGGAAGTAGGCTCAGGAGAAACCAGGCTTGTCAACACCTTCACCTTGAACCTCCAGCCTCCAGCACCACGGGAAAGAAATGTCTATATATGCTGCGGCGTTCTGCCACAGAAGTAGCGGCAGGGGATGAGCACTTATNNNAAAAAAAAAAAAAGGTCTCTGGACCGTTTCAAGGCAGCAGTTTGCAGACACACTCCTCAAACCGACCACAAGAGAAAAGGGCTGTGCCACGAAGACAAAGAGAACTGGTAATGAATGTCAAGGTGAGATCTGAAATGGTCACATCTCTGGAGGCGCCCCTGGGACAGCTTGTCCATTCCTCTGCAGAAGCCCATGGAGTCACAGCTCAGTTACCTACCATTAGTACTTGCGTTTAGTTCCGTTTCTAACAACAATTAACTTCATTAATCTATCTCAGTATGTTTGTGATTAATACAGCAATAAAAATTGGCAATGTTAATAATAACTCAAGGCTGAGGCAGATTTATTTTAGGTTGCAACAATGCCAAATATTATGACAGCATGTTGTGTGGGCCTACCAGTTTATCTAGAATTCTGTTTGAAAAACTAAAAAAATCTGTAGGATCATTTGCTAATCTATAATCTAGGTTTTGTTTTGTTTTTGAGACATTGGAAAAGGTAAATTACAGACTTTTGCTTTGTGGTCGTTACTGAGAGATTTGCATCTGAAGTGTGACAGCTTCCTTTTCAGTTGAGAATTATGCCAAATTTAAGGCCTGGATTCTGGGCCTGCAGGTTCAAACTCCAGCTCTGCCCGTACTTGTGGGAATGTATGCACGTGTGTATCTCACATTAGGTCTCAGGGCCCTCTACCTGTGAAGAGAGTGACAATGTCACTGAGACATCTGAGGATAGCTCAATTAGCTCCTGAAACATCTGAGAGAGCTGCATACATGATATGATCCCCTCTAGCAAGCGTGTACTGAGATGAGAACTCAGAGCTTAGAAAGAGCTCACAGACTCAAATCTCGTATGCTTGAACATCTCCCCACTGCGGAGGGCACAGGACCACAAGGAAGGAGGCCACTGTGGTACTGACATGTGAGGGCTGACAATCAGCAAGCCTTCATCAGGGAGCCACTGCTAGGTAAGGACTCTTCCAGAGACTCTCAAGTCCTGGGTGATTCTGCCACATCTCCTTTGTGGCACCCAACTAACCACACCAGCATCACAATTGAGTCACCCTGTGCTAGGGCCCAGTTCCCCCAGGGTCACAGTCTGTAAGAGGCACAGCTGGACCGGACAGATCTAGATGACGGACGCCCTTAATCACTGGGAACCCTTCCAAGCATAGTGTGCAGACAGGCTATGGTCAGGTCCTGACTATTAGATCACCTGTAGGCAGGAGGAAAGTTTGAAGTACAAAACTAATCTGTGGCACAACATCCTGTCTAAATGGGAAGACGGTAGAGGAACCTTCTTTGTCAGACTGGCCCTGGGAGCAAATGGAGGGGGCGGTGACTCCCTGCCATCCCTGGCAGAAGTTCCCCTCAGCTGTTACAGTATTGAGCTGCCAGAGGCAGTCAGGGCAGTTACTGCTAAGGCTCAGCAAGAGGCTGGAAAAATCTGTAGCAGGACAGTAGACAGAGAGAAAGGTCTTCCAGGATCCTGTAGATTCTGGGCAGAGTAACGGTGAGTGGGTTTAGCTGTTAATAACACACACCCATGGCTCCAAAGCTTGAGTGCGGATCCTAAAAGATGCTTTGAAGGGCAGCTGCCTTGGCTCTTCCTGGAGAAGAGCTGCTGAAATGGAATTAAGAGGAGGCTAATCCACCCTTAGGAGGTGAAGGACTCTAGGTGAGGAGAAAACAAAAGAGCCAGCACGCTGTGGGTTAGAAATCAGCCCAGGCAGTGCACCCCAGAAGCATGGAAGGGGAGGTGGAATTGGACTTTCCCTACAACATGCGGGACAGGAGCTTACAATGGAAGGGAACAGGGCAAAGGAATGCAGTCTGTCGTCATTAGAAGTGTTTCTACATTACCGGGCAAGAAAGGGGCCTCCCTTCAGTGGATGCTCACGCAGCCCAGGGTGTGAGCTCTGTAAAGCAAAGGTGGGGAATGTGAGGGGCAGCAGCAAGGGTGGACACTGGGTGCTGATGTCTGGCTTATCTACTTGTCAGTTGTGGGAAATCCCAGCGAGAACCCTCTGCCCCAGATCACGTAGTCTCCAGAGGCTCTCTGTGGTAGGTGCTAAAATTACGAGCCCCCTACGCCCTGATCCTGCACCTCAGACAGGTCATCACTAAGGAAGCTGAGGGGAAAATGGAAGAGAGCAATGCTCTTCGGTTAGGGTACAGACTGCTGATTGAAGCTACACAGGTAGCTCCTTTCATTTTCCGGGGCGGAAATGAAGTTAAGGGACAGGGTGTGACCGACGAAGGCCTTGTCCATCTTCCACATCACTGCGCCTGGGAACAGAGGCAGACATGCACCTGTCTCGTCAGTCACGAGAGAAGCAGGACCCGACTGCTGGAGGTGCTGGGGAGAATTGTCATCAGAAATCCTGGACGCAGGGACTGTTAGGTGTTGGCCGATGCCACCTCTGGACCCGCGTTGCAACTGGGCCACTTAGCTGGGTCATAGGCAACAGAACAGGGAACAGTGACTGTAGTGTTAATGTCACAGTACAATGTCTCCTCTCCCCAGAACTTACAAATGTGTTCTATGGCAAGGTGAAAGTATGGCTGCAGAGGGAACTGAAAGCCAATCGTCTGAACCTAAGCTCACTCTCGATTGGCCACGTGGACCATGTAATCAGAAAGGTCTTTAGATGTGAAAAGAGAAAAGAGTCAGGGTCCCAGTGGGGATGGAGGAAGGGACTACAAACCAAGGCATGTGGGTGAACTCAACACAGAGAAGGTCCAGAGAGAAGGCTCCCCCCAGAGCCTCCAGAGTACAACAGCCCTGCTCAAACCTTGGCCTGAGCATTGTGACACCTACTCTAGACTCTTCCCAGACTGTGCAAGAAGAAAGAACTGAATTATTGTGCACTTACTGAGATAAAAAGGCAAAGTCGTAGGACTAAAAAGAGCACAGTGCACTATTTCCCCACTCAACTTAAAACAAACACAATCATTTGTCTAGTGACTTTAAGCTCATCGTGGTTTAAAACCACTAAGTTTACTATAATTACCCGCGGAAACTGCCTGCCTCTCACGGGCCCCGCCAGAGACCTGATATTCTACCACATTCATCCCTCTGTGGCAGCCTGTGCAGACACGGCATCATGATAGGGCAGAAAGGGTCCAGGACTCTACGCTGCTCCTTGTTGGAGGTTCAACAGAAGAGAAACTTTGACTTCTTCAGCTCACCTAAAGGGACTGTCTTAAAAAGGGAATATTCCCTGTGTAAGCAAAAAAGATGTCTGAGCTATGGATGGGAGACAGCCACCAACCACGTCAGGACACGGCAGTGGCTGAAATGAACAGGGCACATACAGAAGGCTCCGGAAGGGGAAGCTAGCCGCAGCTGTCTAAGGAACAGGGGAGGTAACTGTAACTGCACTACAAATGCTAGGTCAACCCTGACGGAAACAAACAAGAGAAAACAGTCACTAAAGCATGGTGCGCCCCATGGCATGCTGGGAGTGGAAGCAGAGGGGCCGGGTTCCCTGGGAACCTGTTTACCACATGTATGACAGGATGCACGCTACAGAAAGGCAAATTCACTTTTCATTTCTGGCAACAAAACAGCCTGGATAACCCAAAAACTTCCTGCAAGAGAGTACTTCAGGGTCAATTATCTTCCGCAGGCTTTAATGTATCCTGAAGCCATGTCTGAATGATTAATGCAATGGAGCTGAATTATCGGTGTTGCTGAAAATAGCAAATGGCCTATTTCCCGCCGTACTTGACATAAACAGCCACGTTCATATTTTCATCTGACTTGATTCTGTGGGGCATGTGAGAACAACTTCTGGGGGACAGCCCTACAGAACATCAGCAACACGTGATGGGATCACGTTATCAGATTTATGAAATAGACTTATCGTGTTGGCTTCCCTGGGCAATGGGTACACGTGGTGGGGGCTATAAGCCTGAAACATGTATCTGCCAAGCAAGTCTTTATCCAGTTCACATGGGGACTGGCAGGGATGAGTCACTGTGTGTAGTTTGGGCAGCTGGGAAGGCCACGGCTGCTGTTAGAACTAATGCAGCTTCTGAATGCGTTGCTGCCTTAGCAACAGCGGTGAAACCAATGGGCTCACCCTGAGTTCTCCTTTCGCATTTTCTGGTGAGGAGCAGCAGTGGGGGCTACAGTCTGGGCTGCCTGGCTTGCTGTCAGGGAGATGCGTGCAGAGCACAGTGAAGTGCCATCTATCCCAGGAAGGTCTCTGTGCAGCACGACCTTCCATCCTCCTCTTTGTAAACCACCTCCGTAACCTTACAGCTTGGGAGTGGTCTCTGTCAGGGGATGGGGGGGTGGACACTGTCAGGCTGCTGAGGTCCTTCAGACCAGTCTCCCACTTCCCATAACCAGCTCTTAGAGGTTAGTAAGTCACCCCAAATAGCTCTACCAATGATTTAAATGGTACTGCCCACAGTATCTTGACGGTAGGCCACTGCAGTCAAAGTGCCCAGCACTTAAATACTTGCCGGTATGTTGTAACACTGACCAGACTGAATCTACACTGTTCACTACGTGTGCAAATGAGGACAGCAGGAAGGCTGCAGGCGTGGCATTAGGGAGAGAGGTGGGAGGGTGGGGGCGGACAGGCCTTGGGGAAACTTTCCTGGAGCTGTTTACTAAGTGTCTCATTCTAGGTAGTGTTGCCAGCCCTTGAAGGTACAGACGCAGGCAGGCAGGGAAGCCAAGAGAGTGGGAGAGACCGGAGGTAGGTGCAGCGAAGAAAACGGGCACTGTAGGGACTGGAGAGGCCAATAAAGAGAGAACACAAGAGAGGACAGCAAAAGAGGCGTGGTAAGAGGATTTTATTATTTCCAATGAAAGATTTAAGCACAAGTCTGTTATACAATGTAAGCACTTAGTGAAAGCTTTCCCGAAGTCCTTAAGGCAGTTGTTTTGACTTATGGACTGTGTTCTTGGCAATCCTTTATTATTCTTTACTGGTGGGTGGCCCTTTCCTCTTTCTACAAACATTTATCCCGCAGCACAGCTGCTCTCTCGTACTGCCAGACAAAAAAAGGCACACTCTGGCCTTCCTGCCACAGAAAGGAACTTCTGCAGATAAGGAGAAACACACACTACACAGGAGGGCGCTGCAGAAAAGCACAGCCTGCTAACAGCACGGTCCCACCCACCCCTCTGGGCTCACGGGTCTCGGTGGCCTTGGGATTTCCACTCACAAGACCTTTGGGTCAGGTGAGTTAAAGGGCTTGCCCAAAGGTCACATGATCTGTTTGATTAACAAGAGGAACAAACAGGCAAAGGAGCAAAAGTTACAGTCCCAAGGCCGGGCCCCACCAATGGCTACTCCAGAGGAAGACCGTTTGGTCGCCTCTAACGTCAGGTGAGGAGACCCCTGAGCCCCAGAGAAGCACAATGCCATTCCCCAAAATTCTAAACTTAGAGCCCAAGGCACAGCAAGGTGGTTCTCTCTGTAGGCACAAACAAGGTATTCCATTTCTAATTCAAAAGCTTGTTTGCAAACCGAAGTAAACCAGAACTCTCCAGTTTCTCCAAGTGAGCTTTTCCTTCCTTTGATCCTGAGATGTGCCTCGTAGTCTCCGTGAGCAATTTAATCAATGAAGTTTTGACTTATTGTCTTTCTAAGAGGCACACATTAATGAACTCCTTCTCCTGGGAGACTCCTTTGAGTCTCTGTTGAGCACAGGCCTCTTGCCTCAGCCTGGAATCGCGCAGTGTGGCTCAGGTCAAGCAGCACAGATCCACAGGCAGCTGGACTCAAACTACTCCTTTAAGAGTTAAAGGTCAGGGTTTTCCTTAACGGAAATCTTTCTTTGTTGTTCTTTGGTTTTGCCTTTCTTAAATTTTAATTAAAAAAGATTTTATACAATTTAGTCTGATTATGATTTTCCCCTCCCCAACTTCCCTACCCACCCAACTTCACTTTTTTAAAAAAGAAAATTAAAAACACACACACTCTCTCTCACACACACAAACCACAAAACCAGAAACCAAAACACACAAAGCAGAAGACTAATAAGACAAGAAAAAACACCAACAAACAAACCAAAAAAACCCCCCCACAAAACAAACAAAAAACCCAAAGCAACACAAGACAGGAAATCTACAAAAAAATACCACTGAGTTCATTTTGTGTTGGTCATCTACCTACGGAGCATAGGGCCTACTCTGAAAAGTGGTTTAATACACTCCGTGAGACTCCATTGGAGGAGACTAATTTTTCCTTTGCAAAACAGGCACTGCTTTTGGATAGGCTTGGTTAGGGGCTGGAGTCTGTGTCTTAAAGGAAGTCTTTCCAAGGGTGGTTTTGTTTGGTCCGAAGTGAGGATTGAACCCATGATGGAATCTTACAGCAAACACAAAGTGTTTCCACCTTTTCTAACTCCTACACCCAGTGAGGTTAGCGGAGAGGCGCTGTCACAATGCACGGCCTTTCCTCCCCATCACCCTTGTCCTCCCGTGGGGCCAGCAGCTGCAGAGGTGTGACTTTTTACAACACAGAGATGGCACAAATGTGTCCCCCACCCAGCACATTCCTCTAAGGTTTGCTGGGAGAAGCCTTGGTTCAGAGCCTGTGCCGTCAAGACCTGGAGGCACTCTAAGAAGACTTGGCTTCTGGGACCCGCGGCCTTCGAGCCGCCTCTCAGGGGGTGCTCTCACAGGCATCCTTGCCACCTGGCCCCACCAGCGTGGCAGCCACAGAGGAACAAACAGGAACTGAGTGGAGGCGGCGCCAAGGTTGCTTGACATTTCCTAAGAAAGGTGCCCGTTTCCTGAACTTGGCTTAGAGTTTGAGGGTTTGCTTTAAAAATATTATTTTAACCACTTTCAAGAGAAAGCTGGATGAGAAAAGAAAATGAGGAGAGAAAGCCATGCCAGGTGATTAATGATCGGTATTATTTCTGCTCCTTTGGTCTGTTCGTGTGAAACCCTGTCAGCCCACGATTAATCATCACGGCATAACACTGCCTTTTAATTGTTGGGGACTCCCCTGAAACATCTGTGCAATCTCAGCGGAAGCTGCCGACGTTTGAGTTCGAGTTGCACAACTGGGCTTAGTGCGGGCACTCGCG
>LOEQ01000079.1:510328-529858 GCA_001685075.1 Bramus lutescens
CTGCTGCAGCTCCAGTTCTCTGCTGCAGCCCCAGGTCTCTGCTGCAGCTCCAGGTCATGTTTGATCATGTTCCTCATCTGGGCTCTGCTCTGCACGTCTGTGTGGTGGACTGCCAGTCTCAGAGCTCTGCGTGTGTTAGTGCACACACTTCTCTATCTCAGGGCTCCCCTGAGAGGAAGAAAGGACTCTGCCAGGGGCTGCTGCCACTTTGTTCCCTTCAAAGTTTCGTGCTGTGTCTTCTCTCAACTTGTCACATGGATGTCTGGACTGCTTTCAGGAAATGAGGACATAATCCGAGTGCATTTTGGAAGAAAACTACAAAACAAGGCCCTTTGTCAAACCTAAATGGCAGAGTCACATCTGAAGAGTAGAGCAAGCCAGCATTTGGTCAGCAATCCACCATTGTAGTGGGAAGTCTTCTCTGTCCCACTGTCCACCAGGTCCCTGCAGCTTATGAAATAACCACTCTGAGGCTTATTATCAGTTACAATTGTTTGGCTAATGGCTTAGGCTTCTTACTGGCTAGCTCTAACTATAAATTAACCCATTTCTATTAGTTTATGTTTTACCATGAGGCTCATGGTTTGTTATCTCACATTTGGCTTTCCCGGCAGCTACATGGTGTCTTCGACTCTGCCTTCTTTCTCTCTATAGCTTTGTTTCGACTTCCCACCTAGCTATATTTTGCCTTCCCATTGACCCAAACAGCTTTATTCATCAACCATTAAGAAAAACACATAGTCGTGGCATAAGGAAGGACATCCTACATAACCAGTCTATGGAGCTGGCTACCATGTCCTTTCGTGTGCCCATCCAGACCACCAGACAAGGGTGAGTGACGATCCTTTTCCCACTCTCGTTCTGTAGAGTGTCTCTGTCTCTCTCGTGGATGTTGGATGTTTTCCTCATTAACAGTAGCTGCAGGGCTGGGGAGGATGCCCCTGGGACATTGCCTTCATACTAGGCAAGGAGAAGCATCCTGTCAATGTGTCTTGTCACAGGAGATAGTGACCTTTATCACCCCACTGATGGAGAGGGTTTTGAAATATGGCAGTTTTATAAGGTGAAAGCTAATGTATTGGTGAAATAAGATCTTTTTTAGTAATCACTCTGAACCGGCTGACTTTTTGTGTGTTTGGATATGGTGTGAATGCCCTTTGGACTTCATGAGAGGCTTGCCATGAGGTTGCCCTTTAGTGGTGGGATATTCAAAAGGGGACTGAATTAATCACAGTGAAGGCCCCACCATTGTATCTTTGCAGATTTATAAAGAGAGGAAGAGCATTGAGAACACACACACACACAGTGCTCTGATGTGTGTCCTGGCCAGAGATGGCCAACAAAGAATGTCACTGTTAGATGATGCCTCTGGATCTTATGCTGTGTGTGGAAATAGACCTTCCCTTCTTTTTAAAATAGTCCACCTCAGGTATTTCCTGTTAGTGATGAAAAAGCGGACTAACATGATATTAGTTTGAGTCCCATAATAGTTGCTAAGAGCCTATATTAACAAGCTTATCTCTGGATGTGGTTCTGGAAGATACTTCCTGTGGCTTTCTTTATCTCTTCCTCATTCTCTGTCTCCGGAGGTTAGAGGTGGCAAAGCAATGTTCCTAACAAATTCAAAGCCTATTTTTTCCTGCTGAAATTACTTGGGTTTCTTTCAAAACCATTTTTCTTCTCTGTTGGTGATTCCCCATCACTGATTAATTATTCTGCGCCCACCTGAGTGTCATCTGTGTGACTTTGCAGGCTGGGGAAAGCTGTAAATAATGACTTCTGTCACATCCCGGTCCTCAGTGCCTACCGCAAAGCCTGTGTTGTGCTTGTTCAATACTAGAGAAAGTTCAAGCTTGAGAAATACAATGGCTATTAATCCAGCTAAGGACAAATCTCAACCCGTCCTTCTGGGGTGGAAGGACCCTCTGGGTGCCATTCTGGAGCTTTTCCCTGGCACAAATTAATAAACTACCTTTGCCATGGAAAACACAAGATGCAATTTTTGTAGCTCATTGGATACCTTCCCATCTTCTTTATCTTAGTGAAGAGCTATGGGACCTGGGAAGAAATGCTACCCTTGAGTTTTCCACGCAAGGCTGTGGAAAAGATACTGCTTAGCAAGACACCACTCAGCAACATACCGCAGGATGATGCTCTAAGACATCACTCAGCAAACATACCACAGGATGATGCTCTAAGACATCACTCAGCAAACATAACACAGGATGATGCTCTGGGCCTGTCTTAGATTTGCTTGCCTACTGATTTTTTTTTTCACATAGGAGTGCTGCCCTTCTCATTTTCTTTCCACTTATCCATTTTGAAAGAGAACATTCTGAAACATTATGGGAGTCTTTATAGAGCACAGCAGGGGTTCCTGGGGTTAAGGAAAGATATCTGAAGCCTCAGCAATGACCAGGATGTTCTGGACATGGCAAGAGCATCCTCTCTCAGGACACTGTCAGTGGATGACACATTGTGGCCCTCTATCCTAAATGTTAGCGCAACTGAGCCACAGTGCCCAGATATTTGGTCAAATGTGATTCCTTAGGTTTTGTAGAGAGAGTTTTCAGGTCGGGTGGGTATTTCAATTGGTGAATCTGGAGTGAAGGTGATGAGGACCCTCCTTGATGCCATGGTAATGGTGTGTCCAACTGTGGAGCACATGAACAGAGGAAAGACCATCTGCAGTGCCACACACTGACTCCACAACTCTTTCTGCTGGTGTCTGTTGAAGTTCTAATGTCAAGTGTTCCCCATGGGCTTTCTTCCATTTCAGGAGACCCTACTGTTCCTACAGACACCCCCATAATTCTGCTTCCTGACTGTGGACACAATATGACCGACCATTTCACACTCCTGTCCCTATGCCTTCTCTACCACAATGGCCTGTACTCTCACACCATAGGTTAAAAGAAATCCTTAAGTTGCTTCTTATTGGATATTTGGCCACAGCAATGAGAAAAGCAGCTAAGGCAGTGTCTCTCTGGACCTGTCTCTGCATCTCTTTACCCACACAGTTGTGTATGTGTGTGTGTGTGTGTGTGCGTGTGTACGTGTGTGTGTGTGTGTGTGTATGGTGTGCGTGTAATACACATATTCACACCCTTCCTGATCCTGTGTCTCTGGAAGGCCCTTGATCACACATTCCATTCCTCTCTTTTAAATAACCCCTCTACTCCAGAGAGCATGCATCAAGCATCCTGTGGCCTTAGCTCACTGGGGATCGGGTGCTATGTGATGTGATCTTTCTGGGTCTTAATCAGTAAGCAGAAGCAGACACAATGCTTACAACCCGGCAACCACAGCAAGGGCAGGAGCCTCATTAGCTGATAGTCAGGTCTCAAGCCACACTGGAGTTGCCTATTCCCAGGAAATCTACTCCAAGATTCTGAAGCACCCTATCCAATGGTTCTGTAATTTGATGTCAGCAGATAACAACACCTCTGTCCTCTGGTGCTGCCTTTGATCTCCAGGAACAAAACTCCTGGGCCTCATACCTTGTAGCTCCAAGATGGAAAAGAAACTTAAAAGCATTTTATGAGGCACTAAGCTTGTCCCTTGTGGGAACCTGTTCTTGTTCACCGGGCGCCTCTGTTAATGAAGAGCTAACTCACTGGCTTTAGTTATTTGGCAAATCACTAGATTATACGTCTGTGGAAATTCTCTTGAACCTCACAGAATTAAAATGAAGTTCTGGTGGCTTGTTAAAGTATGAAAGGAACATTAAACATCATAGTGACACTTCACAAAGCAAGTGTGCAATGCAGGACTGTCCCCAACAGGCCCAGAGTTGTACCTGGGAATATACTAAGCTTGGATAGATGAAGCACCATATCAATCAAGTTGATTGGCATCTCCATGCCTCCCTCCATCAGCCCATACCAACTTACTTTACATTTCTTGATGTGGGGTGGCCTTCTGTATATGTGTTGCTTTTATTGGTTAATGAAGAAAGCTGTTTTGGCCAATAGCTTAGCAGAGTAGAGCCAGGTGGGAAATCTGAACAGAGATATATGTAGAGAGAGTAGGCAGAGTCAAGGAGATGCCATGTAGCCACCCAAGAAGCAAAATGTAACAAAGCATGAGCCTCGTAGTAAAATATAAAATAATAGAAATGGGTTAATTTAAGATGTAAGAGTTAGTTAATACGTAGTCTGAGCTAATAGGCCAAACAGTCTTGTAACTAATAGAGATTCTATATGATTATTTGGGTCTGGGCGGCCAGGAAACAAAAGTTCAATCTCCATCTACAATTTCTCCTTTAAGTGGAATTGTACAGTATTTGCCCTTCTGTGACTGTATTAGCTCACTTGAAACAATTCCCTCAAGGTCATCTAAGTGGTTGCATATGTGGCTACAGCCCTAGCTGGTTGCCAAATGCCCACTCTAGTTACTGTCAAAGAAAGCAAGCAAAAGTAATGGTGAAAATCTAAGAAAGGGTTTCGATAAAAATGGCCATTGGGGAAAGGTAGAAAACATGTATTTCAGTCCACCTTTGGGGCACTGGTTTAGGTTCAAAAAGAAGGAGTACTGGGGTCAGAGGTGAGCGGTGTGGATGATTAAGTCATCTTGGTCACAGTGGGGGGCAGAGAGTCTTTATCTCAGTTCCGGTTATGTGAGATGATCCGAAGCTGTCCCTCAAGGGGTGGACCATTTTCCACGAGATGACTGTGGCTGCTCTGCGTGACCTTGTTCATGATACTCTGCTCTTCCTAGAGTACCGGGGTGCCTGCCCAAGAGGAGGACTGCAGATTTTCAGGATGGAATTGGACACTGTGAAAGCTGACAGTAAGACGTCTGGTTGCTCTATCTTTGTGCTTTCATCCCTGAAGGGGGAGGGACTAGGATAGCTATCTCAAGGTTTCAAGTCTCAGGCTTCACCAACTGAGCTAGTCAGGCAGCCCGGTATCTAGAGGAGTCACCTTGTGGGTGGGTAACTTGCCAGCAGGCAGAGTTAAGCACCATTCTGACTCTAAGTTTTAAGACAAAGGAGGCAGGAGTGAAGCAGAGGGATCCCAGGTCTTCATCCTCCGCAAGCAATTTCTTGGTGTCTGTTCCACATAGAACATGCTTCCTTTTTTCCCAGTGGCTATATGTATTTATAATTACCTTTCTTACTTCTGGGCAACCGACTCCTTACTCCCACTGGCCAGCCTTACCCAGCTGACCTCTCTGTTCCTGAGTCTGACCTATCCCATCAGATGCAGCACCCTCTCCAGGCCCTGCCCACTAATGGCCCTAGGGTCTCAGCCTTTGTCCTGACTCCTGCACTTAGGGCAGCTGCTTGCCAGGCTTCTACCATTGGCTTTCTTAAGCCTGCCTGCTATTCTGAGTGACTCAGAGAAGATACACACCTTTTGCTTTTTCCTTAACTGTTTGCCAGAACCTGGATGTTCTGTTGCTGGTCCTCTAGGTTTGCCCACACTGCCTCTGAAGCTCTCTCTCTCTATCCTTGCTCTGTGGCTACTTGTCTGCCACATGGCTGACTTCTACACCTAACTCAAATGGCATTGCTTTCTCTCTTCTTCTCCATCTCCCTTGTCTTGACAGCTGCTGAGATTTCCAGCTTGCCTGCCCTGTTATTTTTCCTTTAAATAATAAGAAAACTGTCCACAACTTTCTTTCTGAGTTTGCTATTGAATTTTTTTTTTTTATTAGTAAGGCCAAAAACCCAAAGAGGGAACTCCAAATCCCATGTTGACATATACCATCTACTATGGGGCTCCCCAAACACTCCAGAACAAAAGGAATCCTGTCCTTGTCATCTCTCTAAGTGTGGTAGTCTTGTCTATATGAACACACCTGATCCTATGGTTCCCCTTTGCTCCTAGAATCCTGGGACTGTCACGGCGAGGAGGGAAACACAGTTGGCACCAGGCCAAGTTTAGATATCATAAGGCCGGAAGGAATACTGATCTTTCAGATTTTCCTTCATTTGACTCTTATTTTTAGACTGAATGCCAAGAGCCCTTCTAGAACGTCGAGGTGAGATCCCCACTTCGATAGCATTGGAGGCTCGCACAGCATGTTGACAAGTGGCAGAAACAGGCTATGACAGTCTCTGAAACAAGTTGCCAAGCTGAGTATCACCTCTCCTTCTGAAACCTTGCAACATGAGCATGACAAGTTCTTTCTGTTCAGATGCTACGGTTCCTTGGGACAGAGTTGTTTTTTTTAAATATTTATTTATTTACTATGTAAACAATATCCTGTCTCCATGTATGCCTGCAGGCCAGAAGAGGGCATCAGACCTCATTACAGATGGTTGTAAGCCACCATGTGGTTGCTGGGAATTGAACTCGGGACCTCTAGAAGAGCAGGCAATGCTCTTAACCTCTGAGCCGTCTCTCCAGCCCCCATGGGACAGAGTTTTGATGGGAAAAGGCGGTGTCGCTGTACTTGTGGTTCTAATTGCATGCATTTAGGAAGAAGTATGGGTTAGGGAGGTACCACCTGCATAGACTTTATCCCTTTCCGCTGCTCCTCCATGTGAGTCTTTTGAAGAATCCTTTATTCTCCCTGGAAGGATCAGTAAATTGTGGCATGAGGCCAGATTCAACCTGCTGCCTGTGTTTACATCCAAAAGCTTGCTGGAGCACAGCCACCCTGCACACAATGCATTGCTAAAGGTGGTTTCTGCCTTGCAACAGCACATGGAGTGGTTGCAGTATGGGTGGTCCGAGCTGCAACACCGAAAGCGTTTATTTGGCTTTTGTTGTTGTTCCCTTCTTCAGAGCAGCACTTCTGAGAGTGTGGTCCCCAGGCCAGCAGCATACAAGTCACTGAAAGCTCGCAGAGCTCTTCAAGTTCTCATCCAGCCTCGGGCTTATCCAGTCGGACACTCTGATGCTCATGATCTGATGCTCACTGGTGAGTAGGCTGTGGTCAGGATTCAGAGCTATGGAGCATCACATAATCCACGGCTTTCAGGGAACTTGAACTTTCAGAAAGTGAGAAGCCTTCAGGACAACACCTCCCTATTACTGCCCCACACATTAATGGCCTCTGGAAATACCCTCTCAGACACACCCAGAGGTGTGCTTTATTGCCCCCTTCACTTCTTTCCATGTAATCAAATCAAGATTAACTCTCACACCTGGGTCTAGTTGATTAGGAGGAAATTTATCATTAGACTGAATTCCAGATCTTTCCACCTTCAGCTTATGGATTCAACAGTTTCATGCCACTTTTTAAATGATTATAAATGACAAAGGTCATGGGTCACACCTGCCTCATTTGGACAGTGATTGCTAATACAGCCTCTTAATATGAAATTTGTAGATGCTGTGGTAAGCTCTTTCTTCTTTATGGTAAATAACTTTAAGAATATGTGTTCTCTTAAGGCTTTGTCGGAAACGGTAGGACAATTAGTTTTATTGAATATTTAACTTTAATTTTTGCCTTATTTTCATGCAGAATACATGTTATTATCTGTGCAGGGACCACGAGATGAGTCTGACCCAGTAGCAGAATATGTGTTCCGTACAAAAGCACTGGTTCATGTCCTCCGTCTTGCTTTCTACCCACTGCCTTTTTCTGTGGGTGAGGCAGAAGGAAGGCTGTCACCAGGTGCTGGCATCTCAGTCCTGAACTTTCTGGCCTCTAGAACTGTGAACCAATAAGCTTCTGTTTTAGCTACTTTTCTATTGCTGTGATAAAACACTATGATCAAGGCAACTGTTGAAAGGAAGCTTTTAATTGGGCCTACACTTTGTGGTGGTTTGAATGAAACTGGCCCCCATAGGAAGTGGCTCTATTAGGAGGTGTGGCTTTGTTGGAGTAGGTGTGACCTTCTTGGAAGAAGTGTGTCATATGGAGGTGAGCATTGAAGTCTCCTATGCTGAAGCCGTGCCCAGTGAGACAGGTCACTTCTGCTGCCTGAGGATCAAGGTTTGGAGTTCTCAGCTCCTTCTCCAGCATCATGTCTGCACACAGCCATGTCATACCAAGGTGATAATGGACTAAACTTCTGCACTGCAAACCACCACCCAATGAAATGTTTTCCTTTATAAGAGTTGCTGTAGTCATGGTGTCTCTTCACAGCAGTAGAAACCCTAGCTAAGATACATTTTCAGAGGGTTGGAGTCCATGATGGCAGAACATAGGTATTTTGGCAGGAACTGTTAAGAGCTTACCTCTTGATGTGCAACCTGGAGTCAAAGAAGGCACTGGGAATGGATCCATGTTGGTGGAGGCTGTTCATTCATTCCTAGCTGGCCAGACCCGAAGTAACCACTTAGAAACTATATTATTTACAATACTGTTTGGCCAATAGCTTAAGCATATTTCTAGNAGCTCTTACATCTTGAATTAACCCATTTCTATTATTTTATATTTTACCATGAGATTTGTGGCCTACCAGCAAGGTTCCAGATGACAGTCTGTGTCTGGCGGCTACATGGCCTCTCACTGACTCTGCCTTCTTTCTCCCAGCATTCAGTTTAGGTTTCCCACCTACC
The DNA here is from genome assembly GCA_001685075.1 of Bramus lutescens. NCBI lineage: Eukaryota > Metazoa > Chordata > Mammalia > Rodentia > Cricetidae > Bramus > Bramus lutescens. The sequence continues at coordinate 518,791 of LOEQ01000079.1, forward strand.
TCTACTCTGTTCTATCACAGGCCAAATGGCTTCTTTATTCATTAGCCAATAAAAGCAACACATATACAGAAGGACTTCCTATATCATTTCCCCATTTCTGTCTAAATAAAAAGGAAGGTTTTAACTTAAACACAGTAAAATTACATATAACAGGTATCAAGCAAGAATTACAGTTACAATATTTATATCTACTTTATCTTTTATCATAACTAAGGAAAACTGTAACTATATACTCTTCAACTCTATCAAAGACTCCAGAAGGATATAATATTAACTAAATAAACAGGAAGTACATGTAAGCAACTTTAAAAACTCTAGAAAACTGTCTCTGTAGAACGACGGACCTGTCAGTAGGTTTCAAGTTCTGTATCATTGGGGCATCCATCTTTAGCCTACAGGCCCATAGTACCTGGCAGACTTTTCCATAAAGCAGGAAATTTCAAAGACAGTTACACCTATATTGACAATTTGTCAGTCACTTTCTTCTGTGTCCTTCAGAATGTCTGGAAGACTCGTGAAGCAGGAACCCCAAAGTTCTGTCTTACATTCTTTAGGCAACTTCAGCAGTCATATTTCTGTGGGTGCAAGTCCAGTCAAGCAGTCCAGGCAAGACCAGTTTCTTGCCCTAATGGCTATCCGTCTCATTGCCATGGAAAGTCCTAAGTTCTTAAAACATTTTAAATGCCCTATTCCGTAGGTCTTTGAAAGGTTTGAAGACTATCTATCTAACTGAAATATAGCTCTATATATCTAGAAAACCTAACTATCATGACTACAAACTTGACTATTATTGATGTCTATATATTAAAATGTATTTAATTATACTTTACATTTTTAAATGAGCTGCACAAACACAATACTTTAATCAAGAGCAGAAATATACATATAACAAAATTGACCTAAAATTTGTATCAATAGACCAAGAGCCATATCAATGCAAAGTATTCATATCTATAGCATATCCCCCTTTAAACATAAACAAGCATTTATAAGCAATCATTTAGGGAATTTGAGTATTGTCTTCTAGATTATTTCTTGCTGATTGGAGACACTGTTAATCAGGACTGTCATGGGGTATCCTGTGTGGTAGGTTCATCTCAGTCAGCAGTTCTGAAGCTGTCATGATGTTGGACCATCTGGGCCATTGTTTCAGGGGGTTTTGTTTGATCAAGCCACATTAGTCTGAAAGGAATTCTATATGTATATATAAACACATTATACATATATGTATATATTGAATATGTATAGTTAGATATCCAGAAAGTATCAGTTCTAAGACCTCTGAGAGATATGAGTATCCTCACCATGAAAGTCCCTTACATGCAACAGCATAACATTGGCATACAACCTATGCATATATCTGTTATGCTTTTAAACAATTAATAATTATTTGCAACACTTAATGCAATATCAGTGCTATGTAGGCAGTTGCTATGCTTTTAAAATTTAGATCAGTTTTCACTTTAAGACTGTTTGAATATGTTCAGACTATTATTGATTGAACCCATGGATGTGGATTCATGGATGCTGTTACATGAGGTCACATGTTTCCACCTTTTGTCAAACATGCCCAGGGCCCAACTCCCCTCTCCTAGGTTGCACACTGTTCTGAAAATGAACAAACATCTTGGGCAGGTTTTCATGTCTTTGTGTACAGATGTAATTTTATAACACATGTAGGAGCACAGTCTCATGATCAAAAATGAGCTAATTTTACATAAAACAAATTGTCATAAAATGACCATTTTGGACTAAAAGTCTGTATCTGTTTTTTTACAACGAAGCTATGTGTACCACAGATCACAGAATCTGGACTGTGTGCAAACACAAGCTTAAACCTGTATTCAGTCTGTTGAACAGCTCTCACGCTCCATCAGCTCCCAGAACCTCTGGTGGCCTGGCAGAGAAGCCACTAGCAACCAGGCCTATGCAGCTATCACTACCCAGTGTCCTTGCCAGCCCCCCATGCTGTTGACTCCTACTGCTTATTAGGCCCTGACAGTTGTCCAGTGGCCAGCACTGTTGAAGAAATCTCTGTGGCCATCAGCTAGAGCTGTGAGGGTAGAAGAACAGGACTAATGGGTGCCAGTATGGGCTGGGTCTGGATGGACACACCAGGATGGGAAGGAGAAATCCATCCAACCTGTGTTCTTTGTTTTTCTCTGCTAATCCACATGTGTGGACTCTTGAAACAAAGATACTTTCTGTATAAGAGCATGAACTTAGAACCATCTAGACCTGGAACTGCATATAGATACACCTTTCTTCTTGGTGCTGTGTCCCCAGATAGCATAGACAGCAGCAGCTCTAAGCTAACTGTTCACTTTCTGTAAACAAAGACTAAAAAATACAGTCAGGGCCCAGGATGGACATGGTTGAGTGAGAGTGTCTAGTGGTGACACACAGAACTCTGCTTATAACTGCTTCTACTCCAGCAATTGCTGGGTCTTTGGATCATATTCTGGGGTATTCAATCTCTTATCACTGTGATGTGGAATTGTAATCTACAGAAGTGCTGGGCCACATTCATGCGACTGTGCTAGCATGCATGCTGCCGTGGCTGTGGGTTAGACACGCCCAGTCTATACTATGGCTGTAGCTCTCAGATTGTTGGCTGAAGCAGTGGAAGGTTAGCATATCCCAGACCTGGAGGCTGGAAGCCTGACGGCCATGGATCAGCAGGTATGCTAGCTTTCCACATGGTGACAAGGTGCCCAAGACAACAGATTTTATAAGGAAAGTTTCAGGCATGGTCGCTTGGCCCTGCTGTGCCTTCAGCAGCAAACTAAATCATGACAGAAACACCTGGGAGATTGTTTTTACCTCATGGTGCCTGCAAGCCAAAATGATCAGCGTAGAGAGGAGAGTGTAAATATCCCTTTTGAGAGCGTATTCCCCAGTTGAACTCACTTCCTCCTACTAGGCTGTTCTTCCTCAAGGTTCTACTTATCCCAAAGTGTCACAGAATGGGGACCAAGCTTTTGACACAGGGGCCTTTTGGGGATAGTCACTCTCCAAACTGTAGCGGCAGAGTTGGTTCATTCTGAGGGAGCATCTACTCTAACATTTTCATTGTCTTGAAGGAAGCCATTTTCTTCCTTTGTGCATTTTCAGTGGCTTCCTCTAATGCACACCCCTGGCTAATTCCTCCCTGTTAGGAGGCTTTGTCAACTCTGTAAAGATCATAACACCAGCAACCTCACATTTGGAGGTCCTGGAAATCAGGAATCCAACATACAATCCTTTTGGAAAGGCATCATAATAAAATGTATACAACAAGGCCTTTACCTAAGAAGTATTTTAGCACTCTGTGATTAGACAGAAGTTACAGACAATGTTTGCTGTGTGCTTTCTGTCCATACTAAGTGTTTTATGTGTACCATTCAGTTTTATTTCAACCTTTGAAGGAGTTGTTATAACATCTGATTTAGAGATGATAAAACAGGTTTAAAGAAACTTAGGAAATTTAGCCACACTATAGCTGGTAATGCTAGGGTGTGATGCCTGTCTAAGCTGGAATGACTCCAGAATCAATGTTATTCATATTGGATGTTCGACTGTTGGGGAACAATTGACCAACACTGAAGCCAATATTTGTTTAGGGGCCTTCTCATGCTTCCTTTGTTGCCAGCGTTCACGTGCCTCCTTCACAGTGGCAGATGACCATAAAAACCCAGTTTTTATCCCTTCCCACTCTAAGAATCCCTCTTTTGCCTGAATAAATAATCTAGATCTTCTGACCACAAGGAACACCTCCATAGAGTCCTTTAATTTTCCAATGAGCATCTTAAGTTTTCCATTGCAAACTGGAGGTAAAATTGTACACCATCCTCTGCAAATGAATTGGCTTAATGTGCTCCCGATAAATAAAGCCCCAGGGCTCCTGGGAGTGGTGTTCCATTAAGCCAAGTTTTGTCCTTCCATGGAATCCTATCAGAACACAAGCTTAACTCTTAGTACAAGTAAATAACACGTTCAGGTAATGACAAACACCACAACAATAATAACACAGGATAGCGAGGGGTGTGAGCATATGGATTTGAGCATGAGTGTGTGTGTCTTTCTAGGGTCTTCTAGTGAGAACCCCCAAACCCAACTCCTGTTTTTAACAGTAACTCTCCCTCCTGTGACACTGAAGCAGACTCCTTGTAGCATCCTCTCTCACTTACTAGTGAATTTCCTCTATTATGAAACCAGGTGACTTCCAGTGGGAGGTGCTCCTTGGAAGGGTTCCCCCTGATCCTGGACACCTCTATGAAATGACCCCCTGAAGCTCTCTGCTGCAGAGCCTAGAGAATGAGCCAGAGCTCTGGGGCAACTATGGAAGGGAATAAGATGGCCTTGGCCTCCCACCCCTCCACACTCATTTCTGCTCTTCCTCCCCCTTCAACTTCTGCAGAGTCAATCTACATTGTTTCACAAAATCAGGAAGGACCCCAGGTTGAGAGTCAACCAGTGTCATTTATTTCTGGTTAGGTGAAAGATCAGGGTCAGGCTGCTGCTCCTGGAACACCGTGCCCAGGAACAAGGGAAGAACATTTTCTAACAGCCTCATCCATTTGCACCCCTGGGATCTTGAGCGGGGCACATGGTGCTGTAGGCCTCAAATCCCAGTGGTCTAACATGCTAGGAAACAGGAATGTCAGACCTGCATGGTCCTGCCTGCCTTGGAAAGACCACAGCCAAGCGGGGGACACAGCAGAGCCAGTGTTGTCACATTGGAAAGGCCATTCTGTGTGGGACAGCAACCCTTGAATCCTGGGAAGGAGAGGGAGCTCTCTTCTGGGCCCTTGTTTTTCACAGAAAATCTCACCTGGAGTCTTTTACACTCTTTCTACTGAGCCAAAATGGAGGTAGAAATAACCACAAGCTAACTTTTTATTACTATTTTTGTTTAAACGTTGTTGACAGTTCTGTTTTATGGCAACTTGACACAAACTAATGTTGTTTAGGAAGAAGAAACTTCAGCTGAGAAAAAGCCCCCACTAGATTGGTCTGTGGACAAGCGTGTAATACAATTTCTCGATTCATGATTAATGAGAAAGGGCCCAGTTCACTCTGGGCAGTGCTACCCTCAAAGTGGTAGTATATTGGGTGCTGTAAAAAAAAGAAGAAGAAAAGAAAAGAAAGGAGAGAGAGAGAAAGAGAGAGAGAGAGAGAGAGAGAGAGAGAGAGGAAAAGAAAAAAAACTGAGTAATCCAAGAGGGACAGGCCAGTAATCAGCATTCCGTTGTAGCCTGTGCTTCAGCCTGTGCCTCCAGGTTCCTGCCTTGAGTTCCTGCCCTGACTTCCCTCAGTGATGGAGAAAGAAACCCTCGTTTCTCAAGTTTCTTTGTTCATGATGTTTATCGCAGCAATAGAAAGTACCTAGGATGCCACTTCATCTAATACTGTAGCTCCTTTGCATGATCTTATATTGTTCTTCTTGCAAGTGTCCCCCNGAGAGAGAGAGAGAGAGAGAGAGAGGAAAAGAAAAAAAACTGAGTAATCCAAGAGGGACAGGCCAGTAATCAGCATTCCGTTGTAGCCTGTGCTTCAGCCTGTGCCTCCAGGTTCCTGCCTTGAGTTCCTGCCCTGACTTCCCTCAGTGATGGAGAAAGAAACCCTCGTTTCTCAAGTTTCTTTGTTCATGATGTTTATCGCAGCAATAGAAAGTACCTAGGATGCCACTTCATCTAATACTGTAGCTCCTTTGCATGATCTTATATTGTTCTTCTTGCAAGTGTCCCCCCCCCCTTGAGCCACATATGATCCTGGGCACCACTCTGAAATGACCTCCTTAGTGCCTCCGTTTTAGCTCCTTTGGTTTCTACCATGTATTAACTGCACACATTAATGGGATTTAGTGCGATGCTTCGGCTCTTGCCCACAGTTTACCTTGATTAAACCCAATCTGCTTTCATCCTCCCTTCCTCCTCCTCTGTTTGCTTCATAGCCTCCACCATCAAGGTAGCACTTTGAGTTAATGAGTTTAGGAGAGACAAGATGAGACTTGAAATGAAGCCAAGGGAAGGCTCACGAGGTTCCCCGCTTGGGAATGGGAATCCACTCAAGGTCCCAGGATACCCCTGTCTCAGCATTCTGATAATCTCAGGGCTTCAAATCTCTAGCTCCTTGCCCCGCCCCCACTGCATTTTCTCGTTACCTGGAAAAACAGGCTCATCTCAATTTGTTGAAAGCACAGGTTCTAGAATGTCCATAAAATAAAAACGTTTCTGTATAAATTGATGACATGAGAGCTCCCTGGTACAGGTAAGGGGGAGATTTTCACTGTAGATATCGGAGTGAGAGAACAGCTAGAGGCATCCGGAGGAGTCCAGACCAGAGAGAGAGAGAGAGAGAGAGAGAGAGAGAGAGGCATGTGGCCAGCGGACTGGACGGGACAGTGCTATTGACAAGAGCGGGTGGAGTAACAAGGAAGGAAGAAGAGAGAAAACAGTGAGAGAAGCAGGAGCAGAGAGGGAAAGAGGGTGGGGAGAAAACCATGACAACAGCAGGGTTGTAAGGAGAATGAGTAGGGGTGGAGAGGTAGGAAGCCTGGGCTGGAGGGAGCTCAGTGTAGGGGAGGAGGTGAGAAAGGATAGGAAGGTAGCAGGGACTTTGAAATGTAACAGTACTCCTGGTACTGAGGGAACCTGGAGGCCAGCATGCGCTTTCATATGTTAATAGGAACCACAGGGAGCCATTTGTCCCTTCTGCTAGTGATAAGGAAAATGACTCCTTTTGGTGGAGGGAAATAGATGAATTCTGGCTTTTTTCCAATCACTGGAAATCCTCCTATAGTTCAGGTTAAGCCTATTTCTGAATATTTAGGTGGCCTTCTGGAATTTTGGGAATTGGAATCTCCTTTGGACCGAATGGCTTCTAACTTTGAAAGTCAAGAAGGGGGCATTATTGGTAAAGAGACAATTAGAGAATATTTTAATAACACGGTATCAGCAGCCAGCCCAGCCCAGCTATGGGGGTGCTAGTGACCTTTACTTTCCCAAGACTTGGTTTCCTCATTAGGGGGTGGAGTGTGAAGCTTGTTCTGACCGAGGCCAAAGGAACTGGTTCCTTACTCTCCCTTCTCGGTTTGTTTGTGGTTATGGGAGTGAGGCTTGGGTGTCACTCAAAGTGATCACACCCATAGTCCTTGAATTCTTCCCTTTGACAAAATGAGGTTTAAATATTTATCTGAGGCTCACTGACCATTAACCGATGGCTAGGGTACAGCAGGCTACATTCACAGCTGTGAAGTAGAATTCCTGAGAGGGAGCTGTGTCACCAAGGCCAATCAAAGCTTCAACTGTGGAGAGTTTGGTGTGTCGTTAAGGTTGGGAGCCTAATTATAATTTCCCATGGAATGTCTTTACTGCCCCTTCCACCACCCTAAGAGCCTTCTCCTTGCCCTGTTCTGGGCGTCAGACCTAAGATCCTAACACACAGATATGCATTTTTGGAGTGTAGTAACTCAACAAAGCCCCATCCTCCCCTGACGGAAGGGCTAACAATGCTACCCAGCAACAGCGGAAGTCTATGGTGAAAATTCTCCTATCTTAGGGCAACCCACCTCTGAGGTTCCCATCTATCTAAAAACTGCCTTGATTTATAACTTCCTTTGTTCTGTTACCATAAAAACTCCATGAAACTCCTTCCACGTGGGAACACCGTATTTGGGATTAGCTAAATTGATGTTCCTGGGACATGGTCACTCATGTTTGAGCTTCAGAATAAAGCAACCTTTATTTCCTTTGAGTCAAGAGCTTTGTTTTGCATCCACAAATTTATCTGTGTCCTCCTAGTCTTTGGCGTGGAGGTCAGTGCAGGATGAGGGCCCCTGTTTCTAATCTCTCCTTTGTCTATGACCTGACTGGGTTTCTATAGAGGAGCTCCTCCACCCAGAGTATATTTAGTTCATCTGGCTGGGGAACCTTGTTAATGATATAGAGAGATAACCAGTCATGTAGCTTATATTAGAATCGAGGATTTTGCTTCCCTCAAGAATACAATCTTAACTTATTGTTTGAGGCTCCATTGCTTTTGGATAAATACAGAGTGTGTTTTCTATTTCCCTATTCCAGTGTGCAGCTTTTTCAAATGAACTGTAACGGAGCGCTCTCTCTGTTTGTGTTGGAAGCCATCTCGGGTTGGCATCCAGAAAGGCTAATAGTGCGAGCTGCAAACAATCCCATGGAAGCAGAGGTGTGGAGAGAAGTTGTTTCGTGAGCGGTTTGCAAAATAACAGTGCAAGGCCGCTGCTTGAGTCGATTTCTTAGGCAGGGGGTACTGCTTTTGTCCACAGACTTGGCCATTCCCCAGGGCTCAGGTGACCCATCAATCTGCAAGTCACCTCCCCACGTGCCAAGGAGACTCTGTACGGGTGTCTTCTAGATTGAACTGCGTTTCTAATATGATTTCCTCCCGCCCCCAAACTTGACACGAGATAAAGCTGTTCAAAATTATAATAGGCAAAACCAGAGCAAAGCAAGCAAACCTTCTAAGAGTAGCTGTCCCTCAGACCTTATTCAGTGCTCTTGGTCGCCTTGCCAATTTCTGCATGGAAAATTCGCTGTGTTTGCTAGCTGCATGTTGTGCCAGGAGTCAGAGGGAAGCCTTCCTCCATAAGATTCCCCTACTGCTTAGGTTTACTGAGTAAACAGTGTCAACAGAATAAGTAAGCCTCCGCTGGCAGGTGAGGCGGTGCGGCATCTGTTTTCTGTTGGTTTCAGGCATCCACCTTTTACCTCAAGCCACATGGCTCCTGGGTACCTCCGTGTGCTGGTGCTGTTCACAAGAGCTGTTGCTAGCATCTTTAACTCTGCTTTCGGTGACCTCATACTGGCAGCTTGAACCTGCCTGCAAGCGACTATCTGCAGCACAGAAATAAGCAAACTCTGCAACACCCTAAAGTCAAGGCTGCTTCCCTGCTAACCCAGAGAGCTGGATTCTAGATGGTAACACCCTTCAGTGCCTGTGGCTATAAGTTCATGTTTCAAACCCTAGATGCCGAGTGTTGGATAGAAAGTTGGCATCCAGAAAATGGATGTGGGTTTCATCACCAGATGAAGACACTATCACGAGCCAGACATTCCTGCTGCCAATGTCTGGTCCACTTCTCAGCTGGGAGGTGTACCTGTTCCTCTGAGTATACCCGTGTGAACATACCTGTGTGGGATTCTATGTGCATGCTCATTATTGTTCCTGTGTAGTATGTTTGTGTGTGTCGGTGCACATTAGGGAGTTTGCTGTGGGAGAATGTTCTTGTACCCTGTAAAGATTTGTCACTCGGATGGGTTTAAAAAACAATGATTGGCCAGTAGCCAGGCAGGAAGTATAGGCGGGGAAACCAGACTAGGAGAATCCTGGGAAGAGGAAAGGCAGAGATGCAGTCACAGCCAGATGCAGAGGAAGCAAGATGAGAATACCTTACTGAGAAAAGGTACCAAACCATATGGCTAAACATAGATAAGAATTATGGATTAATTTAAGTTGTAAGAGGTAATTAGTAACAAGCCTGAACAATAGGCCAAACTTTATAATTAATATAAGCCTCTGTGTGTTTCTTTGGTACTGAATGACTGTGGGCCCTAGCCGGACAAAAACTTCTATCTACAAGAGTTGTGTGTATGTACCTGTGTGTGCACTGTATCTGTGTGTCTATATGTCTGTGTACCTGTACATGAGAGCTTGTATTTATCTTTGTGCACCTATGTAAGCCTATGTCTACATGGACATCTATCTGTGTTTAACTGCATGGTCTTGAATTTGTAGGTTCGTTCATTAAAATACTTTTGTATATCACTGAGCCCATGTGTGCTTATATCTAGACACACATATGCATGGATTTGCTCATGTGCATGCATTCTTCTTTATAACTATATGTGAACACACATATACACAGGTATGCACATGAGTATGTGTGCACGTGTATACATGACAATGTTATGTAGCTATGCGTAGGCAAATCCATGCATGGGTGTTCTCACGTGGACCTACGAGCACATGCACTTGTGTGTTCTGTTACATATGAGGTAAGTGCCAGCCACCACACATGTTTTCTCTTTCTCTCCTATCTGAGTGTCAGGCTGGGAGTCCCCCAGCTTGAGTATACAGCTACCCAGATTCCTCGGTGCAGTGGAGAACTGAGGGCTGGAGATTCTCAGAAGACTGGGAAGATCTGAATCACTCCTTCCTCATTCTCCCCCTCTTCTTGTCTCTACTCTTTTCTTACCACTCAAAAGAACACCTAGGAACTGAGAAGAAGACATGGCGTCTGGTCAAAAGAGATAGCAGCATCTGTTTAGCTTCCAGTGCTGGACATTTTCTGGGTTCTTCAGTAAGCCTTTTGACTTCTGGCCAGTGGGACATAGATTGGCCTCAAGGCCTGAGCTTTGGTTCAGACCTTGGTTTCTGCAGTCTCTGCTGTCAGTGCTGGTAGGAGTGGAGCTCTGAATTTACATTCAGTTAGAGACACCGTCAGGGGTATTAGGCCCCTCCCTGTGCTCTGAGACGAGGCTGCTCTGCCCTGGTGTGTGCTCATGGTTTCTTGCCTGGTCTTACCTCCATTGTCTTTATGGGTAGTAATTCCTTTAAACTTTACAGAGACACACTGAGGAAAGCTCCTAGAATTCCCACTGAGTCTTGAGAAGCAGTCTCAAAGAGGGGAAGGAACTTGCCCATAGCCAGCAAGTGACAGAAACAACTGGACAACAAAGTTCTAAGCTCTCAGCTAAATTTATTCAGGGGCCAGAAGAAACATTTCTATTTATGTGCTACTTTCTATCACCTCTAATGTGAGTACCGCTTTAACCAACATTATGACTCAAGTGTATTAAGGAAGGCCTGTCTTCCCAGGCAAAAATGAGGATACTGGCTAGGTTGGACATTAGCATCATTTGATATCAGAGTTTTCTGAGCAAAGAGGATGATCCTTTCATGCCCATTCAACAGATCAGCACCCTAAGAGGTGTCCATCTGCTAATCAGTCTCTTGCTCTTTTTAGGGGGAAAGTAAATCTGGGAGAGAGGTGGGGAGACAGACAGACAGACAGACAGACACACACAGAGAGAGAGAGAGAGAGAGAGAG
>LOEQ01000079.1:539797-568171 GCA_001685075.1 Bramus lutescens
GGTCACTGGGAGTGGGCGTGGCTTGCCTCTTAAAGAGACAAAAACCATAACAGGAACAAAGATGTTTTACAGATAATAAACTAAATTTCCCTCATTTTTAATTAGTTTTTTGAGAAGTTTGTACAGCATGCTTTGATCATTTTCGCCCTCCCCCCAGCCCCTCCCAGATCCGCTCTCATTCCTTACCAATGCAACTCCCATAAGCTATCCATTTTCACTGCTCAATTCCAGTTTGTGCTGCACAGATACTCTTGGATGGCCTTCGCGGAGCAGCACAGATACTCTTGGATGTGTGGCCTCGCCGGAGCTGCACAGATACCCTTGGACAAGCTCTTGGATGTGTGGCCTTCGCCCGAGCATGATGGGTCAACAGAATCTACCCTGAGAGACTCAAGAGAAAGTGGTTTCCTTCCTGGTTCTTCCTCTCTCTGCTGATCTTTCCTTTATCTCTTCTAGATTCCAGATCATAATTGGGAAATTTTCTTAATTCTCAGTTTAAAGAGGAACTTATCCACATTTTCATCTAATATATACATATTTAACTATATAAAATATTTTCCACCTGTCTTCACTGGTTTAGTGAGATGACTTTTTTTTTTTTTGCGATGTTTTTCTCACTGAGCCTGGATTGTCTCTGCTTTGTTGAATCTGTCTGAGCACCAGATTAAAGCTTTCTGAATGACAGAAGCTTCACATTGTGTTTCAGGTCATCCCCCCTACCCCCCACTGCCCTTCTTTCTTGAGGCTAGGCGAGCTTGTTTGTTATTTAAATGAACTGTATAATTAGACTCCCTGACCTGTGGTGATGCATTATTATGAAAACACCTCCTACATTCTAAGCAACTGGAACTTTTGCTGGGCCTCAAGGGTCAGAGTTAATAACACACTTTAAGGTCACTTAAGACTTAAAAGACTGCTACCCTACTGTGTACTTAGCCACTGGCTTAACCTGCCTTTAAGGGAACAATGTTGCAATCAACCTTTCTTGCCTTGGATTTCCCATGGAACCAACTTTTACAACCTAAGCCAGTGTATAGCTGTAATATTAAAATCATGTACTCTTCCATGTGTGGACCCAAGAGTAATGCACGTATGTGCATGTGTGTTATGATAATTATTTGCTCATTGTGTGTATGTGTGCATGCATGTGTACCTCTGTGAGTGTATGTGTGTGTATGTGTTTCTCTGTGTGTGTGCATGTGTGTGTGTATGTCTGTGTGTGTGCACATATGTATATGTGTGTTTCTCTGTGTGTGTCTCCCTCTGAGTGTATATGTGTATTTGTATGTATATGTGTATCTCCCTCTGAGTGTATATGTGTGTCTCCCTCTGTGTGTGTGTGTGTGTGTGTGTTATCTGACTCAGCAACTTCCCCTCCATCTAGACTCTGTGAAGCCCCTTTCCTCACTTCCCCATGTGATACTTTCTATGCTGCTCAATACAAGAGAGAGAAAAATCCTTCGTTAGGGATTTTTCCTAAGACACACAGGGACACATACAGACACAGAGACAAGGACAGACAGACTCACAAGACAGTATTCAAGCAGGCACAGGTTCAGATACATGCAGACAGGGTGATGGAGACACAGAAGCAAGAGCTAGAGAACTAAAATCTGGGTCATTCTTCGGTAATGTGACTCCGACAAACTGTGACTCTGAGTTTATTAATAATGAGTTCAGCCTTACTGCACTGGCCCACCTACGATTCCTGGTCACGTAGACTTACATATTAGCTGAGAGTGATTCTTTGGATATGCATAGTCCTCCCATGGAAGAACATAAACATCTTCCCATTGCATCAAGTGCACTCTTGTGTCTTTCAGGATGTTTACTGGTTTCCTTCACATAGCCCTAAACTGCTCCTTAGTACATTAGACACATTTCTGTGTTGTCTCTCCTGTCATTAGTGTGGTCTTCAAAGCCAGGAGTGTAGGCAAGGCACGTATCTGCAATCCAGCACAAGGCAGATGGAGGCAGGAGGGCCAAGCAGTTGAGGGCCTGGTTACACGGTAAGATCTGCTTAAAAAAACAGAAGGAACAAACAGGAAAACAAATATAAATAAAGAATTAGACAAAATAATGGAAGCATGGTCTTCTGTTACATATTCTTACTGGTTTTTAATTTTTAACATTTAATGATTATTTTTGTTTGTTAATTTTAAATATTGCAACCTCACTAAATATTTTTGGTGTCGTAGCTTGCTTTCTGTTGATGTGTTGAATTTTCTGGATATGCAATCATAAAGTAAAACCTTATTTATATCAAGAACTTATTTATATTATTTTGTTATGTTTCTATTAATTTTATATAATAATGAATTAATATAATATACTTTATCATTTATTGAAAGACCCCCTAGTTTGGCCATCATAGCTATGCATTTTTGCTTACTCCTGTTGGGGATTTTCCATTACAGTTATAGGTCAGCCAAGGTTGGAATGTGCCCTGCCCAGCTCGCACAATGGGCTCTGATGATAAACACCTGCAGTCTGGCACCTGGAGGCCTGCCCAAGGCCAGCAGGAAGATAGAGGGGAGCAGAAGATACAGGGAGTGCTGAGTTGTCCTTCAGATGAACAAACAACCCTGCCCNTTGCTCTTGTATCCAGTGGACTGGGCCTTGTTCTTGGGGAAGGGGATCCTGGGGGTCTTTCATTATTATATATTATAATATTATTTATATTATGAACTCCAATGTCTGGGACCTTGGAGATCCAGACCAGGGCAATTGCTGACCTCTCCTGGAAACAAAGGAGAAAAGTAAAGCAAGTTTCAAGTGTTCCAGTCATAATATTAATTTTGTGGAGCTGAAACAACTGTGCAAATCTCTCTCTGTGTCTCCCTCTCACCCCCTTCCTCTCCCTTTCTTTCCTGTCTGTCTATCTGTGTTTGTTTGTCTGTCTGGCTCTCTCTTTCCCTCCTGCCATCTCCTCCTCTCTTTCCCTATATAGATTGACACAGCATTCAGGAATGTTCTTTTCTCATGGATCCTAGTAACTCTACTCCATGAAGCTTACTCAAGGTTTTCTCTACTCCTTGACTTTGTCTGCTGTTCCCTTTTCTCTCCGCAGTGTCTTGCTGTGTTACCAGGGCTGGCTCCAAGTTCCCCATTCTTCTGTCTTAGCCTCCTAAGTGCTGGGCTACAGGACCATGGTTGTTCTATCCCCTTTTCTTGGTCATGTTTATATTTTACTATGGGAAGAATACTGGAGATAATATACAATTAAAATATGATAAAAGATGAAAGCGTGTCTTAAAAATACATGAAGGTATGTCTTAATACAGATAGTAATCTACCCAAGAAAGGGATATTTTTGTGTGTGTGTTTGAAGTATACAAAACACAGAATATCACAGAAATTGGGGAAATGTTAACAGTCTCAGTTTGAGGGAACAGATCTTTGGTGGCAGATGTAATACCTGGAACTCATCCATTCATCTGACAAATACTGAGTGCCGGGTAGCATTCTACCTGCTGTGGATAAATGGAGTTTGTTGCCCTTTTGGAGTTTGTCTTCTATGAGGAAAACAGAAGAGAGAGAAGCAGCAGAATACAGAGGATCAGTTACATGCTGAAGAAGGCTGGGGTGAGGTTTTTGCAGGCACAAGGCACAAGGTGGGAGGGAGAGAGAGGGGGAGACCAGGGGAACAATGACCTGTGCCCTCAGCTGGCCCTGGGACCATCAGTCTCCACGAGCACAGCAGGTGACTTCTCCCTGTCCTGCCAGGGCTCTGTGGAGTGCACAGAAGACTGTCTTGGCACATTCACTGAAGAGCAGAATCTATTTGTTTGGCTTCCTCCCAGCTTCTATTTCTATTGATGAAGGGCACTCCATTTCACTTCTGGATTATGCTTCCTGCTTCTCAGTCTGCTGAATGGCGAAGAGGCCAGTGTAGAAGTCAACTAAGGAAGAAAAGAAAGCAGTTTGTGACCCAAAGGGATGTCACAGTGCACAAGGTGACGAGGAGCTGAGATGAACTTAGGGAGGTGAGGGGTGGATTGTGTGAAAACTTTTAAGTCCTTGTTTTGTTTTGTTGGCCAGGAACTTATTCGTTATGTAACAGAGGTGGGCTTTGAACTCACATCCTCGGTGTCCCAAGTGCTGAGAGTACAGACATGAGCCCCTCTTCCTGACCTTTAGTTCTTGATGTGGCATTGGTTTTTACTTGCCAGGAGGTGTGAAGCTACCGAGGGGGATTAGAGCAGGTTATGACAGTTCTGACTTAAGTTCCCATGGAACATGAAAATTCTGCAGAGTCATTAGGCTGCTTTCACAGAAACAGAACAACGTTTTAATAAAGCTGGATTTGAACTCAGGTCTACTTATCTGAACTCCTTATCTTGTCTGCTGTAAGCATTTCTTCCCTAACGTAGTAGGTACAAACATTTTATTGTGTATATTCCCGAGGTCTCTGTTTTACGATTTTCCCCTTTTTGGTGGAGAGTAGGGCTGTGTCTGAGCTGTGGGATTTTTTATGCTTTCCAAAAATAAATATTCATTCCTGCCATGTGTGTCATGATAAATTGTAGCATGGACAATAAAAGAGGTGGACAAACATCTCCTCTCTCAGGAAATATATAGACTGCCTGTAAAGAAAAGACAGGAGTTATATTGAAATTATTTATATTCAACGATTTTCACTTTGGGGGGATTCTTGCTTGTCTTATTTAATTACCTCAAACAAAATTGCCATTTATTTTTCAAGACTCTCCCCAACTGAGACAAGGAAGCCGAACAAAAACGTGGGATTTCCTTTTCGAGTCTACGGATTTTGAACTCCCAGCCTGACTGTTCAGTCAGCACAGAGAAAGACAGCTCCCCTCCACACCCCTAAGCCTTATAAACCCCATCTGTGGTCAGAACATCCAGCTGTGCACTTTCTAATTCTCACCTCATTGCCAAGAATAAAGATTCAGCAATCCCCACCTAAGTGACAGAGCTGCCTCTCACACATGCGGCATGGCACGGACCAGCTCAGCAGTTCTCATGGGGCCAAGTGCTAGGAAAAGGAGATGGGCTGGGGGCCTCCAGCTCCCTCCCTCAGCAGGAGCTTCCGACAGTGGGCTCCACTCCTTAAGGGCGGAGTCTACAGCCTACTCCTTGATGCAGAGATGCAACATGACCAGTAGAGGACACTGCGTCTAAAGATGCTACTGTTCACCCGAGGCCACTATTCAAGCTGATCTTGGTACTCAGACCTGATAGCAAGGCCCTTTGCCTTTCTGCAGGAGTCCCAGGATGCGTCTTTCACAGGAGAACATATTCTGGGTAAAGGCTCACGGATTGGAGGTTGGTCTTGGCCACCATCATCCCACGGGCTGCGCATTTTCCAGGAAACGAATGGTGAAGCGCTCTAGATTGGAACGCATTGTGGACTTCTTTTGGGTCTGGCAAAATCTGTACCAGACGACCATACATAGCACCTGACTTTTCTAACTCTCAAAATCCTTGTTAGGAATTTCATTCCGGCTCTGCTTGCTTTGCTTCTGTAACCTATGTGAATACACACATTCTCTCACGCTGCAGGTCACAGTGCCCCACCGTGACCCTCCCAGAAATAGATGCGATGTGGGATTCCCTACTGTATGCTGTGAACCTGTTTTATTACCATTGGTTAATAAAGAAGCTGCTTCGGCCTATGGCAGGGCAGAATAAAATCAGGCAGGAAATCCAAACAGAGATATAGAGAGTATGTGGAGTAAAAGAGACGCCGTGTAGCTGCCGAAGGAGAGAGATGCTGGAACCTTACCGGTAAGCCACCACCTTATGGTGACACACAGATGAATAGAAATGGGTTAATTTAAGATATAAGAGTTAGCCAGGAATATGCTTGAGCCTTTGGCCAAACAGTGTTGTAATTAATACAGTTTCTGTGTGATTATTAGGGTCTGGNAATAGAAATGGGTTAATTTAAGATATAAGAGTTAGCCAGGAATATGCTTGAGCCTTTGGCCAAACAGTGTTGTAATTAATACAGTTTCTGTGTGATTATTAGGGTCTGGGTGATGGGGAACCTAGCAAGCAGTCTCTGTCTATATAGATGAATTTCATCTTAGTCAGTTTGTTCTGTCTTTCCATACAGTGAAAACCCACACAGGCTTCTTCTTTTTATTCTCCCCTCCTCTTCCTTCTGGTTTTTGATAGGGTCTTTCTATATTGGCTTTGAACTCATGAACCTCCTGACTCAGCCTCCTGAGGACTGGGATTAAAGGTGTGTGACACTATGCCTGGTTAACTTAAATTATTTAAATTATTTTTAAATTAACTTTTAGGGATTCTTTGTGGTTTTCACATCACTCTTCTCGATAAACAGCCATTCTTAATACTCTATGGTTTGGGAACTGTTACCCTTTGTTTAACAAAGCTATTTCTCACACTACTGTACGTTCAGCTAATTCATTCATTCATTCATTCATTCATCTACCCATTTATTCACTGCATAGATATTCAGAGCTTGCAGGCCCCTGAGACCCTGCACCCATACTGGTGCTGTGGGAGGCTGACGGTTCAGCACTTCCATCCTTTTGCCTCTTGCTCCCCTCTCTCAGTCTCTGCTCTGATGCTGCTACAGGAGCCTTTCAAGAACTAGGCTTTCCTTTTCTAATTAAGGTTTTATAGCTTAAAAATCTGTAAGATTCCTCATTAGATATCATTTGATGTGATAATTAGGAAGTCTTTGGCATCTTTCCAGGAAAGGCCAACTTCCCCATCTAAGGAACACAAAGAAATAGAAATGAAATTACCTAAAATTAATTTTTATTCCTTCCTTCTTTCCTTCCTTCCTTCCTTCCTTCCTTCCTTNTCCTTCCTTTTTTCCTTCCTTCCTTCTTTCCTTCCTTCCTTCCTTCCTTCCTTCTTTCCTTTCTTCTCCCTCCCTTCCTTCTTTCTTCCCCACTTTCTTTCTTCTTCCTTCTTTCCTCATGCCCCTGAATCTAAATTTCTTCTCACTTTCCTTGATAATTTCTAGCTCTGCTCAAGTTTCTTGCCAATGCCACAGTTTTTCCTTCTTTGCGGTTGAATGACCCTCTACTGTGTCCACACACCACACTTCCTTTACTCACTCATCCCCTGAAGGCCAGCGGGACTTGGCTGTTGGGAACGGCTCCACGGTAAACGTTCTGCGCGCTGTAGATGCAATGGTGGGAAGGTCCGCTATGGTCTCTGATCTGGCAGACCTGAGGTTCTGGGATGCCCATCTCTCTTGTGGCAGCACATCAGTGCAACGCCCAGCATCCGGCAGTGTTTCTTTCCAGGTCAAGACACAACCTAGGAATGACGGGAACCCTTCGCCTAGCAATCTCAATAGGCTCTCCAAGTCCCATAAGATTGCTTCCGCGCCACAGAACTTTTGTGTTGGTCCAGCGGAAAAGACATGTGGTTACACAATCAGGAGTCTGGTGGCAAAAGGCACTGCAGCCGTTTGTACACATTAGAGTCTAAGAAGTGTTCCCAGTCCTTGAAGAAAACCATTACTTGGCTCACTGCAAGTTAATTGCATTTGTTCAGTCAGTGTGAAAATGAATGCAGATTGGATGAGCTATGAAACACCCTACTGTCCTACTGTTAAATCACGAAATAAAGTCACTTGTTCAGTAGACATGGCCGAAGATGGGATGTTCACCAAGAACTGGGAAATTGCTTGGTAAATTTCACTTTTATGCTTAAGTGACTCTTTTAATTAATTTCTACTGACCTACTCCTCCTCCAGCCTCACAGGTGTGAGGAGATGAAGGAGGCATCTCGCAGAACTTCTGAAGTCGGGGCGTGAAGATGGGGAGAAGCTGATTCCCTTCAGTCTCCACAGAGCTGTAGGGCGCCCAAACCTGCCGCTCGAGGGCCAGTCACAGAGAATGCAGTTTCAGCGCTGTCCTGTGTCACTTCTACCTGGTGTGACAAAAGCTGACTTTTAGTATTAGAGGCCACAGTGAGACTTACAA
This sequence comes from Bramus lutescens, assembly GCA_001685075.1. NCBI lineage: Eukaryota > Metazoa > Chordata > Mammalia > Rodentia > Cricetidae > Bramus > Bramus lutescens. The sequence goes on from LOEQ01000079.1 coordinate 547,735, forward strand.
CAAAAGCAAGGAGACTCAAGTTTTAATGGGAAAAAGCATTAAGCATTAAGATGAAAATACATTTGGGCCCTGAAGGCAAAGGCCTTCATCACCAACACCGGCCTACACTGCTTTGATTGGCTGATTCCTTACTGCCACCTCTTCAGACACAGAGAGGCTCTGTGTCACTCGGGGACTTGTTTCCACGCAGAAGAAGCTGTGATCCTAGAGTTTTCAGAGAGGTGGTGAGGCCAGTTGGGTTTTCAAACACTGCTGCTCAGTAGCCTCATCATGCCCCTGAAGCCTTAGCAACCATTTGAAGAAAAATGCCTTAGTGAAGGGTCTGCATTGTTGCTTCATGTCCAACTGTGAGGAGAAACACATAAGTTTATGAAACGGGGGTTAGATTATTGATAGAATGAGCAATTTATTTTCCAAGCAATAGTGTAACCTAGCACTTTAAATGATCTGGATTCAGATACGGCACTGGCAGACAGTTTGCATAAAATCAGATATTTAGTATCATGTACAATCTCCCCAATGAATCAGTCAGGATACAGATAACACAGTCATCTAAATAATGTTTACGTATTCTTTGAACCCGCCCAACGATAATCCATGGTAGGCGCCTGAGATGAGAACCCTGAGCCCAGATGGCCATCGATGAAACAATTTTTATCAAATGTCACACAACTACTTAGAGCAGAAGAAATAAGAGAAGAACCAGGTCACCACAACCTGTCAGGTCCACTCCCTGAATTTTGTGAAGGAATGGATGGGGCTTTGCCTTAGGCATCCTATTCGGCCTGTGAAGAAAGGACAATCTGAAGTCTTGTGAGCCTGGGGGAGTATACATGGGGCAGGTGTATGAACTGCGTGCCCCGTTTCCAGCAGCTTGCCTCCAGTTTCATGAGAAAGTTAAGTAGATGTAGGACAGGGTACAAATAGATCTTCATGGCTTCCTTAAGGCGGCAGGGCTTTCCTTCATGGACTACATGCTATACAGTATTGGTAACATGGGAAGACAGAGGCTAAGGGTGGGAAACCTGTCTAAACTGAGTACCCAAACTAAGGTTTCCAGACATACTGGAATGAGTTTCTCACCCTATGTATGGAAGAAAGGAGCTATAAATTGCATATCACATGCGTGTGCACACACATATGCACTCACAAACACGTGTGCATGTGTGTGTGTGTGTGTGTGTATAAATGTATAGGCACATAAATGAGAGAGAGATGGATGAGAAAGAAATTCTGACCCTGATCTGTTGGCCATCTTGTTAGCCTCCTGGATATTCCATTATGCAAAGAGAAATGTGCTGTAAAAAAATACTTTAACTAAAATTCTACTCAAGATGTACACACATGCAAAATCTACTCCCTCTGTGGTAATGTAGAATGGTGGATGGTTTGCCCTGTTAACTGGGTTTGACAGACAGCACTGATGTTTCGGAAGCGGACTGGAGACAGTTGTCATTTGTTCTGTTAAGAGCTGTAATGACTCAGCAGAGGGTGAAGACAGGACTCCTGCCTTTTGCCGGGTCACAGAGCCCATGTGTATTTGCAGAGCGAGAGCCTGCTGACCCACTATGAAATGCTGCTTTGTTTAAGTTGCTGAGTCTGAAGCAACACTTCCCCACCGCTCCTGTTCTCTAAAGTGCAGGAATTATTAACTGCTTATTTGGGAAACTGCATGTGGCCCACCTCCATCTGATTGATACACAGAGTCACCGTTTTTGCTTTATTTTGAAACATTCTGATACACGGCTATTTTTTCATTTTTTGACTCTCTTTTACTTTTTCTTTCTTGCATGACTGTGAATGTTAATATTCTATTTCTAGCAAAAGGAAGAAACTCACATGAATTCGTTGGGAGGTGTGTTCATTTAGTTGTGTTAATAACAGTCCATAATATCTTTGGTCATCCTCACTGCTAAAATCCTAGCTTCTGAAAATGACAACAAACAAGACTCTTTCAGACTAGGAGTGTCCTCTTTCATAAAAACAAACAAACAAACAAATGATACCCTCCAAATCCCTTTCTATAATTGTTTCCAACTTTTGTTTTTTTTTTCTCCCTGTAGATCATTCCATCTTGAGCTGGGCCATGAACTTGTACCCTACTACAAAGATGCTCTTTTAATCATTGTGGATAAATGGTTTATAACTGGATTTAAAAATGGATATCTATCCATAAGGAACAGTTTCCCAAGAAGCCATTAGATTCTAGAGTTGGGGTTGAATTCCATGCTCTTCTTAATTACTCATGTGTTTTGATTTACATACTTTCTCAGTTAATTGTAGCTATTGAACTAAAATGAAAATGAGAGATGGCAATGGAATGCATTTAAGGGAAAGGGCCAGCAAAAACCAGAGAGCAGGGCCATGTCCTCCAAGCCTTGGGGCCTCATCTTCCTCCTATGAGCCACACACTTCCTTCTTCTCCTAGTTCAGGTCTTCATGTAGTGAGCTGGGAACGGAGCTCCTAACATTATAAGCTGGTATAAGAAAATCTCTAGGTAAGAACACAAATCGAAGACTCCATGAGCAGAGCTTGGGAGACCCAGACATGTGAGAAGCAGTGCTTAGCAGCCTAAAGCAGAACATGGAAAATCCTAGAGGGTGCAGGAAGCAGGACTTCTGTGAAAGGAATGATTGTACACCCTCATAGTTAAGTCCTGATGTTTGGGGGTGCAGACATGTGTATGAATAAGATCCTGCAATTCTATAGTGAAAAATGGCAGGACCAGATATCCACTGACTGCCACGACCTGTCTGGCTTTAGAGATTGACCTAACCAGAGTGGTGTGGGAAGGAAGGAAGGTCAGCAGACAGACACACATGCAGAAAAGCTAGGCTTGCATAGGCTGTCTGCTCTGATGGAGACACACCAGCATCCGGAGTCCCAGTGCATTCTTATATCCCTGCAAGCAAGGAGGTGGTTTATTGTTCCAGCTGACAGGGTAAAAGTGCACTGTAAACCGCCTCATTCCTGAATAATGAAGAGACAGTTTTTCAGATATGAGGGACCTGGGATAATGGACTTTAGACTAAGCCCCAAGGACAAGAAGGTTCTTCACGTGTCCTGGCACCTAGAACTCTGCATGTGTGCTCTCCTCTTCAGTATCTTTCTGGGGACTGATGGGGTTTGGAGAAGGTGTGGAAGGCAAGAAAAAACAACCCTCTTCCACACTTCTCTTTGACTCAGACTCAGATTTTTTTAAATGATCCCAGCCAGTTTACCTTCAGGATAAGGCTTAGAAAGAACTGAAAAAAACCTATCATTCCTGTGCTTCCCATGCTGTCCCTCAAGTTTCTACTCTTGGTCTTGGCTTCGTCTAGGTAAATGTAGACCCAAGGGTTTGCAACATAGACACAGTGGGAGACAAAGGCTCTCTGTCTGTGCTCAGATGCTGGGGTTGGATCCTAGTCTGCTTCAAGAGGGGGAAAAGAAAAGGTTCTGCCTGGACAAGGTGGAGGAAGGAAAGCTGGAGCTCCCAGGGACCTGGTAAATCTCAGGGATTTATTGCCTTTCTTTTCATCTTCCCTGGTTTACTGAAGTTCAAAGCAGAGGTGACCTTTAAGATTCGCTCCTTCAATCCATCGTTTATAGCGAATACTGAGTGCCTCTGGGGGGCAGCCGCCTGGTCAATAGCGAAAGTGGGGCCAGGTGGGGCTGCTGACTGGCCCAATCCTTTCCATTGCAACCCACGTTTCCCACAGGCCCTATCTCAACATGAAAGCTGGGGACTATCTTTCCCACAGGGGCTCTGCACAGCGGATATGTCAGCGCACATGAGGGACTAGAAGGCAAGGAACTGAGGAACCTTGAAGACTCTTGAGCTTCTACAGACCCTTTGGCCATACTCTAACTTCCTTCCTTTTGTAAACCATCTACCCAGGACCCGTTGTATAACTCCCAAGGCGTTCCACAGCCCTGTCTGTAAATGGCTACGTTCCCAAGGCTTTAACATCAGTCTAAAATTTGATGGACGTGTGGACGTTTGTCTAGGTGGAATTTTTAAGGATTATCTGATTTGGCACGAGCCATTGTATTCTGCCCTTGTCTCCCCACCCCCCTTCACGCTCTACTTTTTCAAGTTCAGACAGAATCTGTTGCTTTTGATATTCTGGCTCCCTATCTCCCATCTCTGTGGAACACCAGATTCTCAGGAGGAGTGGTGACCGGATCACTACGGCGTGCTGGAGACCCGCGCCTCAGTCAATGCGGGCTTTGTAGCGCGATGGACACGGCTGTAAGGAGGATCTCAAGGTGGGTGTTCATATCCCCGCTGTTTCGTCACCTGAGCCGAAGCCACGGGCTTAAGCTTTCAATATCCAAGTCCCTTCATCTGAGAGTGAAAATAGCGGAACCAGGTCTGCTAAGCTCACAGTTCTGTGAAAATGAAGTGCAGGCATCAGACACATGTGCAGGTTTGAAAGTGCGGGGTATACACTAGATACAGTACCGCTGGGACCTTACATGCCGGCAACAAATCCTGTTCAGTTCAACAGGCTTGACTTTTTTTTTTTAAGTTAAAAGTACTTTTAAAAAGAACTAATTATGTTTAGGGGGGAAAGGAGCTATGCAATTTCCAACAAAGGAAAACGGTTCTGTTTTCGAATTCTCTAGTCTGTCCGCTTGGGTCACACGGCCCATTGCTCCTCTGAGTACTATTGGCTGCTGAATGAGCTTGCAGTGGCCTAAGGCAGAAGGCCCGTTCACTGAGCTATGAGTGAGGAGTGGGAAAACTGCTGTCCTTTCTGCTGGCTGTGCCAGGAGCCCGCGTTATGAGGAACTGTGCGGGCTGCCTCTGGTGCACACGCTTCTAGACCATGGACGCCCCACCCCCAAACACTTCCATGCCAGATGGGAATCACATAATTACAGAGCTGACTGAGTCCTAAGATCTGGAATGTTATTAGGGTCACAGGTTTTCAGCTTGGCGCCATTGGAAGGCGGTAGACACGGCATTATGCAGCAGTTGAAGACTGGGGACTAAGTGCTCAGAACTTGGGATGTTTGGGGAAAAAGAGTGAGAGATATTCATCAACCAGAGGCCAGCAGAGGTCAAGGAGCCCAGGAGGCAGACAGAGGAGAGAGAGGGTAGACGTGGGAAGAGAGTGCTGGACACAGAACCAGGAAGAAGTGATGCTCAATTCTGCTGCAGGATTGAGGATGGCAGGAGCGACGGTGATTTTACTCGGAAGCGTCATGACTGCTGTCGTAGTTCAGGGGGTTTTGCATGAGTTAGTAAGCAGAGCAAGCGTCACAGGTAGAGGAGAGTCAGCAGACCTGGCTAGGATCAGGGAGCTTAGTAGTCAGGTGTCTACATGCCATTAGGGCGTGGGAGACTCTTGACTGATTATGAAGGACTCTTCCCTTTGGGCTTGTATGGTTTTGAATTGTCTAACTTGAGTCTGTTTATAAAACTGTCATCATTGCCTCTCCAATTTCCCTTTTCCTGTTTTGACCCTGAGATGTCCGTCGGCCCCTGCACTTGTAAACCTTCTGTTGGGTTGCATGACGCCCTGTGCTCTGCTGTGCTTGCTGTATCTCCAGGCCCTTTAATGAGCTAAATCTAACTAACTTTACCACTGCTTCCAACATTTTCTAGAAGATTCCCAATGGGAAAGACAAGAAATGAGACATTTCCTTTTTTGTACTGTGTGGAAAATGCCATCCAGGTGATTTCAGGATGATTCTAGAAGGGAGTCCAAGCCAGGATCCTCGGGGATGTACAGGAGAAACCAGGGCTCAAGCACCTAGCAGGAGCCTTTCCGTGGCCCCAGGAAATAGAAATCCCATTTAAGGTGAGGTCACAAATCAAATGCAGACCAGGAGACATGAAAATAACTTCATCTTGCTTGAGTGTCTTGACCAGCATCCATCTCAGAGAAGAGCTCCTGCCCCCCTTCCTCTATTGCTTCAGTCTTGTGGGCATTTTGGCACCTCTCTGTTTTTATTCTCCATGCCTCTTAGGGACACTTTCAGTACATATGCAGATACTCCTGGATTTGGATGGAGTTATAGCTCCATAAACCCACCACAATTTGCAGATGCGTTCAGTCTGTCTGGCCCACAAAGCGTGTGTTTTCGTTATGTAGTACACTGTATCTAGTTGGCTGTCTCCCTTTAGGAATTCTGGGCTGATGGGAAGGGACAGCTTGCGGATGGGGCACAGGACTACATAAAGGAAGACCTCACCACATATCTCCAGCCATGGGACAGATTAAAACTGGACACATATTTTCTGCTGGATAAATACTCTTTTGGAGGCATTCATTATGAGGTTAAAAAATCTAAAGTTGAAACTTCATAAGCTAGGCTCTCTCTCTCTCTCTCTCTCTCTCTCTCTCAAGTTCCAGGCCATGAAAGACCCTGTCTCAAAAAAGGCAGACAGCCTCTGATGAATTGACCTCTGACCTTCATGCACAAGTGTATACATGTTCACACACAACTCATACACATATGTAGCACATGAGTATGCGCACATACACATACACAGAAGGAAAAAAGAGAGGGAGACAGACAGAAAGACAGACAGTATGGAATGTCCAGATGCTTCTAGACACTAAGAAAGAGGTTACATTGTGCGTAAGAGGCAGCCCCGTATCCTGGGGCTCAACAGCTGAGGGCCAGTCCTAAATGCTTGTGTTTAGAGAGAATGGATTCTGACCCCTTTGGAGGGTGGATGTAGCTCAAGTGTGTAGCTTTAGCCTTAGTCAGTGTGCTCAAAGATCTTTTGCCTCTGCAAAAACATGGTTCTGTTATCAGAAGTAGAGTCACGTAAAGCCAGGGTCATGCATGATCTCACAGCCCCTGTCAGCTGTGCACCCTGGGGTGGCTAAGTGGGGCCTTCCAAAACAGTAGCTCTTCCAAGGCTCCACTCCGAATATCAAATGGACAGGGATCTCTTCCCAAGATCCTGCTATTGTCAGTGGTGGTTCTTCAAAAGCTGTAAGTCATTGGCTGACCTTGACTAAGGCTTCCCTCTGCTCCTCACCACGGGCCTTCGGCACAGAGACTCTTGTAGCAGAGCAGCCAGCTTCCTGGACAGTGAACGTGCAAGAGACAAGATCCAGCAAGACAGAAGCTGGAGCTTGCTGAAGCCTCGTCTCAGAAGTTCTGTCCCATCTCCCACCATCCTGCTCAGGTTCAGGAGCTGCAAAGTACCAGACTGAGGTGACTTGGGTCTCCCACTCTGGGCAGCTATGGCTCTCCACACACGTGTTCTCTCCCAAGGAGGAGATTATTAGATGCTACACCCTGGACTAAAGTCCCCCACCACAAAGATCCAGACCTCAAAGCAGGGCTGCTACCCGCTGGCACTGGTGACTCTGCCATTAGACTGCAAACTTTGAAAAGAAACTGAAACCGGAAACTTCTGTCACCCCCGAAGGAGCACGGCGGTGAGGTCGGTGGCTGGGGAATGAGGGCAACCAGCAAGTGGTGAGTCCTTTCTCTCCTTCGTTCTTCCATCCTCACTGAGTGCCTATCTGGTAGAGCTGTAAGAGAGATGGTGCCAAAGGGTACATGTTGCACGGAGAACCGCAACCCTGGGGTCGTAATGCAAAGCATGGCCAGTGAAGGTGGAGCTAAGCGCTCGCCACTTAAGGCCTAGCTTCTAAGGTAGTGGGAGCTTTCTTTCCATTGGCCCAATGATACTGATGATCTCTGTCTGGAGAGCAAGGCAAAAATAAAATAGCTTAAAGGTTTTCAGCAAGAGGTGAAAGCAGCAATTTTGTATGTTGCTGTTGTGTAGAGTCTAAACATACTGTCAGATCAGTGGAGGGACCTTAAAATATAACAAAGCAACACCAAACATCTCAGAGCAGTGGAAGCCTGAGGTTACCAGCAGAGACAGCTGTGCAGCTTCTCCTAGTGCCGAGGTGAACGGGCCCTCATGTCAGAAATGAGAAATAGCAAGGCCACTGTCATAGCAGTGGTTCAGCAGTCACTAAAGGAGGGAAAAGAGAAAATAGGGCAAGAGGCATAGTCAAGACCTTGAGGGCCAAGAAAATCATCTGTTAATAGTGCATCTGCTAATAATGACCAAAGGCCTAAACAAATGTGATCCCCGTGGAAGAGCAAGAAACCAGGCAGGGAAGAGGCAGGCTCTCCCGACAGGACAAACAGCACTTCTAGAAGAGCGAATATACCTGGGAAAGTTAGCAGGTCAGTGGGCAGGTTAAGTGCAGATTGAACAAAGCTGAAAAGAGGATCAGACAGTGGAAAGTTCTAGATTTGAACAAATATCCAGTCTGCAGCAGAGGGTGAGAAAAAGAGAGACCATGCACAGAAAAAGAGGAGGAGGAAGAGAAGGAGAAGGAGGAGGAGGAGGAAGAGGAGGAGAAAGAGAGAGAGAGAGAGAGACTCTCTCTCTCTCTCTTTCTCTGAGAGAGAGAGAGAGAGAAAGAGAGAGAGAGAACGCTTCTGTAGGGTACATTGGCACATACCTGCACACCCAACAATGGGGATACAAAGGCAGAACTGGAAATTTGAAGCTAAGCTAGGACACATACTGAGATCCTATCTAAAAAAGTAAAATGTGTATATATGTACATATGTGTCTGTGTGCGCATTCATACGGTACATGTGTGTATGAGGGGCGTGTGAACATATGTACACATGCACGTGAAGGCCAGAGGTCAGTTTTTTGAGAAAAGGTCTCTTGTGGCCTGGAGCTTCCTGGTTCGAGTAGCCAGTGAGATCCGGAGATTCTTCCTCCCCAGGAAGTTCATGGATTCAGGGGCTACTCTCAGGTCCCTAAACTTACAGGGCGGGCCCACTTCACTGCCAGAGAAGACACCACAGCTTTCTCTTTCTTGTGAACTCATCTTCTTCTAAATGCTTCTCACATTTCCAGGGTTTCTCTGTATTTTAGGAGGAAGTGGATGTTCCCCGCAGCTTGTTCTCTCCCTAGTGCCAGAAATCAAAGTCAGGCAGAAGGCCCTGGTTGGTCCCACGCAGCATAATTAAGCATCAAGAAGTCTCTGTATTTCAGTTCCCAATATTGAAACAGATTGATCTTTACCAGTTGTTAAAAGGTAATCTCTAGTTCATAATGTAAACGATCTCCCAGGATGAATGCCATTCGGGCAATCCGGTGGATTAATTGCTTCCTCCCCGATGACTTATGCCTCGGAACAGACAGGAAAGCAGGATATCAAAACAAACACTTGAAGCACAAAGATAAAAAAAGTTAATAATTAGTAACAGCTAGAAGCAAAATTAATCCACAGTGGGCCCATAATGCCAGCTACTTAATGCAAATTAACAAATGACATTTTAATGTAAAGGACACGAATGCTAATATTCTAATTTTCCAAGAAAGATCAATAACTCAACAAACAATAATGTGCTCTAAAAAGGGACTTAGAGCCAGAGCAATAACTTTACTTTAGAGAGAAGTGAAATGCCACACAAGTTTTTATTTGTGGTTCCAAAATTAGAGTAAATTAGAATTAGGTGCCACAGCCTTGGAAGGAGGGCCTCGTAAAGCGGGGAAGTGCAAGCGACGCTGATCCCAAAGTGATGAAGCCGGTTGCCTCGCACTGGATAATGAGGCAATCTCTCACTTCTCTGCAGGATTAACAAGGGCAATTCTGAATTAAAATGGTGTTGTCTCGAAGTCTTGGCATCTCGTGCCTTAAATAAAAGTTTTGAGAATGAGTGATGGAACAGCGTTCCAAGGTCTTGTGCTGTACTGCTTGGCCTGGGTAATTTTAACTTCCAGCGCAGAAACACACTCCAGCATTCAGAGCAGAAGTTCAGCTTGACCACAAGTGGCCTCACGGACTTTTGTCTGGCTTGTGGAAAGCACAGAATAAAACCTCTTAAAGTGGACACCTTCCACGGCGAGGCACCTTGTGGTTGAAAGATAGCCTCTGACAGTTCGTGCTGTTTGTTCCTTAAAACTACTGCAGGGTAGGCTTTCTTAGTCGTATTCTATAGTGAGGGAGTCGAAATGTTAGAATTTTCACAAGGTCAGGCCTTTTGCAGACTCAAGATCCTGCTGGTCTCCAACAGCATCCGACCATGCTGAGAGGAGGGATGCCGTCTGCACTGTTTCTTTTTAAGTATGCTCTCTGCTCCTCCACGCCAGCATGTGTGTGTGTGTGTGTGTGTGTGTGTGTTCTCCACAGTGACCAGTAAGCCAAATGAGTGTCCTTTATCAGTTCTGTCATTTATAAAGGGCATTGCTTCTCTGCCTGTTCTAAGGTGTGTTTACAATCATTTATTCGTTTTGGATTCAGGGTCTCCTAGGCACAGGACATCCTCAGCTTCTTGAGTAGTTGGAATGACTTGATCCTCACTGTCTCGGATTTCTAGTTTGTCCTTCTTCAAACAGAATGTAACGTGAGGCAAAAATGTGAGCCATAAATGCCTTCCATATCATTCCCTACCCTCGCCGTCCAATACGGCCATTCCAATCTCACTTTAACTGAGAAAAACAAGCTGAAATATACCAAGTAAAGAGAAAAATTTATGCAATGAATGTTCAGTGATGGAAAACATACCCACGTGTCTTCAGCCTTGAACAAGGATTGGAAAAGCCAGCAGTTCAAAGGGAGGGGAAAACTTTTCTCTGAGTGCCAGCAGTATGCTTTTGCTTTGCTTGTTTCTACAGTTTTATATAAATAAAAATCTATGGTATAGAAACATGGCCTTGGGAGTCATTTTATTGCTATGCTCATGTAGCCGAATAATAAGAGTAGGTTTTTGAAGTATTATTTCATTTATTCTTTATCAATAAAAATTCAGTACTCAGATATCAGGGAAGGATCAGAGAGGCGGAGAAGCAACCATGCCTCCCCGACCTGCTCTGTTCTTAAAAGAAGGAAATGTTGTGTGGTATTTTGATTGTGTTCTGACAAATAAAGCTTGCTTAGAGTCAGAGGGTGGAGCTAGCCACTGGCTGACCAAAATGAACCACAGAGGTTTTGGAGGACTGAAGACAGATAGGACAGGAAGTAGTAATGCAGGGCAGAGAGGGATTTCAGCCCTTTCGGAGGGAGGTAAGGAGCAGGTAGGAGAGGCCCAGTGGCTGCTCTCCTTCTCGGATCCTTCAGGTTCTTGCCCCAACATCTGACTTCTGAATTTATATTGATAAAGAATAATTAGATTACCCCTTCAAGTTTTCCCCTAGGACTCATGACCTGTTTAGTCCTGGTTCCTGACTTCATTAACAGTATCAGGTGTGAGTTCCATGTCATGGAGTAGACCTTAAATCCAATCAAAAAATGGTTAGTTATTCCCATATTTGTGCCACTGTTGTACCAGTGTATCTTGTGGGCAGGTCACTTGTTGTAGCTTGCAGATTCCAGAGCTGGCTGAGCCTGATAATTACTTCTCTCCTCTTCTAGCACTAGTCTGTAGGTAGGGGAGGCTTTCGTTGGGCACCAGCTTGGTGTCTCCACATTCGATGATGAAAATAAGTTGTGTTCAGCAAGAAGGCCTTAGCATTAAGTTATAGAGGGTATCCAGTAGTGTTGGCAATCGCCTGTAATGTTTAGTGGCATTTATGGAACCCCTTTGGTCAACTACACAAAAACGTGTAACCAGTTCCTGGTATTGGGTGTCTTACTCTCGGTAGCATATAATGTCCAGCTGGGGGAGTGTCCACCAATGGTGACGCCTTTGAAATTCCTCTTACTGGGCATATATTTTAGAAAGACTATGCAGTAGCAGTTTTCCATATAGCTTTTGGAAAAAGTCTTTAGAGTCAGTTGTCCCTCCCCATATTCGATTTACCTTGCCCTTCCATCCCACCCCCATTTAATCCTCCTACTATAATTTCCACTTTATCTCTTTATAGCGTTATATTATATTTCCCCTTCTTTGGTAGTATTCTTCTCTCCCCAGTTCCTTAGTAGCTATTGAACCTCTACAGATATTCTAAGCAGAACTAAAACACAAAAACTCACATCCATATAGAAGAGAAGATGACATGCAAAGTTTGTCTTTCTGAGTCTTGGTTACGTCTCTTAGGATGATGGTTTCTAGCTCCATCCATGGACCTGCATATTTAATAATTTCACTTTCCTTAGAAGCTGAGTGACATTCCATGGTGTAAATGAACCGCATTTTCATTATCCACTCACCGGTTGATGGACATCTAACTTGTTTGCATTTTCTGTCTATCATGCTGCTACAGAGCAGCAATGAACATGGAGGAGCAAGTATCTCTCTGGTAGGGTGTATGTTCCTTTGGGTATGTGCTCAAGGGTTGGGATAGCTGGATCTTGGATAGATTGATTTTCAGCACTTTGAGAAACCTCCACCACAATTTCCACAGTGTCCATACGAGCTTGCTCTACACCAGCAAAAAAAAGTAATTTTTTCTGCACATTTTTTGCTAGCATCTACTGTCATTTGTTTTATTAATCTTGGTCATTCCGATTGGGGTAAGATGAAATCTCAGGGTAGTTATAATTTGCATTTCTCTGATGACTAAGGATGTCGAACATTTAAAAAAAAGTTTCTCAGCCACGTGTGCTTCGTTTTATGGGAACTCTCTGCTTAGTTCTATATCCCATTTTAAAGTTGGCTTATTTGTGTTCTTGATGTTTAGCTTTTTTAGTTCTTCATGTACCCTGGATATTAACTCTCTGTCTGATGTATAGTTGGTAAAGATGTTTCCCCATTCTGTAGGCTGCGTCTTTGCTGTGTCCTCTGCTGTGGAGATTTTTGGCTTCACAAGGGCCATTTACTAATTGTTGGTCTTAATGCCTGCACTATTGATGGATTATTTAGAGAGATCATTCTTCTGCCAATGAGCTCATTGCTCAGCCCCCTCAGAGAAACTTCTTGTAGTAGATAATTAACATGGAGACTCACAACTGGGCAATGTGCCGAGAGCGAAAGACCTTGGATCAGCTAGTCCTAAATGAGATCTCTTTTTCATATCCTTCCTCTCAAGCCTCAGGAATATATACAGAAGAGGAGGCAGAAACATTTTAAGAGTCAGAGGTAACGGTCGACTCCAATGAAACAGGATCTTAAAGGCACGATGGGCTGCTACACACATGAACACACAGAGAGTCTGACAGTACACACAATACCTGCACACGTTTCATCCTGATAAAATGCCAGCACAGAAAGGCAAAGCGGGCACAAAGTCCCACTCCTAACCAGAAGTTATTTGTAACTTGTACCTGTTGGGAGAGGAAAAATCAGTTTGCACCAATGGAGTGACCCTGGGTCTATCAACCACACTCCAGGGCAGTCCTTGTCCCCAGGAGTAGCTGAACAACACAAAGGAGACTCCATGTTTTTCTGTGCCTTTTCTTTGTGAATACATATATAGTGCTTCTTCTCTCCTTTTGCTCCCCATGATGGGGCAGTCATCTCATGTCACAGTAATGCTATTTAGAAAAGAACTCAGAGTGATGTGTGACAATGAGCATCTATCACTACTAGATGGGCCTGTTTGTCCATTATCAGTACTTTAGAAAGGGGAACCTGCTATACAAGGCCTAAATGAAAGCTGTGCAGCTAAGAGACATGCGATGATCATATTGTGTTAACAGTTGGAAACTATTAAATTTTTCTTTCCATGAGAGATTAAAATGTTAATAGCATTTGAAATTGTTCCAGAAGAAAATAAATGTCTTCGCTGAGAATTTTCTAGGACTTGTTGATTTTAGGGCATACTAACTTTATCTTAAGTGTATTATAAACCCTTTTTATTCTGAAATGAGGACATGGGTTGAGTTGTGTCTCCTTCCACAAATGGATGGGACCCTAACTGTGACCTTGTGAAACAAGAGGGTCTTTGTCAAGGTAGCAAAGGTAAATTGCCATAACCCAATCAACAGGAATGGATTCTTTATAAAGGGAAATTAAGATACAGTACATTCACACACAATGCATACACACACATACACATATGTACACATGTGTACACACACTTGTACACATGAACATGAAAGCAGAAAGTGAGATGTTCCTTGTCTAAACCAAGAGAGATTACCAACCAACTTTCAAAGCCAAGAGCAGGCTGCATCAGATTCTGCATCCCAGCTGCTGAAGGAATTAATCCATGGGTACCTTTGTCTCAGGCTTTTGGACTACTGATGCTTCATCCTAACTCACTCACTTTCATAGCTCTGAAAGAAGCTATACAAGCTACTAGAGAAGAAAAGCCATCACCAATGAAACCCAACTATAGATTCTACAAGCTCCGGTAATGACTGGCCTGGGAAGAAATGGCCACTCAAGCAAGGGTGGTACAAACATCACAGAAGTAATCAGCCACTTTCTTGTTGGATTGAAATTCTACTCCACAAGATGAAATGCATACTTGAAGTCATTACTGTACTAAGAGTCTATGACTATATAGGTCGTTGATCCTAGGGGCAAACCTCCAACTTCTACTCCGCTAAATGGACATAGTGTTGAACCAACTCCTACTGATTCATTGTTCTGCCCATCGCTCAATGCACTTCTCAGTGCTTATCTGTTGAGCGTCTACTGGCAATAGATGGTGCTTAACACTGTCATCCACAGGCACAGAGAACAAGGAGCTGCAGAATGCTAAGGGCACATGCATATTATTTATGCCGGGATTCCGGCACATACTGAAGAGCCGCTGAGATACCCAGCCTCGTGGACTGAACACCTACTGGATTCTCAGATCTTTCGCTGGTAGATGAACCATTTACTGGAGTAGCTGGGCCACAGCCTGCTGCGGGTTAACCTCGCTATAGTCTGTGAATATATGTTGTTCTCATTGGTTAATAATAAAAGCTGCTTTGGCTTTTAGCAAGGCAGGATATTGCTGGGTGGGAAAGCCAAACTGAATACAGGGAAAAAAAAGGCGGAGTCAGGAGACATAAGCTAAACCACCCAAGAAGCAAGATGCCAGCAGGCTGATGATGCCATGGCCACATGGCAATGCATAAATTAACAGAAATGGGTCAATTTAAGTATAAGAGCTGATTAGTAATAAGTATGAGCTATAGGTCAAATAATTTGCAATTAACATTAAGCCTCTGAGTGATTATTTAGAAGTGGTTGTGGGATGGTATGGGACAGAAAATCCTCCATTTATAACAGCCTGTAAGTTATTCTAATAACCCCCATATATTATATATACTATATCTACATATATGTAGATTTATTCTATCAGTTATGTTCCTTTAGAGAACCATAATCCTGATTTCTACAAGAAAACATTATCTCCTAGACATATCCAAGTAGCTGCTCAGATAAACTCCTGGCACTTGTAACAGCATGTTCAAAACCTACTCAAGCCCAAGCCAGACAAGATCCCAGCATGAAGAGGGGAGCTGGGCACACAATTCCACACTGAGCCATGAAGTCATTGGCATTGCTAGCTGCTGAGAGAGGAAGAGATAATGTTCTCTAGCAATGTTGGTCACTCTCTGGTGAAAGCTGATCCGAACCCTGAGAAGTTCATATCTCTATCCAGTGAAAGACCGCACATCCAAGAACATTTGGGCAAATTGGTCTTAAAGGCTTAAAAAGAGAAAGCAAAGTTGAGTGGGTGCGGAAAGAGGATGAATTGTGGAAGAGTTGGGGAGGCAACAAATATGATCCCAACACGCCTACGAAATGCTCAAAGAGCTGATAAAAATTAGAAAAAGAAAAGTGTAGGACATTTGCTGTCTAACACATGAATGCAGCACAGGGAACGTAACATGCAGCACATATATTCGCATACACGTGGACACGTACTTCTAGACATTTCCAGGGCTCTGCTTCTTTGAAACCTGACTCATGTACACAGCGATTGCCTACATACATTTCTCACAGTGATTGCCTACAATTGCCTCTCAATAGCGAGGCTTCCTCTGCTTCGCCTTCCCCCTCCCGTTTGCCACTCAGCACTGCACAGTCATGTGCCTCTAGTTACCGCTCGCAGCACCCTGCACCTGTTCCCTGTTTACACTGGAACTGCCACAATCCTCGCTGATTTGCAAAGCTAAATACATTTTGATGATTTAAATAATGCTTGAATGCAAGCTGTGTCTGAGAAAAACTTCCCTTGCTATATCAGAATATATTTATATCTAAATTTGACCCTGAAAATACCGACATTAAGAAAAAGAAAAGAGTTCCTTCTTTCCTTTTACCTGGGTGACTCTTAACTTTTCAGGCCAAGAGACATTGGTTTTTCTCTGAGAAAATAATAGAGACCAGTGGCTTAAACAACCATCCTGAAGGCTAGGCATCCATAATTAGGGGACTAGCATGGCTTTTGGCCCAGCTTGGGCTCATTTCTCACCATGTCCTCACATACGGGAGCAAAGAGGTAGGGGCAGAGGGACAAGGAGGGAGAGAAAACTAAGGAGAAGGAAGAGAAGGAAGAGGAGTGGAGGGGAAGGAGGAGGAGCAAGAGGAGGGGAGTTGTTTTTGTTCTTGTCTGATGACATTAATTCTATTACTAAGGCTACAACCACATGTCTTCTCCTAAGTCTAACGGGGCTCCCCCCAAATTCCCCTGTAAGCAGAAGTTTCTGTTCTGCCTGGCCCTGTAGCCATTCAGTCCCAACAAAATGTGCAGAAGCTTATATTAATTATAAACTGGTTGGCCTATTAGCTCAGGCTTATTATTAACTAGCTCTTACAACTTAACCTATAAAACATAATTATTTATGTTTAGCTATGTGTCTTGGTACCTTACTCAGTGAGGCATTCTCATCTTTCTTCCTCTACATCAAGACTTAGGCTTCCCTCTTCTCCTAGTCTGGTCGCCCCACCTATACTTTCTGCCTGGCTACTGGCCAATCAGCATTTTATTAAATCAATATAAGTGATAAATCTTTACAGGGTACAAGAGCATTATCCCACAGCATTCCCTTTTAAATAACGTTGTGTCAGAGATCAGAACATCAGTATTCGAACTTTTCTGGGTGGCAGTAGAATACAAGCATTTAATCCATCACAAATGATAAGAAACAGATCCAGGGCTGGTGATATGGCTCAGCTAGCAAAGCCACTTGTCATGCAAGCCTGTCAACATGAGCTGGCAGGCAGAACCCATATAAGGGACATGGGGAAAATCAACTCCAAAAAGTCGTCCTCTGTCCTCCACATGAACACCGTGTCACCCTTGTGCCCTCACACATGTTCTGGCACACTGATTATAAATAAAATTTAAAAAGAGAAGCAGATTCAATTAACCTGTGGAGACTTCGGATGAATGTTTTAAATGTTTCCACATGGCTGAGTGCATCTGGGATTTGGCTGTTGAAAGGTGTCTCTGCTATATTTACTGGGCAGGTGGAGCTCCAGCTCCCTGGGGCTTCAGAAAGCTGAGGAAAGTTGTGCACAGTGAGAAACATAGTATGTAATAATTGTTAAGTATTTTCACCAAGGAGGAAGCATGCAGCCCGGGACACCAGTAGGGAATATGCTGATGATGTAGAGTGAAATACAGCAACCAAGTTCTCTGCTGGTGGAGGTGCCCACAGAGGGAAATGTCTCTGCATGGTGTCCTATGGCTTCTGGGGTCTGTGGACATTTAGCAGCTCAAAGCAGTCCCTCGATGTTGTTTTTCCTCTTTTCCAAGTTCTTTGACTCCAGCTCTAGCTCCAGGTGGGCCACGGTCAGAGCAGTATGTCTTCCTAGCTGCAGGGGTTGGCACAGGTGTCGGCAAGTGATTCAAGCAGAGTCAGAGAAGTGGGAGGACATTCTTGGTGGGACTTTTGGGAACTGATGATGCAATTTACGATATGCACTTTAGCCTGGAGTCATCGACTGGAACTTCTGCAGCCTCCTGCAGTACCAAAACCTGAGATTTCACCAACCTGTTGAAGACAGGGTTTTGTAATGCACTGTGGTCAGTATGGAGAATCCCTACAGAATGGAACATGCTGGTGGCAAGGAAGACACCCTGTGGTATGCAGCTCATTCCTGTGCATTCAGTGCTTAGCTGTCCTTTTTGTATGTGAGTGGAAAGGGTAATTCTTCCTACTCCATTTATATTCTGTCTATTAATGAACATCACTGTTAGCAATCATGAAGAGCAAAACTCTAAGTGAAAGAGACATAATGTGATAGATAGATAATAGACAAATAGACAGATAGACAATAGATAGATAATAAATAGATGGATGGACAGATAGAAAGGTATATGATAGATAATAATAATGATGATGATGATGTTGAAGATAGATAGATAGATAGACAGGTATATGATAGATAATAATAATAATGATGATGATGATGATGATGATGAAGATAGATAGATAGATAGATAGACAGATAGACAGGTATATGATAGATAATAATAATGATGATGAAGATAGATAGATAATGATGATGAAAATAGATAGATAGATAGATAGATAGATGGATGGATGGATGGATGGATGGATGGATAGACAGACAGATAGACAGACAGAGACACAGAAGGGTCACCAGCTGACATGAACACGCAGAAAAAATAAAGCAGGAAACAGAAAGGCTCTTGGGGCCTGGAGCCTGGGACTTGATGCAGATCCTTTCTTTGCGTCTCCATGATTCCTCTGTACTTGACAATATGGTCCCTTTCCCTTTCTCCTGTGTGCCCCTCCCTATTCTTGTCCCTCTATCCTCTGTCTGTCCTTTTCCCTGTCCTCTGCCCTCTGTTTCTCTTGCCCTCTCTCTGCTGGCTTCCCTCCATCTTTGTCATAAAGGTAGCCTGCATTGGTTGGTGTTGCTTTCAACCAGTGACATTAACAAATCCAAGGAGCTCATCTGTATTTTATCACAGCTTCATCGGGGCAAACAACTAGAAAGCTGCCTGGACTCAGGAACGGTCTAACAGTAAGTGACCAAACTCTGAACTGTATTTTGAGATAGACGACTAGACACTTGCTTAGTCATGATTAAGCCCCTACACCCCCTGGGGAGTCCTGGGTGTTCCCCATTCTCCAATGAGGGCAGGGACAAAGCTGACTCTCCGGTTAAGTCAATCCAGCGTGTTCCATCCTTTGGCACCAGAGAGATGGGGTTTGTGGTGGCCACCTGATGCCCACATCTGAGAAGAGTTATTTTCATTAGAACGATCATGGAGGCAGTTTCTTTTCCTGTTGTCATGTATCTAAAAGGGACACTGGGCTGGAACTGTGGCCAGTTTCTTATGAACACATGGGCCCTGAGTATGGGCTAGGCATGACTGAGAAGTTCAGGGGCAGATGCTCATCCCTGAGAGACCTTGTGCAGCCTGGATCAAGCTATGCCTGAAGCAACTGTGCCCTTGGGATTCTTCAGCTTTCTGAATGAAGAAATCCTTTTTTTTTTTCTTGCCTTAAGCTTATTTGAGTTAGGGATTTTGTCACTGGTGCCCCAAAGAGTCATAACTAATACCGTTATGGGACGCTGGCTTTGAGGGAGAGTGTCAGGTAATCTGTAAGATGGAGAGGCTGAACTATAAGCGGAGACAGATCCTAAAGCTCTGCTAGGCACATGCTCCCCTTTTTCTGAATCCATAAACCACGTTGCTTCTCTGGTAGAGGTGGTATAAATACATCACGCTGTCTCGACTTGCAATTCTAGTCCTTGCATGGGAGGTGCAAACTTCACAACCGTAAAATTCTAGTGTGCAGAAATGTAACTTTCTTTACTGTTTTATAATTGAGTTTAATTTAGCTCACAGACCCTCACGTCTACACATGCAGAGAACTTTATCTTGCTGATTCCAGCCTGTTCTGGCAAGCTTAAAGCTGGCTTAAAGCTTGGTACCTCTTAGGGGAGGGGTAATAAGTTAGTTCATGGTTCTAAATAATTTTCTCTTGGGGGTGATGTGTTTTCTAGCAAGCAAGGTAGGGAGGCAAACCGTCTGGACTGGGAGTTGACCTCTGGCCATGGTGGACAGCAGGATGGTGCATCCAGCGGAGTTGGGCAGCTGTTCCTGCGGGCTTCATCCTGACTATGTCCAGGCTTAGCCTCTGCAGACTGTCAGGCCTCTTCTTGTGTCCATCTTGGGGTCCCATCGTGCCTGGGCTCCTAGCAGGGTCCTTTCACCATTCCAGCCCTTGAGAGCCAGTTCCCTTACGTCTCACATTAACAACAGGAACGTCTGCCTTTGTCCATCTCACATGGGAGAGGGACTTTGGGTCAGCTGGATACCCTGCTTACCCAAGGCAGCCTAGTCCCCATATGTGAGCCTCCTCTGTTTCTCTCTCCTCTATCTTTCTCTTCTCTCCTCTCTGCTTTCTTTCTCTGTCCCTTTCCCTCCCTCTCATCTCCTTGTGCACTTGGATCTCTATTGGTTCTGGTCCCCTGGTGAACCCAGAGCACAGCCGTAGGGACCTCGGGAGGCAGCTTCCTTCCTCCTGATAGACACATTGGCTGTGCTCAGGCCCCTTTGAACGCTCTAAGCCCTGGACAGTATCTGTCCTCATGTGTGTCTTGGGCTGGATTATTTGCTGTAGGTTTCCTTACTGTGGATCTTGATTTGACACGAATACAAGCCCCCTTTCTTTTCTTTCCTGCCTGCAG